>JANAVB010030217.1:3695926-3763426 GCA_029216955.1 Iris pallida | reverse complement strand
GTTGTCTTTATCTTTCAGTCTTTACTTTATCGTCATAGAGTTGTGATTTGAGCACTCATATATATTCATTGCTTGTCCTCCCTTCGGAGTTGACCATATTCTCGACAGGTTTTTGATATATATATAAACTGTTATTAGAGTCGAAAACCTACAGCGTTCTATGCCGTTTTTACGGTGAGTGTAATACCCCGCTCCGCACGGCGCATTACGCTGAAGCGTTGACTCAACGAGTCACGTTGATACAAGAGAATGTATCGATGCAAAACGATGCGAGAGTTAAGTTGTCCCGAGCAATGCATCAAACTAAGTTGATACGAAGAGTTGCCTTGTCCCAAAAGAATGCATCGAGTTGAATCGATGCGAAGCGCCGCGTTGCCCTGAAGGATGAGTGCGTTGAATCGGCTCGAAGATTCTAAGAAATCAAATCGACCAAGGCGCAAGTCCGAATCGATGCAAGTATTGTTTTTAGTTGGTTTCGTGTGCAGGTTATACTTTGACGGGAAAATATTAGAGGTCGATCTTTTGCAATATTTAGTAAGGGGTCCACGAAATCAAATCGTCGTCTTGCGATGGGCTAAGACTTGGGCACGCTAAGGCAAATCGGACGTATAACTCAATGAAGCACGAAGTGCTCGAATGGCTAAGTAAGGAGAGTGGCCGTGCAACAAAGTTATGGAATCGAGCCGCATCGGCTCGGCGAAACGACGAAGGCATATCGACTCAAAGGTGGGAGGATTGACTTCTTTTTACTCCTTCATTCGATAAGTCAAACATATCATTGTATGCTAAAAGTTAACCTATCGACGCCACGGGCGTGGTCTGATCGGAGATAAATCATAGTATGAGTCGAACACTAAGTTAGAACAATTGAAATAAAACGTGCATCAATATGCACGAGTCGCTATGGGACATTAGATATCGCTAAGGCGAGCGCCTCGGTGCGCAAGCTGCAAGAACATGGGATAACTGTAATCGGCGAGTGCCTTAGTGCACGAACCATACCGTGCCTTTGCTGAACGAGTTAGACGACTAGAACATTGAAAGACAATAGGCGAGCGCCCTAGCGCGCAAGCCCGAACATTGAATGCTAAGTTATAGAACATGGAAATACGGTCGAAACGTGCCCACGTGCACGGGATAATAAAAGATGGCTTCGTTGCGAGAGAATACAGTTGTGGCATGAATGTGGCAGAACTGTCAGATATGACATGGTGCCTCGAAAGGTGTTCGAGACCTTCGGGTCGTTCGGTTGACGAGTATTGAGTTGAGACACGATGCCATTGAATCATTGAAACGAAGTATGAAATGTAAGAACACAGAAAATTAACGAAAGAGATGCGAGACGATAAGTCTGAGTCTCGGACTCAAGACTATGTTTGGTTGTTTGAATTTGATTGCTTGAAAGTATAGGGCATTGCATGGTCGAATGGGATGGACTTGAGATTAAATGTGATAATTGCCCGTGCACGGGTGTTTCCCCCAAAACGGTTAAATGTCGGAGGAGCGCCCCGGAACCGATTTGCCGCGGAGGGATTCGAATAATCTTTGTAGGCGTACATCCTTAAACGAGTAGCGCTCGTCTTATAGATGGAAAAAGCCGTAAATGATGGCATGCAGCGGGAACGTTTCGGTTGTTGGGCCTGCTACCCACCCGTGAAACGCCGGGCAGCCCGACAAATATTGAGAAAAGAAGGAGAGAAAAGAAAGGAACTTCTTTAGTCCATTCCGGCGCAGATACGCCAACGGCCCTCATATAGTTAAGGAACGATGGGTTGAAAGTGTAGACGCGTATGCGTCCCACATAAAGATCCTGCTTAGAGATGCACAATAACATGACAGGGAAGGATTACGGCGTATTCACCTTGCGTCGGTGCAAGGGCGAGTGAGTCGACTTGGTAAGTCGCGCCACGAATCAAACACGAGATTGCTTGTTTGCTTGCCTATTAAATTCGATAACATGCTGCTATATAACATGCTTTACGCTTTCGAAGATGCCATGAAATTGACCCTAAGGAGAACATAGCAAGATCATAAGCTAAGTTGCATGATTCAACATAAATATTAAAATGTCGGTTTGGAAAGATGATCTTTGCTTCAGTACATGCGAGGACGAACGTACTGATCCCCCACCAGCTTCATGCAGGGTGCAGGGAATGGATTGCTCGCGGCGAAGTGTTGCTTGAACGTGTTAAGGCTTGGAATGCCGAAGCGCATTGAAGCGTGCTATCGTATTGACGCTCGGACTACGCAGCTGGATTGATGCGGCCGAGATATAGAAGGCATGATGTATGGAACGGTGAAATCCTTTATGGGCAAGAGAGAACCTGAGTGTTGTAGCCAATCTGGCATATATTGTTAGGCTATCGAAAGCCATTGTAATCTCAGTTTCAGATATCAATAAAGGGAATTATTTCGTATACTCTATTTCCTTTCGTTGTTAATATCGAATCAAAAGATAACCATTTGAGAACTTGTCATCTTGCCTTGCATGAGCGCAACTCCAGGCTCGTGCGGCATCACGCCCCCTGCGAGGACGATGTTTTGGGTGATTCCGGGTCGGGGCGTGACAAATTGGTATCAAAGCTCTAGGCTCAATTTCCTCTGGACGCTCGCTTCATTACAATTCGAAAAGTTGCCCACCACCACTTGATATCACTCTTGACTCTACTCGATGCCGCACTGGATGTTCCATACAATAAGTCTAATACAAATCATAAAATTTTGCCGCATGTGTTTTGGAAATTTCATGATGTTTGCTAAGAAAGTCGCGAAGGGTATATTGCATTGAATGCAACGAGCCGTAAAAATGTTAGTTGCTACAAGCGCAACAAATTGTGAAGTACGATTTGGAATGTTGTTATTGCAATGTAACATGTTGAATGAGAAATAAAATGATGCACGAAGTGCAACGAGTAATGGTGAATATGCGTTAAAATGAAAGTGAGAAGTGATAAGCCAATACCGAATGTGTTAAACGGATTGTGCATTGACTTGGGAAGTCGAGAGTAATTCGTTGCACGAGGTACGGTAAATGTCAGAAATGATCGTTGTACGATGTACAACGCGTATTGAAAGTAAAAATTATTGCACGTGGTGTAACGCATATCAAATTAATCGTTGCACGAAGTGCAAAGGAAATTGGAAATGAATCGTTGTACAAAGTGAAATAAAAGTGTCGAAAATAAATTGTAGCATGATGTGCAACGCATATCGAAAGTAAAATTTGTTGCACGGGGTGCAACGCATATCAAATAAATTGTTGCACGAGATGCAACGTAAGAAAAGAATTTAAATCATAAATCGATAGAACGAATCGTTCGGTTGCACACCAAACTTATGTTGGAAAACGAGAACATTGACCGAATCGTGTCGGATTTTGATAGAATCAAAGTTATGATTGTGATCAAGCATGATCACTACGGAAATCGTGAGTCGGAAGAGATCGTTGGTTTACACTAAGTATAGCGCGAGGGAAATGGCTTGAATTCCGAGTGGTATATGCCATACCACGTAGGCGATGAATGACTCGATTTTGAGTGGTATATGGTATATCACTTGTGCATTGAATTGCATCGACGTGTTGTGAGAATTAAGGAAGAATTGTTCGCAACGGACGGGGGAGTACCGAGACTCGTTGAAAATTTGTATGGCGATATGTTGATGCAAGTGTTCTTCGAAAATCGGTTGGGACGATAAGGCGAGACTTGTATCGATGAACGATACGTCGGACGAAAGTTATAATTAAGTTGGTCGGACGACCGAGACTAGCGAAACGATTATGCCTTGACGCAATAATCGGATCGACGGGAAAGGAATACTCGAGCTTACAAATGAGTCGCACGACTTGCGATCTCGATAGAAATGTTGAGCGAGGCGAATCGAACCGCACGACTTGCGATTTCGATAGAAATGTTAGGCAATGCGAATTGTAATCGAATCGCACGATGTGCGACTTCGGTGAAGAGTTGGTTGATGTGAGTAATCGTGCCTAAGAAATAGTTGGTTACGTTACGGCGACACTGATTTGAGTACGACTGAAAAACACGCGAAACTTAGAGGGCGTGATCGTATAACTCGAGGGTTCGATGTTGGATAATCGGTAACTCAGTTACGCGATTAAAGTATAGCGGGATGCGGCGAATCAGAGAACGAGTGGATGCGTATGGAAAAGTTCGTTGCGAACTTGGATGTATGCGATACGAGTTAAGTCGACGTTGAAACGGATTCGAAGTCGACCCACTTGCTATCGAAATTGATATGAACTATCAAGATCGATACGCAAGAAAACGTAAGCACGATGTGAGAATACAAAATGGAGTGCGCCTTGCGCTATCAAAATTTTTGTAAGTAACGATACGAGAATGAACGAACTTGGTTGATCGTAAATTTTACGATTAATCAAGACGAGACTATAAGTCATCGACGATTGCCCGATGCGTATAGCATCTCGTGTGTCGACCCACGAATAAGATAGACTCGAACTCGATACGAGTAGATGTTTCGTAAATTACGGAATCATCGACGGTAGTGCATGACTTGACTCGGAAGATAGTTGTGCATCAGTTGTGCTGATAGAAGTGATTTTGTCCAAAATTGGGTAGTCGCATAGAATCGTCGGAACGTGATTTGGCTCCAAAATAAGATATAGCATGGTTCATAGTAAACTGTCCTTCGGTAATGATCCACAGTTATCGAGCGTAGCTTCGGGGCAGCTGACCCTAGAAGACTTGACCGCCAAATCAAATTGAATGCTGCAGACCGTAAGATAACCCATGCGATATCGCATATAAGATTGCATCGATAAGAAATGTAATATGATGCATGTTGACGATAAGTCTAGGCGATCGAGAATTGTTGGAACAGCTTTCGATTGAGAATGATATAGTTAGATTTTGAGTATTTGTCGGATGAATACTTGAATGGTTATGTTGGTCGACGGTCAAACTAGAATTCACCAACGGACTTGGTGATTCGGATAGGCGATTGCGAGAAACGTGCTATGCACGAGAGTGAACGATAAGGGAATGACTTACGAGTCATGTCGTTAGATTCGGATTCACCTTGCAATTGAGCTTGCGTGAATCGAAATTTACATTCGATGTTGCGAGATGGATAAGTTGGGAATTTGGCTATCGAATTCCTACTCGTTAGGAAATTGAATGTAAGACGCGTCGTAAAGACGTTCATGCTAAAGCGATCGTTGCCTTGATGCACCGTCGCCTTGATGTAAACTTTCGTGTCGGATAGATTGTGGCCTTTGAGCAATGACAATTTAAAGTTGCATCGGAAGAATCTAAGCACGGTGCCTAGGTAAGTAACCTAGCGGGCGTAGCCCTGAATGCTGATGCATTTGCAAGTCAACAAAGGAAGTCGTATCGAGATAAGTTGCATAGCCAGACTTCGAAAATAGTTGGGTGGCGATATCGAACGCAAGGCGTTGCGAAGGATCGTTGCGATCGGATGCGCGACGGCTTGACGCGATGTATAGAATTGATAGTCCCGATAAAACATACGAAATGAGAAATGCGATTTTGAATCGCGTCGCGTGCAGTAACTTTGTTGAATGAATCGCGTGTGTATCAATATGCATATACGATGAAATTTTGAGACAAGTTGCTAAGGATAAGTCCGATCGAGAGTACGAGATGGCAAGCATAGGATTGAAATTTATCTGTCAGCTTTGTTCCAATTTGCTACCACTGGAATTGGTCGAAATACATATATCTTCGGGACGCCTTGAATATAGGTATGAATCCAAATCGAGTTGTACACAAAATTCAAATCGAGCTGCAGGGATGACTTTGAAATGTTAATGAAAAGCTTGCGAGATAGTGTGAAACTGAATAACGTTGGTGGGACGAGATCGTGATACGATCTATAAAACACTTAGTCGGAGTGTTGGTTTTGGTTCGAGGACGAACCTTGTTTTGAGTGGTATATTCTGTAATGCCCCGCTCCGCACGACGCATTACGCTGAAGCGTTGACTCAACGAGTCACATTGATGCAAGGGAATGTATCGATGCAAAACGATGCGAGAGTTAAGTTGTCCCGAGCAATGCATCAAACTAAGTTGATACGAAGAGTTGCCTTGTCCCGAAAGAATGCATCGAGTTGAATCGATGTGAAGCGACACGTTGCCCCGAAGGATGAGTGCGTTGAATCGGCTTGAAGATTCTAAGAAATCGAATCGACCAAGGCGCAAGTCCGAATCGATGCAAGTATTGATTTTAGTTGGTTTCGTGTGCAAGTTATACTTTGACGGGAAAATATTAGAGGTCGATCTTTTGCAATATTTAGTAAGGGGTCCGCGAAATCAAATCGTCGCCTTGCGATGGGCTAAGACTTGGGCATGCTAAGGCAAATCGGACGTATAACTCAATGAAGCACGAAGTGCTCGAATGGCTAAGTAAGGAGAGTGGCCGTGCAACAAAGTTATGGAATCGAGCCGCATCGGCTCGGCAAAACGACGAAGGCATATCGACTCAAAGGTGGGAGGATTGACTTCTTTTTACTCCTTCATTCGATAAGTCAAACATATCATTGTATACTAAAAGTTAACCTATCGACGCCACGGGCGTGGTCTGATCGGAGATAAATCATAGTGTGAGTCGAACACTAAGTTAGAATAATTGAAATGAAACGTACATCAATATGTACGAGTCGCTATGGGACATTGGATATCGCTAAGGCGAGCGCCTCGGTGCGCAAGCCGCAGGAACATAGGATAACTATAATCGGCGAGTGCCTTAGTGCACGAACCATACCGTGCCTTTGCTGCACGAGTTAGACGGCTAGAACATTGAAAGACAATAGGCGAGCGCCCTAGCGCGTAAGCCCGAACATTGAATGCTAAGTTATAGAACATGGAAATACGGTCGAAACGTGCCTACGTGTACGGGATAATAAAAGATGGCTTCGTTGCGAGAGAATACAGTTGTGGCATGAATGTGGCGGAATTGTCGGATATGACATGGTGCCTCGAAAGGTGTTCGAGACCTTCGGGTCGTTCGGTTGACGAGCATTGAGTTGAGGCACGATGCCATTGAATCATTGAAATGAAGTATGAAATGTAAGAACACAGAAAGTTAACGAAAGAGATGCGAGACGATAAGTCTGAGTCTCGGACTCAAGACTATGTTTGGTTGTTTGAATTTGATTGCTTGAATGATAGGGCGTTGCATGGTCGAATGGGATGGACTTGAGATTAAATGTGATAATTGCCCGTGCACGGATGTTTCCCCCAAAACGGTTAAATACCGGAGGAGCGCCCCGGAAATAATTGGCCACGGAGGGATTCGAATAATCTTTGTAGGCGCACATCCTTAAACGAGTAGCGCTCGTCTTATAGATGGGAAAAGCTGCAAATGATGGCATGCAGCGGGAACGTTTCTGTTGTTGGGCCTGCAACCCACCCGTGAAATACCGGGCAGCCCGACAAATATTGAGAAAAGAAGGAGAGAAAAGAAAGGAACTCCTTTAGTCCATTCTGGCGCGGATACACCAACGGCCCTCATATAGTTAAGGAACGATGGGTTGAAAGTGTAGGCGCGTATGCGTTCCACATAGAGATCCTGCTTAGAGATGCACAATAACATGACAGGGAAGGATTACGGCGTATTCACCTTGCGTCGGTGCAAGGGCGAGTGCGTCGACTTGGTAAGTCGTGCCACGAATCAGACACGAGATTGCTTGTTTGCTTGCCTATTAAATTCGATAACATGCTGCTATATAACATGCTTTACGCTTTCGAAGATGCCATAAAATTGACCCTAAGGAGAACATAGCAAGATCATAAGCTAAGTTGCATGATTTAACATAAATATTAAAATGTCGGTTTGGAAAGATGATCTTTGCTTCAGTACATGCGAGGACGAACGTACTGATCCCCCACCAGCTTCATGCAGGGTGCAGAGAATAGATTGCTCGCGGCGAAGCGTTGCTTGAACGTGTTAAGGCTTGGAATGCCGAAGCGCATTGAAGCGTGCTATCGCATTGACGCTCGGACTACGCAGCTGGATTGATGCGACCGAGATATAGAAGGCATGATGTATGGAACGGTAAAATCCTTTGTGGGCAAGAGAGAACCTGAGTGTTGTAGCCAATCTGGCATATATTGTTAGGCTATCGAAAGCCATTGTAATCTCAGTTTCAGATATCAATAAAGAGAATTATTTCGTATACTCTGTTTCCTTTCGTTGTTAATATCGAATCAAAAGATAACCATTTGAGAACTTGTCATCTTGCCTTGCACGAGCGCAACTCCAGGCTCGTGCAGCATCACGCCCCCTGCGAGGACGATGATTCGGATGATTCCGGGTCGGGGCGTGACAGTGAGGGCTGGGCGTTGTCACGTACACGTGCCCTTATAGAGGGTGCGGGTCGTGACATTAAATTAGCTTAGTATTTAAATACAATTTTTCCCAGATTTTTACATCAATTAAATTACATATAAAATTAAAATACAGCAAGTTATAATTTCTGGAAAATAAATAAATAATTATTTAATATTTTATCCACGTATACGAAATTGAATCGGAGTCCAAATACGGGACCCAATGCCATGAATCAAGTCATATATGACTTGTACAGGCCTCGAATGTATTTAGACTCATTTAAGTCCATAGAACCCATGCTAGGTCAGGACTCAAATGGTCGTAATCAATCAGAATATAAAAATACGCATTTTAAATATATAGACATATGAATATTAAAATATTCTAATAATATTTTTTTAATGTAGTGAAATATACTAGTCATAAAATTAAATAATAAAATAACTTGTAAATTTATACATAATAAAATATAGCACAAAATCATATATACATACACAGAAGTATATACATATAATTTAGTATATAAACATGCATATATAAATATATATATATATATATATATATATATATATATATATATATATATATATATATTTTTTTTATATATATATATATATATATATATATATACATAATAACAAGAAATATATATATATATATATAAATACACACACACACACACACATATATAATATATATATATATATATATATATATATATATATATATATATATATATATATATATATATATATATATATATATATATATATAGAGGAAGGATCAAGATCCCCACACTTTTTGCATCCCCATGCATCCCCTCTATTTGCACCGTTGGATGGTGCTTTAAGTCATCTAATCTTAACCGTTGATTTACCAATGGTTAAGATTAGATGACTTAAAACACATCCAACGGATGTGAACATGGGGATGCATGGGGATGCAAAAATTGTGGGGATGCCTATCCTTCCTCATATATATATATATATATATATATATATATATATATATATATATATATATATATATATATATATATATATATATATATACCAATCTGTCACATCCCGCTTCCGTAGGAGCGATCGTCCTCGCTAAGGCGTGATGCTGTACGGGCCTAAGTTGCGCCTGTGCAAGGCCAAGTCCAGAAACGGCCGATTTGAGCTAGGCCACAGAGTCGCACAGAGTGTCCCCATTTGCAGCGGAAAGTAAATGAACACAAGTAGAAGCGAATTCAAACTCTTTATTGATATTCAAGAAGTTTACAAGCGGTGCTAGGCCGAGTTTACAAGTCTCTCAAGCTCTCTCTCTCTCTGAAACATAAAAGGTGTGCCAAGTGGCTTACAAGATGGAATGATTCATGGCGATGTTCTGATACATTATGTCATGTATATGGTGCTTCAGCTCCTTGCAACGCTCCAAGGCTCCAGAGATAGTTCCGCGCCTTAGCACGTTCGAGGGAAGCTCCGCACACGATGACGTCTCCTGCATCCTGCAAGCAGACTGTGGGGTAAAAATATATATATTATATATAAATAGTATATATATATATATATATATATATATATATATATATATATATATATATATTTATATATATATATATATAAATATATATATATATATATATATATATATATATATATATATATATATATATATATATATATATATATATATATATAAAATATATATATATATATATATATATATATATATATATATATATATATAAATATATATATATAAAATATACATAACAGTATAATATATAATATATATATACATATACATATATGTATAAATACATATATATAAATACATATATATATACATATACATATATAATAAAAAAAATATACATATATAATAAAAACCCAGCCCAAACCCATTGGAAATATATATATATATATATATATATATATATATATATATATATATATATATAAATATATATATATATATATATATATATAATCAAAACCCAGCCCAAACCCATTGGGCCTGAACCCAAACCCGTTGTAAACAGTAAACCCAATACTGTGCGGGTTTAAACCCATTAGCATTAAATTCAAACCCGAAACCCAAAAACTAATTATTTCGTGTCCCAACAGTTAAGGACACAAAATGATTATGTATGACACGAGTCTTGTGTCTATCGTGATTAACACGAATCTGACACGAGTTTTTCGTGTCCAAGCACTTCACTGGTCTCCTCGACACTGGGCGAGTCCACACACGTGTACACGAGACACAGACACGACCCACAGAGGGAGTGACACGTACGTGTCTGTCGAGGAGTCACTGTCGGGGGTACTACTCGCCGGAGGAAGCATCGTGGGGCGTCGAAAAAATACAGCTGAGTTCGTCTCATCGAGGCGAACCCAATGGTGGTGGTCGGAGGTGACGACGACGGCTGGGGTGACACCTAGGATAGATCTAGGGTTCCGGCGAGGGTGTGGGGAAGAGCGGGCTAGAACGACGACGAGGGTGGTCGGGAAGTGGAATAGGGTTAGGATTTTGAACGGGGGTCTATTTATAGGCAAGAATTTGGGTTTAGATTAGGGTTTTGGCCGGGTTTTAAGAATTAGGGTTAGGGTTACGGCGAGTCGGTCGGGGTTGATGACGAGTCGAAGGCGGTGGTCAGTGAATTTTTGCAGAAAACCCCCCGCCCCTCTGTAATTTATAAAAAGAACCCACCACCTTATCTAAATGCAAATTTCCAATTTTTAAATCTTATCCCGCCGTCGTCTATGCAAATTCTAATTTGCACAAACAAATCTAATATTGCAAACTGACTTAAAATAATTTAATTAATTACAAAACTAATTTTAAAATTTGCAAAATAATATTTTAGGTTTTTAAAAACCATTTAAAAATTATTTAAAAATTCTAGAAAATTTCTAATAATTATAATAAATTATTTTAAGGCTGAAATAATCATTTGCACTTAAAAATCCTTAATTTAAAATATTTAAAATGTCAGGGGCTTACACCTAGCGACTCTCCTTTCCCTTTGTGAGCTCTCTGCTCGCTCTTTCCTTCCCTCTGTTCACACTTAATCTCTTTCTCTCTCTCTCTCTCTCTCTCTCTCTTTCTTTCTTCATTTATATATTATTGTTATTATTATTATTGTTACTACTATTATTATTATTATTATTATTATTATTATTGTTATTATTGTTACTACTATTACTATTACTATTACTATTACTATTACTATTACTATTACTATTATTATTATTATTATTATTATTATTATTATTATTATTATTATTATTATTATTATTATTATTGGTGGGCTGTGTAGTTTTATGCTGAAAAGAATATGCTTTGGGCTGGCTTTTATTTCATATTTTGGTCAAGGGAATAATTAATACTTCCAAATATTTTATGGCTGTTGTATAAAATAATTATACATGGGCTCTTGAGGCTTACATATATAAACTATTTTTAGTTAGTATAATAGTAATTTGGACCAACTCTATAGATAGGAAATTGTCATGGATATTTATATATTTTCTAAATGTATGCTTCCTAAATAAATTATTATAAATGTACTTTAAATAAGTTTCTAAAGGTTATGCCTCCGATATATTTTGCATTTATTAATAAGTATTTTGGGTTTAGGCATGTTTTTAGGCATATATATATATAATTTTGTTTTATGGGCTTTTACACCTAAAATTATATATATATATATATATATATATATATATATATATATATATATATATATATATATATATATATATATATATATATTATATAAATATATATATACGCACACACACACAAACACATACACACACATTATTTAAAGTATATCATGTGCTTTTATTCTTTAATAGAAAAACAAATTTTTTTGTAAGATTTATATATAGTAGATTCTAAATAAATATCTGTTTACTAAATATTATTAATAGATTCTAAATGTGTAATTCCTAAATAGATTATAAAAATAATTTCCTAAATAAAGATGTATTTTCCTAACTAAGAATTACCTTTTTCCTAAATAAAATTTCTCTCTTAGAATAAATTGTTCCCAATCGTTACTAATCGAATATTTCATATTTTCTTGTGAATCCGGACTTCTTCATATTTATCCTGGCTATTTGGACTATTTTGAATGTTGTCAGATCGCCACACCATCGCCAGGCAAGTATACGTTGTTGTTCATGATTCACTTTATATAACATATTTATATTTTTTATATTTAGCCTGCATTTTTGTGGTATTGATACTTGTTTATCTTGATTTAGCATAGTGATTTATCGTATTTTCATATCTTTAGTTCATAACATGTGCTAGCATTTAGCCACGATCATAATATGTATGATAGTAGAATTTTTCTAGGTTATACCGTATTGTTATAGTCTAGTGTGCCTTGTGGTAGGGAGACACGTGCGTGATGTTGAACATCATATTCCTTCTATTTCTCTTTCATCCTTTTGACCTAAGTGGTCCATGAGGGACTATGGTTTTATCTATTGACCTAAGAGGCCCATGAGGGGTTATGGTTTGTTTCTTAGCCATGAGTTCATTGAGGGACTTTGCATTCTTTATTCCAGCAGTTCACATTCTCATAGATGTCCTCACATGCGCGATTATATATGTTGATATTGTTGTTGTTAGCACATGATATTTGCTTTATATTATGTTTCATAGGCATGCTAATGTATCTTGTTACGTCCCTCTGAGAACGTGGTTATCTCTTTAGGTATAGTCAGTTAGCAGTATTCTGAGAAGTGCGAACCTGGACCAAACGATTCCTTAGCAGACGATGAGGTCTTACCCTCGAAGCTTTCTTAATATCATCAAGTTAGGCTACTGTAGTTTGGTTATTAGTTATTTTCCTGTTCATGACACTGAACTATTTTGATGCTTAAATTTTATTATAGTCGATTGGTTGTGGATTTGTCTCCACCCGACTATTGGATTTTATTTGATTTTTCGTACTCGATTATGTAGTACATTGATTTGCTATTCTTTTTTTATTGTGGATGAGATTTAGTGTTGCCTATGACTTGTTTATTATGAGCTGGAGCTCTTATATTACAACTTATGTATGTATATATGGATCCCATATATTGGGGTAGTCTTCATATACATACAGCTGACATGCTTACATTTTCTAGTCCTATATATAGTAGGACTGGACGTTACATATTTTTGTGGTGGCACATGCATGTCAGAGCATATCGTATTTGTTACGTAACTGTACTGATACGAGTCTGGATATAGGATTAGAAATTTGGATCTCATTCCCATGCTTGATCACCTTCCTTGACTCCATTTCAAAAATCTCATTTGACTGCTTGATTTGCATCTAGTTGATCATGTTCTAACATAATCTTTATTTAATCGTGCCAATAAGATGAATCTTCGTAATCGACGTATTTTCCCTTCCTATCACCTTAGGAAGATAGGGGCACAGACACCAGAAGCCATAGATGCAGGTATGACCTTATTTAGAATTATTATTGTATAGATATGATCTACCATTATACCTAGAAGCTTTATAGCCTAGTTATCTTGCATCACATAAATTGCCTCGTCATTGCTTATGAATATTAGAAATTGTTAGAGTATACTAGCATTGGATAAGTATTACCTTCAACAGCTATAGAAGCTTTATAACCATATTATAGTTAGACTTGTTGGGAATAGAAATTAAGAACATAGGCGTATAGATTTTTCATGACTGGACCTTAGAGTACGTTACCCCATCTATAAACCTTATATACCATAAGGAGAGTGAATCGTTCTATTTTTTCGGTTCGTGTGTCATTGTAGTATCCCTCGCCAAATTTGGGAGCATGAGGATGACATACATAACCATTTCCCCCATCTATTTGGAATCGAGGTACGATCTTCGTATTTGACTCTTTTCTTCCGTAATTGAAATTCATTTCCTATTCTACAGTGCATTTTCTTTCAAGGATCAATGTACGATATCGCGACCTTGATTCTTCTAACTTTGTTTGTTCATAGATCGTGCTTTGGTTTTAATTTCGATAATAAAATTCTTGTAAGTTGGGTAGAATGTAAACACCCTAAAATTTGCTATATATATATATATATATTTTTTTTTTTGCTATATATATATATATAAAATTTGCTATATATATATATATATATATATATATATATATATATATATATATATATTTAATGTAAACACCCTAAAATTTGCTATATATATATATATATATATATATAATTTAATTTTAAAAAATATATAATTTAATTAGAATAAGTATTGTGAGTATATGTAACCCTTTGTTTTCCAATTTTTAATATTATTTTCTTTATTTTAATTTTAAATATTGTGCTTAGGAAATAATTTCACTTTAGATTTTATAATAGAAAATAATGAGTATTTTGTATCCATAAAAAGATTTTAATTTATTTTTAAATAAGATTTTGGATTAGTAAAATATTCTTTAAAATTATTTTGATAATATTGAATATTATTTTAAATTATTATTGTAATAAATTATTGGATTAAGATTAGATTAATTTAGTTTAATTTTTTAACTTAATTTAAATTAATGGAAAGATTTATCCATTAGGATTCTTGATCCTTATATTTAGGATTTATTTGTCAAACTCCACCTATTTGATGAGAGTCGTTCCCTTTGCTTCCCCACCAAAACCAATTTTTGCTCTCCATCTAGCCACCACAACCATTATCACCCATCCATCATCATCATCATCATCATCATCGCAATTATTTTGTGTCCTAGGCCATCGTGTCAGCCGTATGTCTGGCCACGGGTCCAACCTTGGGTGTTTATCCATTATTTTGTCATTTATAATACAAATCCACAAACACTTTCTTCTTCGTGTCCGACACACCGAACACGAATCCAAAAACCCAAAATATTCTTTCCCTGTGTCGAACACAACCCGAAACAACCAAAATATATCAAAACCCTAACCGTAATCTTCTGCAGACTGCCGTCCAGCGCTCCTTTTTGACCGTCGGCTACTCCGTTGCCGTGCAGATCCACCGCCACCTGCTCTCGTCCAGGCCAAAGCGCCTCCGGTGATACCTCTACCGCCATCAACCCACCACTGTCATCACGACCACCTAACACCCGACGCCAGCCCCGGTCACTTCCGGCCATACCCTCATCCTCTAGACCGCCACCTCCACTCGCCCCTCCACATTCCAACCTAGGGCCGAGCGAACCACCGACGCCGCCGTGGCTAAACCCCAACTGACCATCGTCCCCTAACCAAACAACACATGTCCTCCTCGCCACTGGCATCTTGTCGAGCTCCAGCCCGGCCCTCCTGTGCCATACCGGTCTCGTGTACCACGCCTGACCGAAGCACAGCCTCGCCTCTCCGACTCGAACGTCCCACGGAGCAGTCGCTCCAGAGGACCGTATACTCAATCTGTGCTCTGAGGAGAATCACCGAGCCGTAGGCCGTGCAGACGCCACACATCTGCAGCTCCCTTCCCTAGCGACTCTCCTTTCCCTTTGTGAGATCTCTCCTCTCTCTATCTCCTTTCCTCTGTACTCACTTAATCTCTTTCTCTTTCTCCATTTGTTTATTTTTATTCTGGTTTTTTATTTTATTATTATTATTACAAAAATTTTCATATAGAGTAAAGAATTTTAAGAAAATTGTAAAAAAAGTAATAAGTTTGAAAAAATTGCAGTTGGGGTAAAGAAACAACATCATCGATGGCGTGTGCTAAGTGAATGAAGAGAAGCGGCCCTCACACGCCATGCGCCATGGGGGATGGCCAATCTTCCACGGGAGTCCCATGCGCACCATCACACGCCATGGGGGATGGCCTATCCCCTTGGCCCCACCACCACACGCCATCATGCCCACCATTACACGCCATGGGGGATGGCCTATCCCCCCACCATCACACGCCGTGGGGGATGGCCTATCCCCTTGGCCCCATCACACGCCATGGAGGATGGCCTATCCCCTTGGCCCCACCACCACACGCCATGGGTCTATCCCTGCACACGCCAACTGCACATGCCTGCACACGCCAACAGCCGTGGCCCCCACACGTACACACGCCATCACTCATGGAGTGTGAGTGGGACTTTTGCAGTGTTGCACTAGTGGAGTGTCGTGTAGCCAATAGATAGTGTCAGGATGTGCGCGCCACCATTGGTGGCGTGCTGACACACCAACGGCTAGCCACAAACGGCTATATTTCAAATTCTCTTTCCTCCTCCTATTTATTGCAATGCTTGACACTCTCTCTCTACACAAACACATTACTCTTTCTCCTATCTCTCTCTCACAGAAGCACTCTGAAGCTTGGAAGCTCCAACTCCTCACAGAAGCTAACATCTCCCTCTCACAAGCTTCCAACTACTCAAGCTTTCAACTACTCACGGAAGCTAGTCTCTCCCTCTTACAAGCTTCCAACTCCACACGGAAGCTAGTCTTTCTCTCTTACAAGCTCTCGCTCTCTATTAGATAAAAATTATCAAAGTTCTTTTTTTTCTCATGGGTGATAATATTAAAATAGTATGCTCACATGGTGGTAGAGTAAATGGGTTAACTTACGAAGGAGGTGACACCCAATTTTTTACAACTTATCGTCATATTACTTTAGAAAATTTACGCAATTTAATTTCAGCGTATTTTTTTATTAATTATGAATTTATTTTAAAGTCTGTTTTTGGTTCCACATGTTTATTAATAGATGGTGAAGAAGCATGGAATTTTATTCTTGAGATTAATTCGTAATCACCTTATATTAGTTTATATGTTACTCAAGTTTCATTATTTGTTAATAGAACTAATGATGAATTTGTTTCTAATTACCCACATGTTAACACGGGTGCTAGTTCTTCTTCTCAAACAATTCCTCCCTTACTAGATGAACATAATGATGATAATGATGATGATTATGATGATGATAATGATGATGATGACAATGATAATGATGAGGACAATGAAAATAGTGATGATTTAATTGAAAATACTGGTTATGAGATAGATGATGATAGTACTGATAATTCTAGCACTCCTGATTTGTAGGGCAAACATTCGACAGTCGTTCAAAATTTAGAAGCTTTATAAGTAGTTTAGCAATTCAGCATAATTTTAGTTGTTCAGCCAGTGCTATGAATAATTCCCATGGAATTATATATAATTGTGATAAACAGAATTGTCATTGGAGAGTATATGCCAAATCTATAGGAAAAGGACAAATAGTTAAAGTTAGTACACTAGAAAGTCGTCATTCTTGTTTAAGTGGACTTACGACAGGACGTCATCAACTAGCTACCGCTGCATGGGTTAAGACTAAAATAGTTAACTTAATCAGAGATAATCCGTCATATAGTGCATCACAAATTATGAAGGATATATTTAGGGAACATCGTATACATATTACATACTCTAAAGCATGGAGAGCCCGAGAAATGGTATTACGTGAAATAAATGGTAGTTATGTTGAGGCATATGTTGGCCTTGAGGAGTATGGTTTTAGAATTATGGAGTCGAATCCAGGTAGTAGATGTTTTCTTAAGACTTCCGAAAGCAACAAATTTGAGAGAATGTTTATTTGCTTCAAGGCGTGCATTGATGGATTTTTAAGGGGTTGTTTACCTGTTATTAGTACTGATGCCACTTTTCTTTCTTCCAAATATCAAGATATTTTATTTATTGCTTGTGCTCATGATCCAAATTATCAATTGTATCCTATTGCTTATGCTGTTGCCGAAGGCGAAAATACTGATTCTTTGTCTTGGTTTTTAAATGCTCTTAGACTATCATTTGAAAGTTATTTTAATGATTGGAGTAGAATTTCATTTATATCTGACAAGCAAAAAGGATTAATACATGCTATGCAAAATATATTTCCAGAATCTCCTCATTTTTTTTGTATTCAACATTTTAAGCAGAATATGAAGTCTATTGTGAGAGAGAAAAATTTTTATCGGTTGTTAGACTCGCTTGCTAGATCGTATAATGAAACAGATGCACAGTACTTGTTCGAAATAATTAAAGCTGAGAACATGACGATGTACAATTAGCTTATTGGTACAAATGATGAAAATCGTCATTTTGTACATTGGATTACAGCATATGCTCCTTGTCCTAGATTAGATATTAACACTTCTAACCTTGCTGAATGTTTTAACAATTGGATTAAGAGTTTGCGTGATAAACCAATAACGACACTTCTCGATGGTATTAGAGCAAAGATTATAATACTTCATGACAAAAACAGGAATCATGCTTAAAATTTAGACACGAGTTATTGTCCGAAGATGTTAAAGACAATATCATCTTTTGAAATTAACTAATAAATAAATCTTAACAATAATTACGTACCCTTAAATCATCGACCACGACTGGACCGTCGATAGTTTCATCTTGATCCATGAAATTACCCCGAAGCCAAGTTATACTGACAAAACTCTTTCCTCCTAAGTCCGATGGTGCATTAATGCCTAGATATCTCCGGATGATTTGAGATGGATTTAAAGTTGTATCAAAATAAATAGGTTCACCTGTAATAGGTAATCCTAAAATATTTGTAACATCCCAAAGTGTGATTATCATTTCACCAACGGGCAACAGAAAGGTGTTGCGTTGAGGCCACCATCGCTCAGCGAGACTAAAAATGATATGTACATCGTGGACTAAAATTTGAATTTCATCCAGATATTGAAATCCAAATGAACGTACCAGCTCCTTTTGGGCAGCATTTAACTCCCATTTACGATATCCTTTCTGTATCCTCCAACTTCCATGTTCCCGTGTTCGAACCTCGGAAGGATAATCATATAGCTACAAGCGAATTATATTCTTATATTTATGTAAAATAAATAAATAATAATGCTAGTTATCATTTTTAAATTTACCTTGCCGTTAAAAACCAACATAGATATATGAGTTTCTCGTTCTTGTTTTATGGCTTCTGTAACCGGTCCCCCGGGAATACGGCCATCATTCGGTTCAGCCATCTGTTACATTTTAGACAAAAACTATTAGTATAGTTATTCATACATAGAAAATATAATTTTAATATAAAATACAAAAACTTACTATGTAAAGAGGAGATCAAGATAGAGGAAGGAGCGAGTAATCTTCTGTGAAGTTGAAGGAGGAAGGACTTGTGAAGAGGAGGGAAGGAGCTGTAAAAAGGAGGGAAGGAGCTTCTGAATTTATGAAGAAGAGGGAGGGGGAGTGGAGTGGTGTGGTCTCTGAGAAGGGAAGGGGAGTCTCCAACGTAGTGCCATACATCATGGCGCGTGGGAGAGAGTCCTCGGGAAGAGCTGCGGGATGCTGGCGTGTAGGGGGACTGGGACAAGGGGGGATGGGACAAGTCATTGGGGAGGCCATGGAGAATGGCGTGTGGGGATAGGCCATCTGGAATAGGCCATGTGAGATGGCGTGTGATGATGGCGTGTGATGGGATATTACAGCGCGCGGGGCTGACAGTGCAAGAAAGTTGGATAGGCCATCCAAGATGGCGTGTGATGGGAGTGTGGGTGATGGGACATTACGTATGTGAGTGTGGGGCCATGAATCTTGGCGTGTGAGTGGGGATCATGGGGGCAATAGGCCATGGATCATGGCGTGTGAGGGGGGCTAGCCATGGATCATGGCGTGTGTGGGGGGCTGGCGCCTACCTAACAGCGCACGCCACGAATGATGTAGTTTCGTTACCCCAATTGCAATTCCAACAAACTTGTTACTTTTTTCCCAATTACGTTAAAATTCTTCACTCTATTTGAAAATTTCTGTTATTATTATTATTATTATTATTATTATTATTATTATTATTAGACTGTTTAGTTCTGGGTTGAAAAATATATGTTTTGGGATGGCTTGTATTTAATATTTTGGGCTGGATAATAATTAATACTTCTAAATATTTTATGGTTGTTGTATAAAATAATTATATATGGGCTCTTGAGGCTTAAGTATATATAAACTATTTTTTAGTTAGTATAATAGTAATTTTGACCAACTCTATAAATAGGAAATTGGTTATGGATTTGTATATATTTTCTAAATGTATGCTTCCTAAATTAATTATTGTAAACATACTTTAAATAAGTTTCTAAAGTTATGCTTCCCATATATTTAGCATTTATTAATAAGTATTTTGAGCTTTAGGCATGTCTTTAGGCTTATATATAATTTTGGTTTTATGGGCTTTTACACCTAAAAGTGAATATATATATATATATATATATATATATATATATATATATATATATATATATATATATATATATATTTTATATATATATATATATATATATATATATATATATATATATATATATATATATATATATATATATATATATATATATATATATATATATATATTTTATATATATATATATATATATATATATATATATATATATATATATATATACACAAAATACACACACACACACACACACACACACACACACACACACACACACAAAACACACACACACACACACAAACACACACACACACATTATTTAATGTATATTATTGGCTTTTATTCTTTAATAAAAAATAAATGATTTTTAATATATATATATATATATATATATATATATATATATATATATATATATATATATATATATATATATATATATATATATATATATATATATATATATATATATATATATATATATATATATATCACACACACACACACACACACACACACACACACACACACACACACACATTATTTAATGTATATTATGGGCTTTTATTCTTTAATAAAAATAAATGATTTTTAAAAGTTTTATATATAATATATTCTAAATGAATATCTTTTGACTAAATACTATTGATAAATTCTAAATGTATAGTTCCTAAATAGTTTATAAAAATAATTTTCTTAATAAATATATATTTTCCTAACTAAGATTTACTTTTTCCTAAATCAAATTTCTCTCTTAGAATAGATTGTTCCCAATCATGACTAATAAAATATTTAAATATTTTCTTGCGAATCTGGACTTCTTTATATCGACTCTAGCTATTTGGACTATTATGGACGTTGTCAAATCGTCACACCACCAACAAGCAAGTATATCTTGCCGTTCATGATTTAGTTTATATAATATATTTATATTTTTATATTTAGCCTGCATTTTTGTGGTATTGATACTTGTTTATCTTGATTTAGCATAGTGATTTACGTATTTTCATATCTTTAGTTCATGACATGTGCTAGCATTTAGCCACGATCACAGTATGTATGATAGTAGAATTTTCTAGGTTATACTATGTTGTTATAGTCTAGTGTGGCGTGGGATAGGGAGACTAGTGCGTGATGTTGAACTGCATATTCCTTCTATTTCTCTTTCATCCATTTGACCTTAGAGGTCCACGAGGGACTATGGTTTTGTTTGTTAACCTAAGAGGTCCACTAGGGACTATGGTTTGTTTATTGACCTAATCGGCCCATGAGGGGTTATGGTTTGTTTCTTAGCCACGAGTTCATTGAGGGACTTTGCATTCGTTATTCCAGCAGTTCTCTCGTAGATGTTCTCACATTTGCGATTATATATGTAGATATTGTAGTAGTTAGCACATCTTATCTGCTTTTTATATTCTGTTTCATAGGCATGTTATATGTATCTTGTTATGTCCCTTTAAGAACCTGGCAATCACTCCAGGTGTAGTCAGTCAATAGTATCCTGAGAAGTGCGGACCTAGACCAAACGATTCCTTAGCAGACGAGGAGGCCTTACCCTCTAAGCTTCCTTGGTATAATCAAGTTAGGCTACTGTAGTTTGGTTATTATTTATTTTCCTGTTCATGACACTGAACTATTTTTATGCTTAAATTCTATATAGTCGATTGGTAGTGGATTTGTCTCCACCAGACTATTGAATTTCATTTGATTTTTTGTACTCGATTATCTGGTACATTGATTTCTATTCTTTTCTTTTATTGTGGACGAGATTTAATGTTGCCCGTAACTTATTTATTATGAGTTGGAGCTCTTATATTACATCTTATGTATGTATATGTGGATCCCACAAATTAGGTAGTCTTGTATACATATAGCTGACATGCTTATGTTTCCTAGTCCTACGTAAAGTAGGACTGGGCGTTACACTTACTAATCAACTACTAATTGTTTGTACAATAATGAGTATTGTTTGAAAAAACAAAAGTATGAACTTTATTGATACAAACTTTGTAAAAAGATTACAATTTGAATTCTGGGAATGGTACAACTTTAGGAATCCAATCTAGATGACGATTGCTTTATCCCTTGGACGATGTGAACTCTGAAGATGAAGCCTCTGAAGTTGAAAACAACTCTGGAATTGAAGGCAAAAAGCCTCAGAAATTGAAGGCAAAAGCCTCGGAAGAATGCAGCAGCACTTGGGCAAGAACTCCTGGACTCTCTGATTTCTCTATGATCTGATCTCTGATCTCTGATCCTTGATCCCCTTGAATGGAGACTTGAAACTCTATTTATCGAGTTCTGAGAAATAACTAACTTTTAGTTATTCTGGACTGCGCATGATAGAATGTGCAGCAGTTGGATTGCGCAACAATGGACTGCGCAGACAGTTGCTGTATCATGGGCCAACTGTCTTGGACACATGGTATCATTTGATTGAAATGCGCATGATCGTGCATAGACGGTTACCACGTAATGAGCAATTGATGGCATGAATGCCATGTGTATTTTGTCATTTGTGTTGATAGAATGTGCATACTGAATTGCGCTGGCTTTGAATTGTGCAGACTTGGACTGCGCAGGAATGGATTGCGCTGCCAGCTATCAACCGCTCTCGAGCGCTGTGCGGCACAATAAACGAACAGCCTCCTCGTTCTTCGTGCTGTCAGCTGTCAGGAAGATTTGATTGTGTCAGGTAATGATGATTTTTGCCACGTCAGCCTGCGCACTTGGGAGTGTGCGCAATCTAGCGTGCACAATCTGAAGGATGCGCAATCTGATGTCTGCGCAGTTCATCTGAAAGTTATATTTTTTGATTTTCTGACTTTGTTGATGTGTGCAACTTGATTTTTTAGGACCTACAAGACCCCCTTCAAAGTTTTCGAAAGTTGAATTTATTCAAAATTTCGAAATACTTTGAATTTTGAATTTGAAATCAATTTGCGCATGTAGTGAGCTGTCTGCGCAATCTGAGGGTTTAGCCCATTTTTAGGCGCAATCTAAGGCGGCCGTTTCGTTTTGAAAAACTATAAATAGCTCCTCAATTCCTTCGAAGTGTTCTTTACTTGTTTTCTTCGTGCACTTGAGAGAAAAAATTTCGAGCTCTTTCTTACTTTCTTCTCCGACGATCTCGATGGCTCCCCGACGATCCTCCGCCGCTGCTGAGGGCAAGGCCCCCGCCGAATCATCGACTAGGGCTGCGCGACGTGCTTCTCGTCACGAAACTGCTCATCCAACGACGATAGGTAGATGACCTAATCAAAAACTCTTTTTAGAGTTTTGATTTCACTGTTCCTTCAAAATCTATCTCTTTTTAGAGATGTGATCATACTGCGCCACCCTTTTTAGGGTTCTGGTTGCACAAATCAGTTCATTCTTCATTTTTATGAAGGATGACTCTCTGTGCAATCGGTTGAACTGCGCTGACAAAAGTCAGCGCAACTTGCTGATTTGCGCGAGACTGTCAGCGCAAACTGATGACTGTTTGTTTGCGCAATCTGATTATTGCGCAATCTGATATTGCACAATCTGATATTGCGCAGTTTGATGACAGAATTT
Source organism: Iris pallida (assembly GCA_029216955.1). Lineage (NCBI taxonomy): Eukaryota > Viridiplantae > Streptophyta > Magnoliopsida > Asparagales > Iridaceae > Iris > Iris pallida. The sequence continues at coordinate 3,739,362 of JANAVB010030217.1, read as the reverse complement.
TGACTTGACTTATACTAAATTTTTGTCTTTTCTATCTGATGCAGTTAACACTAGAGAAGATCCCGGATATGAGGACTTTGTAGGGACCCTTTCAGAGTCAAAATATAAAGAGGACCTATCTCATGTGCACTATCCTCAATATGATCTGCCGACCTCCCGTCAGGCCATTTTGATATCCCAAGATAATGAGACACTGCAATGTTTGATGAACAGACAACCTCTGGAGTCAGCAGACGCTGTCATTCATAAGAAGCCGTTATTCCTGTTCGGCGATGCTTTTGAGAAAATCTCTCAACCGAGACCAAGGATGGAAGAAAGGATTGTCCATCAGACGGATAGATCATTCTCGATACCAGATGTTTCACGCTGCCTCCCCTTATCCCGGTATACTCATGCGAGCTATCCGAGAAAGATGGAATGGAACCTTACACCCTTCCAAGATGCCCGTCCAGGAAGGATTTTTGTGAAGAAGAGGCCGAGCAAGAAGGATATGTTCTACGGTTCCTCAGAACGGTATAGTGTCTTGTTAAGAGGTCTGAAACCCGGTTGTATTCCGCCGGAGAATTCTTCCTTATTGTTGCCCGTCAGAACTCCAATTTTCGCAAATAAGTTTGCGAAGGTCGAAGGAAGGTACCTTGAGCAGGACATCAGATTAACTGGATTGGTGAATCCAGATTTTAATAGATGGAGCTGCATAGCAAACTGGATTCTGACCAAGTTTGAAAACAAACTTCAGCAAATCAATTTGTACCAAGCAGTGCATGCCACTGTTTATGGTTTTGCTCTGAACCCGCATCTGTTCTTGGCTTTAGCAGAAAGGTACAATTACAGAACAGGGACCTTCATGACTCCTGGCGAAGAAATCGGGTTTGCACTTCATGAGATGCAGTACATCTCTTACTTGCCAATGGGGGATGCCCCATATGAAGAATTTGTCCCAACCAATGATGAGTTGGACAGACTTCGGAAAGAGAATGCATAAATGATAGCAGTCTTCGAAGAACTGCTATGTCATTATAAGATATGTTCTCTGTTCTACAAAAGTGCTACATCAAATACTTGCTATTCTTCGAAATGGTTACCTTATCTGTTCCTTAACCACATCAAATGTAGTGCCCCGTCCCTACATCGTGCCCCGTACTCTGTCCACGGGGTGCGCGAGAAAGGAACACTGTCGCTATCGATTCGGTCGGGACCGATAGGTCGGGATCGGCCGAGTCGATCGAACGGGAACGGTTGAATTAAGACCCATTCCTCATTATGGAATATCTTCTTCGGAACCAAGTCCCATATTCAGCGGGCTGCGCCTCGAGGATTGACTCTGCGGCTGAGTCGGGAGAGACCTCCTGTTGCTCTGCTTTTCACGCCGCTTGCGTTGGTTTTGGCTTTGTTTTCTGAGTGCGCTTTCGCGAATGTTTTCGATGGTTTTCATGGCTTGCATTTCGAACTCGCATTTCCTGTCGAACTCCTTGAATAATGCAGTGTTCTAATCGGTTGCTTGTGCGATTTCAGGTAATCGCGTAGGCGACGTCTAGCGTAACCATCAAGTTCTCTCACCGAAGTAAACTCAAGGTGAGTGGCTGACCCTTCTCTTCTCGACCCCCTTCTTAGGCAAAGTCGATAGTGTTGTTGCGAATGAAAGTATAAATGCAAACGCACGGGCACGGTAAAATGATTGAGTTTTAAAAGAGAATGTAGGCTATGTCTTAATAACTAAAAGATAAAAAATGGTCTTTGTACGGTCATTGGACAACTTGTCGACAAGGTAGAGTTTCCCTGCACGGCAATCCCGGGGCCACGGGACCGTTGCGGCCAAGAAGGAAACATTTTCATAAGCTGTGCTGGGCACAACGTTAGGCGAGGACTTACAGCGGGGCTCGCTACTCGCGCTGAAAGGGCCTCATCTAATAAAAGCAAAAAGGAGTCCACGATGGCTCTGGGAGCCAGTGACCAACACACGAAATATTGCACTTGGTATGGAAATGATAACAATTGACAGGGAAGAATATGGTAAGTTTCATAAGGCGCGGCACGGGCCGCCGTGGGTAAGTTTCAACGTAAATTTCATTATGCTTGTCATATGCTTGTCTAAAATTCATTAGGATGGTTAGAAACATTCATACTCTAAGTCAAATAAACTCTTCAACCAAATGAGAGCGTGGAGCTTAAATAGCCACACACCAGTACAAAGTGTAATGTACTGATCCTCGCTCTCCATGTAGGTACCCCGGACTACGAAGGGCGTGCCACTTGAAAGCTCCAGGCGAAGTGAACCCTTTTGAAGCCTCGTCCGCGTGTAAAGGCTTGTTTTCTGGATTTTCTTTTGAAGAAGACCCGCACTAAGTCCAAAAGAAGATGACGACTCGACTCGCCTCGATAGCAGGTGGAAACGTGTAATGGTTTTTGCTTATAAAAAGGGATGTAATGTATGGAACGACTATCTCATCGGCGCTCATTTTGTAAGTCGAGTCATGTTGTAGCCCGCGCGGCAATGATTGTAAAGGAGTCTATGTAATAGTTTTATTATCATCAATGAAAAAGTCTATTTCTATTTCAAATGTGTCATTCAATTTCTCTGCGTACTCTAACTTGATATTGTGTTTCGGATAACCTTATGACTATGCCTTGTGCGATCGCAACTTAGGTTCGCACGGCATCACGCCCGGGGGACGACTATCGATTCTACGGAATCGGGGCGTGACATAATGGTATCAGAGCACGGCTTTACATCCTTTGGCCTCGCGTCTAGAGTTCCAAACCTTTGACCTCGCATCGATGAGATAAGTTGTTCCATACAATGAGTCCGTAATAATTTGTGACTGATGCGTTTGCCTTCGTATCGCAGAAGTGACGGAACCCACGGCCGAGCAAGACCAGAGCGCCTCAAGCAGCTCTAGTAGTTCGCATCGTCCGCAGGCCGGACCTTATAACGATACAATCGAAAGGATGCTGCGCATGATGGAGGTGCAGTAAAACCAGTCCGAGAACCGGCATCAGCAGGTAGAGGAACGACAGGCCCAGTTCGAAGCTCGCTTCGAAGCTCGTTTTGATGCACATGGCAAGCTTCAGCAAAAGCAGCTAGATACCCTGTAGCAGATCGTCCAGACAATGGCGGCCAACGGGAATTCTGCGACTACGCCTACCGTCACCGTGCCGGCGATCCAACCCATTGATGTCGACACGGAGGATCCCGAGCGTCAACCAGCGGCACCGAAAAAGTACAACTTTAAAGTGTCAGAATTCAAGAAGGCGTACCGTACTTCCATCAGCGGCACCGAGGGTCCTTCCATGGCGATCGACTGGTTGGAAGAGCTGGAAGATCACTTTGAGCTTCTTGGCATTGAAGAATCGAAGCAAGTCGCCTGTGCACAACTTCAGCTACGGTTGAACGCGCACGACTGGTGGGCTGTGCATAAGCGAGCGATCCGACCGGACAACACCACCGCACCGATCTCTTGGGCCACGTTTCGCAAAGCTTTCGAACTCCAGTACCTTCCGTCAGCCGTTCTTCAAGCGAAGGAGAATGAATCCATGCAGTTAAAGCAAGGGAGCCGGACAGTGGAACAGTACGCCACGGAATTCAACAAGTTGTCTAAGTTCGCTGGCCAGTTTCTGCCGACTGAAGAGTGCCGTGTGCGACGGTTCGAAGTGGGTCTGCGACACTCTATCAGTGCGTATGTCGGGGTCCCGGAGTACAAGACCGTAGGCGAGGCTCTGAATCACGCGCTTCGCCTTGAGAACCTGCATCCTTCCGGTGCTGACGACGTTGTGTGCCACTCCAATCACAAACGTCCTAGCCATACGGGAGGCAACAACTACACGTCAAAGCGGCCACACACTAGCGGCTACCAAGGCCGGAACCCGTTACCACGATGCAGAAATTGTCACCAGCTTGGGCATACTGATGACCACTGTTTCGCCAAGACAGAGTGCTACGCTTGCGGGCAGAGGGGACACCTTGCTCGAGATTGCACGAACCCCAGACTGGCTCGCAATGTACCACCACAACAGTACCGCCAAGAGAATCGAGGGCAGGCGCCTCGACCTCCTCCGCCCACTCGACCTGCACCAAAAAATGGCCAAGATCGTCGCCCCAACACTCAGGGCCGTGTCTACGCCATGACTCGAGACGAAGCGATGGCGTCTGATACCGTGGTGTCAGGTATACTAAAATTCAATAATGTGCCTGCTCGTGTGTTATTTGATTCAGGCGCTTCACATAGTTTTATATCGGCGAACTTTGCCGCCGAGCACAAATTTCTTGTAATATCATTAGATCTCGACCTAAGCGTAAGCACGCCTTCGGACACACCTATTCTCACAAACTTAGCTTGCGCTGGCGGGATTATCTGTATCGGCGGTCAAAAGATCGGTCTAGATGTGATAGTTCTTGATATGAAGGACTTTGACATCATTCTGGGAATGGATTGGCTCGGGCCGTGCAACGCAACCATAGACTGCGCTGAAAAGAGGGTCATATTCCGCATGCCTGGAGTGCCTGAATTCTGCTACTCGTGTGGTGAGGCGTCGTCGACCTGCATGGTGATCTCCGCGATATCTGCTCGACGGATGCTGCATTCCGGGTGCGAAGGCTATCTAGCTTCCGCTCGAGACATGCGACAGGATGGTGCAAACACGAGAGAGACCGACGTTGTGGCCGAATTCCCAGACGTGTTCCCGGACGAGCTACCCGGCATGCCGCCCGATCGAGAGATAGAGTTCACTATCGATACATTCCCCGACACTCGGCCGATCTCGAAGGCTCCGTACAGAATGGCCCCTACAGAATTGAAGGAATTGAAGGCGCAACTTCAGGAATTGCTCGACAGAGGGTTTATCCGTCCGAGTGTCTCGCCGTGGGGTACGCCCGTGCTGTTCGTGAAGAAGAAAGATGGATCGATGCGACTCTGCATCGACTATCGGGAATTGAATAAAGCCACCGTCCGAAACAAATACCCCCTGCCCCGCATCGACGACTTGTTCGACCAGCTCCAAGGTGCAACAGTGTTTTCAAAGATTGATCTACGATCGGGTTATCACCAACTCAAAGTCAAGCCAGACGACGTGCCGAAGTCTGCCTTCCGCACTCGTTATGGCCACTACGAGTTCTTGGTAATGCCGTTCGGTCTGACAAACGCCCCTGCCGTCTTCATGGATCTAACGAATCGGGTGTTTCGTTCGTTCGTTGACAAGTTCGTAGTAGTCTTCATCGACGACATCCTCGTCTACTCGAAGGATCGAGCGCAACATGCAGAGCATCTGCGGACGGTACTCCAAACCCTTCGAGAGAATCAGTTGTACGCGAAGATAAGCAAGTGCGAGTTCTGGCTGAATAGCGTCTCATTCCTTGGGCACATCATCTCCGCCGCGGGCATCGCAGTCGATCCGAAGAAAGTCAAGGCAGTTGCTGATTGGAAACGGCCCGCATCAGTTAGTGAAATTCGAAGCTTCCTAGGCTTGGCGGGATACTACCGACGCTTCGTAAAGGACTTCGCGAAGATCGTATCGCCGTTGACTCGCCTCACCCAGAAAGGAGTCGCATTCAAGTGGTCAGACGACTGTGAAGCTTCCTTCCAGGAGCTCAAACAACGGCTCGTTTCGGCCCCGATACTTGCTCTTCCTGACGGGACGGAGGGATTTCAAATCTTCAGCGATGCTTCTGGCCAGGGCTTGGGGTGTGTGCTCATGCAGCAGGATAAGGTGATATCTTTTGCTTCTCGGCAGTTGAAGCTGCACGAGAGGAACTACCCCACGCACGACCTAGAACTAGCGGCAATTGCGTTTGCGTTGAAACTGTGGCATCACTATCTCTATGGCATGGCGTGCAGGATTTATACGGACCACAAAAGCCTCAAGTATCTCTTCACCCAGAAAGAATTGAATTTGCGGCAGAGGCGATGGCTCGAACTAATCAAAGACTACGACTTGTCGATCGACTACACGCCGGGCAAGGAAAATGTGGTAGCAGATGCGCTTAGCCGGAAGTACTTGGCTTCATTATGTATCAACGACCGACTGCTGCGTGACTTGGAAGGAATGGGCATCGAGCTTCGAGTTTGTTTCAGAGACGTGAAACTGGCGCAACTACGGGTGGAACCTAGCCTACTAGAGAGGATCAAGTCTGCACAGAAGGACGACCCCTACCTGGAGAAGATACGGAAGCTGATATCGACAGGGAAAGCATCTGACTTTGCAGAGGACGAGTCGGGAGTATTGCACGTGAAGGGACGGCTATGCGTACCGGACGACGTAGAACTTAGAAAGGAGATAATGACGGAGGCGCACTATGCCAAATATTCCTTGCATCCTGGCAGCACCAAGATGTATAAGGACCTCCGCATTATCTTTTGGTGGCATGGCATGAAGAGGGACGTAGCGCTCTTTGTGTCAAAATGTATGGCCTGTCAGCAAGTCAAAGCCGAGCACCAGCGATCGGGCGAGGAAATGCAGAACCTTGCCATTCCAGAATGGAAATGGGATCACATCACTATGGACTTTGTTGTTGGCTTGCCGAGGACGCCGCGGGGAAACGACGCCGTCTGGGTCATCGTCGATCGACTAACCAAGTCAGCGCACTTTATCGCCATCAAAGTTACTTGGAGCGTCGACCGCCTTGCTCAGATATATCTTGATGAAATAGTTCGGCTGCACGGGGTCCCAGTTTCTATCGTCTCAGATCGGGATGGGCGGTTCGTAGCGCGCTTCTGGAGTAGTCTACATTCAGCACTGGGGACCAAGTTGAAGTTCAGCTCGGCTTATCATCCTCAGACTGACGGCCAAACAGAGCGGATGAACTAAATTCTCGAAGACATGTTGCGACTCTGTGCGATCGACTTGAAGTCAAGTTGGGACGTCCATCTACCGCTGGCCGAGTTTGCATACAACAACAGCTATCAGTCCAGCATCCAAATGGCGCCGTATGAAGCTTTGTACGGTCGGAAGTGTAGATCGCCTATTTGCTGGGATAAAGTCGGGGAACGGCAGATACTTGGTCCGGAGCTGGTGGAGCAGACTGTGCAGAAGGTCAAGTTGATACGAGAAAGATTGAAGATAGCACAAAGCCGGCAGAAAAGCTATGCGGACACGCACCGACGCCCCCTCGAGTTCTCGGAAGGCGACCATGTATTCCAGAAGGTGATGCCTATGCATGGAGTTTCCCGGTTCGGTACGAAAGGAAAGTTGAGCCCAAGATTTGTTGGCCCATTCGAAATATTGAAGCGAGTCACCCCGGTAGCTTACCAACTCGCCTTGTCGCCGGCATTGTCAGAGGTATATGACGTCTTCCACATCTCGCAATTGCGAAAGTACGTGCACGATCCGGGGCATGTGGTAGAGTTGGGCAAGCTGGACCTGAAGGCGGACCTATCATATGTCGAAGAGCCGGTACAAATCTTGGAGCGCAAGGATAAACTTCTCCGCAACCGTGCTATTCCTCTAGTCCGCGTCCTCTGGAGAAACCATTCGGTCGAGGAGTCGACGTGGGAGCTTGAGTCTGAAATGAAGGAGAAGTTCCCTTCATTGTTCTCGTAGAGGTAGGTTCTATTCTTAAGTTTCGAGGACGAAACTTTTTCTTAGTTGGTTATGGTGTAGTACCCCGTCCCTACATCGTGCCCCGTACTCTGTCCACGGGGTGTGCGAGAAAGGAACACTGTCGCTATCGATTCGGTCGGGACCGATAGGTCGGGATCGGCCGAGTCGATCGAACGGGAACGGTTGAATTAAGACCCATTCCTCGTTATAGAATGTCTTCTTCGGAACCAAGTCCCATATTCAGCGGGCTGCGCCTCGAGGATTGACTCTACGACTGAGTCGGGAGAGACCTCTCGTTGCTCTGCTTTTCACGCCGCTTGCGTTGGTTTTGGCTTTGTTTTTTGAGTGCGCTTTCGCGAATGTTTTCGATGGTTTTTATGGCTTGCATTTCGAACTCGCATTTCCTATCGAACTCCTTGAATAATGCAGTGTTCTAATCGGTTGCTTGTGCGATTTCAGATAATCGCGTAGGCGACGTCTAGCGCAACCAGCAAGTTCTCTCACCGAAGTAAACTCAAGGTGAGTGGCTGACCCTTTTCTTCTCGACCCCCTTCGTAGGCAAAGTCGATAGTGTTGTTGCGAATGAAAGTATAAATGCAAAGGCACGGGCACGGTAAAATGATTGAGTTTTAAAAGAGAATGTAGGCTATGTCTTAATAACTAAAAGATGAAAAATGGTCTTTGCACGGTCATTGGACAACTTGTCGACAAGGTAGAGTTTCCCCGTACGGCAATCCCGGGGCCACGGGACCATTGCGGCCAAGAAGGAAACATTTTCATAAGCTGTGCTGGGCACAACGTTAGGCGAGGACTTGCAGCGGGGCTCGCTACTCGCGCTGAAAGGACCTCGTCTAATAAAAGCAAAAAGGAGTCCACGATGGCTCTGGGAGCCAGTGACCAACACACGAAATATTGTACTTGGTATGGAAATGATAACAATTGACAGGGAAGAATATGGTAAGTTTCATAAGGCGCGGCACGGGCCGCCGTGGGTAAGTTTCAATGTAAATTTCATTATGCTTGTCATATGCTTGTCTGAAATTCATTAGGATGGTTAGAAACATTCATACTCTAAGTCATATAAACTCTTCAACCAAATGAGAGCGTGGAGCTTAAATAGCCACGCACCAGTACAAAGTGTAATGTACTGATCCTCGCTCTCCACGCAGGTACCTCGGACTACGAAGGGTGTGCCACTTGAAAGCTCCAGGCGAAGTGAACCCTTTTGAAGCCTCGTCCGCGTGTAAAGGCTTATTTTCTGGATTTCCTTTTGAAGAAGACCCGCACTCAGTCCAAAAGAAGATGACGACTCGACTCGCCTCGATAGCAGGTGGAAACGTGTAATGGTTTTTGCTTGTAAAAAGGGATGTAATGTATGGAATGACTATCTCATCGGCGCTCATTTTGTAAGTCGAGTCATGTTGTAGCCCGCACGGCAATGATTGTAAAGGAGTCCATGTAATAGTTTTATTATCATCAATGAAAAAGTCTATTTCTATTTCAAATGTGTCATTCAATTTCTCTGCGTACTCTAACTTGATGTTGTGTTTCGGATAACCTTATGACTATGCCTTGTGCGATCGCAACTTAGGTTCGCACGGCATCACGCCCGGGGAACGACTATCGATTCTACAGAATCGGAGCGTGACATCAAAGAACCAAAGACCAAGAAACATGATAGATGCTATCCTGACTTCTTTAAGCCTTTGAGCAAAACAGAAGTGATGAAGTTGATGGAAGAAAGTGGCGATTTTGATGAAGAGATGAAGGATGATCATCAATGTCCTCCTTTGAAGAAAGGAGATACTCTCGAGAGTTATTTGAGAGTATGATATAGATCTATGTCAAAAGAAGCCCAATTAGCAGGGTTTCTGACACATTGGCTCCGTCGGTTTGTAGTTCCAGGATCGAGTGCTATAGACCGCTTCCATCGTGGTGTTCTCTTTGCCGCCGTTAGATTAGTCTTCGGCTATAAGACGGATCTTTTGTCAGCGATGACTTGTAAGTTGAATGCCGGTCTTCGTCTGTACGTCGATCTGATGCTGAAATCTAAGGGTGAAAAAGAATTTCCTCGGTTGGAATTACCGTATATATATCTATTTGGGTGGTTGCTCCTTCACCATCCTACTTTGATGGATCCCGGCATGGGACCGGTCGACGGCAGCTTTTTACGGAGATACTCTCATGGTAAGTGGAAATACACTACTCTGAGAGATTGTAGATATGCTCTGAACCTGGGCAAAGGATGGAACTTTTATTGCACTCATCCTCCTGCTGGATACGAACAAATGCCAACAAATATGATTGACTCGAAGATGCAACCTTTGAGCCGTACAGCTTTTGAGTGGTTGAAGACAATTCGACCATCCCATTTGGTGTACCGGTTTGAAGATGAATGTCATTTAGAGCCATATCTCCCCAGTCGATTTGCTCGGCAGTTCGGGTACGACCAATTCCATGTGGGAAATGCTATCACATGCCTTCAAGAAAAGGGTTTTTTGATAGATGGGGCCCGAGCATGGGCTTATTATAATGCTCGAGATACAAAAGTAACATTCTCGATGCCAGTAAATAGCAATCATGGCCCTCGGATGCTATTTACATACTCAGTATTCTATACATCTTCGAACACCTTTGCTGAAAATTTCAATCTCGCGGATAGCTTCGCGTCTTCAACAAGATTGAAGAGAGAAGGAGTCATCATGTCGCTCATAGGAAATGATGAGGTACATGAGCCCATAGATACGCCTTTGGAAACTTCAAGGGACGTTATGTTCCCTCAAGAGGTTAATGCACCACTACGTATCACTTTGAAGGTGGCTAAATCTCCAGCCAAGAAGAGGAGAAGAGAGGAGCCTCCTGCTCCGGCAGTAAAGAAGAAATTGATCTTCGATCATTTTTCTGAAAAGATTACCACCAGATCTCAATCTCGGAAGCTGGCCGAGACAATTCAGCAAGAAGAGGCTACCACACCGACCTCTGTCCAAAGACAAGTCGAGACTGTAAATATAGAGAGCCCTGAGAGGCCTCTGAAAAGAAAGAAGCTGGCCCAAAGAAGAAATCGAATGGCCTCTCCATCTAGACGAGCCCCGTCTTCAATAGTAGTGGATGCTGCAGCGGGATTCACTATGCCATCTCCCACTTCTATTTCAGAGTCTAAGAATAAAACTCCTAGTCCAGAACATAGGGAAGAGATCGAACAGAGGAAAGATCCTGATCCGAGAACTGAGGCCGAAGAGCCCAGAGGAAGTATCATGGAGGAAGAGCAAGATGTTGTACGATCTCTTCCACCTGCTGTGGATAAGACTCAACTTCCTCCTACTCCTAGGACCCTCCGTGAAGAGGAAGATCGTGAAGTGATTGCGGCTCTAGAAGATTGCAGCTACAGCCCTCTGGAGGACTATTGTGACCAAGCTGCAACTACCAGCGGGAATGCACCAGAAGAAGATGAAGATGAGAAGAGCTCTTCGTCTGAGAATATTGATGAATATATGCAAGATCTTGAAAGGGATGATGAAGTTCATATATCTCCTAATGCTGTCGATGATACCTTAAATCCTGAAGAGGATGTTGAGGTGGAAGTACCTCCAGAAAATGTCGTTGATACCTTAAATCCTGAAAAGGATGTTGAGGTAGAAGTATCTCCAGAAGAAGCAGCAGATGAAGAAGCTCCGAAAGAAACTCCCGCCACTGGTCCTCAAGGTATAAAATGAAATTAGCAATCTCCTCTTAAATAGATTGATAGCTAACGTCTTTATTTGTATTTTCTGCAGATCTTGAGACTCCTCTAGCACCTCCGACGTGCACGGACATAGTGCCTATAACGACGGTGATTATTAGTAGCAGTCATCATTTATCTTGTGGTTCTGAAGCGGGCAGTAGCCAAGCTGTTATGGCTGAAGCTACTTATGCTCGGCTAGAGTCTATTCCAGCAGATGATAGGCTCATTACTGGATTCAACCATGGTAAGACAGTTTACATTTTTTATCTTCTTGGATAATAGCAAACAACAGGCAAAATAACAATTTTTACTTTTTTGCAGAAGAACAACCAGGAGGGGCAACTAGCTCCACTTTGGCTCCTTTGTTCAAAGAGCCCGCTGTCCAGATGCGAGAGATTGAACATCCTGCGGCCTCGTCATCAACAGGAGTGGCTGCAACTCCTGGTGCTATAGCAACTAATAATCTTGTGATCCAATCATTTACCAGATGCTTTTTTTGAATCTTTGGGACCTCTAGTAAACAGAATGATGGAAAAAGAAGGTACTGATTTCTTTATGGTTAGGGGTCCAACCTCTCTCTTAGTAAGGGCTATCCGAGAACAAGGTGACGAGGCTCAGGCCACTTTTCTGGATCATATTTTGAATGAGCTAGAGATTTCCATCAAAAACTATAAAGAGCTCAACCAAGGAGACGTGGAGTCTCTAGTACAGGCAGAATTCGAACAACTGGCCCAGGCGGCTGACATTGAAAGGGTGAATCTCCAGAATCTTTTGGAAGCTTTCTCCACAAAATCTGCTGAATATAACTCCAAGCTGGAATCAGTAACCTTGATGGCTGAGAGAAAAGAAAAGAGAGCTGCTGAACTGAGGGCAGAGATTGCTCGTCTTCAGAAGGAGTTAGAAGATGAAGTTACTGATCATCAGGTTACAGTTCAACAATTTAATGCTCTGATTCAGGAGAGGGATGAGTACGTAGAAGCTCATAATGCTGAGATTACTCGTCGAATGGTGGCCATGCCTGCTTTCAATGAAGAAACCGGGATGGAAGAGGCCAGAAGGAGGGTGATGTCCACTCGTGAAGAATGGCTGCAGACTCTAAAGCAGCAGATTGATAATCTGATAATACCTCCGTCTTAGTAGAACATTTTGTATCTTTATGTCTTTTGTAGTACATGTGTTTTTGTAATATCTCATATTTTGATTAATAAAAGACATTTCTGCTGTGGCTCCATTATTTGTTGCATATCTTGTTCAGATATAAATAATAGAGATAGAAAATATATTCAGAGATGCAAGACATGATATATTTCTTGATGATTTTGTAGAAAAATAATTATATTCATTATATCTGCTCAGAGGTAATATGGACGTGGCAGAATATACCGAATATTATTATCTCAATTGACAACTTAATCGAAACGATAAGTTGCTGATGTGGATGATGAACGATACTGAATCGTCAAAAAAGGTGTGAACGAAATGAATCGTCAAAAGAAACGGATAAACCGTCGAAATGGTGGAATGAACGGGCAAACCGTCAAGTGATAATGAATGAACGGATGAACCGTCAAATGATGATTAATGAACGGGTGAACCGTCAAGTGGATGTGAATGAACGGGTGAACCGTCAGATGAATGTGAACGGATGAACCGTCGGGTGATAATAAATGAACGGGTGAACCGTCAGGTGGTAATGAATGAACGGATGAACCGTCGGATGAATGTGTCGCTTCGTTATTTGGAGAATCTTTGCCTATAAATAGAACATAAATTTAGCAGAAAGGAGCACTTCCACTTTTCTAACATAAAAAATGTCATCTGGAGATACACCCAAGAAGGCTGAATTTGCCCCGAAGGTTGAGAAGGGCACTGAAGAATGTCCTGTCGATCCAGTTCAGCCAAAGGAAGCAGAAGCAGGAGAAGGTTCGTCTGCACCTAAGCCACCGCGAGACATCCTGGACTTTTTGCTTGAACCAGGAAGGACTGAAGAAGAGGAAGCCATGAGGATGGCCGCTTGCAAGTTCCTAGTAGGTTCCAGCAAGGAGGTTCTCGGCTCTTTTGCTGACCGTGTCTTTGAAAAGGACGGTAGTGGTCCGCATCCAAATGTAGAGAAGGATGATAGTGACCTTCCTTAATATCATGTACTATCATTCATGATGAAATAAAATTTTATTTATGAACTTGAACTTGTCTGATAATTTACAAGCATTTACATTTACACATAGTACTTTTTAAGGAACTTGCCATTGATAGGCATCATTGCAATTCGTCCATCCAGTTCTGAGAGTTGATAAGCTCCATTTGAGAAGACTTTGCTTACAACGTAGGGACCTTCCCACTTTGCGTCGAATTTGCCTTTGCTCATATGAGTCATAGTCATAGGACGTCTGACTGTTAAAACAAGTTCTCCTTGCTGAAAGGCTCTGACCTTAACTTTACGGTTGAAAGTCTTAGAGATGCGAGCTTGGTATAACTCAATATGTTGTTGAGCCATTAACCGCTTCTCATCAAGTGCTTCTAATTCTTGAAGTCGAAGAAGATCATTGTTCTCTGTAGTGAGCTCGTTAGCAATGGCAATCCTTAAAGAAGGAATTTGAAGTTCTAGAGGAAAAACAGCTTCACATCCATATACCAAAGAGAAAGGTGTAAAACCTGTAGGGCTGCGGACCGTAGTTCGATAGGCCTATAGACATTCGCCAAGCTTTTCACTCCAATTCTGTTTGTTAGTGGATACAAACTTTTTGAGGAGCTTGATAATAGTTTTGTTGAAGGCTTCAGCTAAACCATTAGCGGCAGGATTGTAGGCAGTCGAGGCGACGTTGTCAATCCGGTGATCATCGCAGAATCTAGTAAATTTCTGGCTGATGAATTGCGGTCCGTTGTCATGAATGATCTTTCGAGGTACACCAAATCGATAAATGACATGGTGTTTGACAAAGTTGATAACGCTACTGGTCTTGACTTCAGCCAGAGGTATAGCTTCAGCCCACTTGGAGAAATAGTCCGTTATAGCCAGTATGAATCGATGTCCTCTAGAAGAAGGAGGATTAATAGGACCTATGATGTCCATACCCCAAGCTTCGAAAGGCCAAGAAGCGGCTGTCGGATGTAGAAATTCTGAAGGTTGATGAATGAAATCTGTATGTATTTGACAAGCTCGACATTTTCTTGCATATTCGATGACATCTGATACCATAGAGGGCCAGTAGTAACCCATTCGTCAGATGCGATCCTGTAGTTTAGGATCGGATTGATGTGCTCCGCAGACACCGTCGTGAGCTTCACGTAACACCTATTTTGCTTCATCACCAGCTAGACAGCGTAGAAGGAGACCATCATAAGTCCGTCGATAGAGAGTCTTAGTGGTTTGGTTGTAATAGAATCGTAAAGATCGTCATCGAATACTTGTAGCCTCCTTAGGATCTTCGGGGAGTATGTCGTGAACTACGAAGTCAATGAAAGGAGTTCTCCAATCTTCATTGATAACATTAATTTCAGCAAGATTACTGAACTCGATGTTACGATTATTTTTGACACAAAACAATTCTCGATTAGAGATAACCACCACTTGTTGTCTTCTGATGGGAATGGCTAAGACTGCTGCAAGATTGGCTAAGGCATCTACTTCGGTATTGCAAGCTCGACGAACATAGTTGATGAAGAAAGCTTTGAATGATGTAGCCATGTTGATTGCTGCTTCAAAGTAAGGCACCAAATCTTGATATCGAACTTCATAGGTTCCTCTAACCTGGTTGACAACCAGCTTAGAGTCGCCGTAAACTTCGAGATATTCGATATTCAATTGCTTGGCTAATTGAAGACCGATGAGTAGAGCATTGTACTCTGCTACATTATTGGAACATGATTCATCTAGAGAGTAAGATCTTTGGATAGTTGATCCGTCTAGAGAAATGAGAACAACTCCAACTCCTGCTATAATAGCACCATTGGGTCCAATTCTGGATGCTCCGTCAAAGAATAGACGCCAGGTTGGAGATTCTTCAGAGATCAGGTTGACTTCTAACGTCTCGTCTGGAATTTCATCGTAAAGCTTGGATGTTTTTGGTACGGGATGAGCCACCAAGAAATCCGCCAGCGCTTGACCTTTGACAGACTTTTGAGAAACATACACCATGTCATATTGGGCTAGAAGAATGGCCCATGTAGCAAGCCGAGAGTTGAGTGTGCTAGGCTTCTTCATCAGTACCCGAAGAGGATTGACTCAGGATATGACATGAATAGTTTGACCAATGATGTAATGCCTTGTCTTTTGAACGGCAAACATAAGGGCTAGACATTCTTTTTCAACCGGACTATAACGGTGTTCAGCACCAATCATAGTACGACTGAGATAGTAGATGGCTTGTTCATGACCTTCTTTATTCTTTTGGGCGAGTAAAGCACCCAACGAATGATCTATAGCACGGACGTACATTAAGAATGGAATGCCTGAGATTGGTGGCACCAAGACTGGTGGGTTTATGAGATATCGTTTGATGTCGTCGAATGCTTGTTGACATTCTTCAGTCCAAATAAAAGATACACCCTTCTTCATTAGTTGAGTGAATGGTCTGCAGCGTCCAGACAAGATCGAAATGAATCTCCTGATGTACGCAAGTCGACCTTGGAATCCTCGTAGCTCTTTTAGGTTGCGTGGAGGACGTATCTCTTGAATGGCTTTGATCTTCTCGGGATCCATGTGTATACCCTTAGAGGTAATGACGAAGCCGAGAAACTTACTACTAGAGACACCCAAGAATGACTTGGTGGGATTCATCTTGAGCTGATGTTGGCGCATGAGATTGAAGATAGTTCTCAGATCTTGGGTGTGATCTTCTTTCAGACGACTTTTAACAGCGATATCATCAACATAACATTCGATAGTTTTGCAAAGATGATATCTGAAGATGGTACTCATAGCCCGTTGATAGGTTGCACCAGCGTTTTTGAGACCAAATGGCATCACTGTATAACAGTAGACTCCACGAGGAGTGCGAAAAGATGTGTGTTTTTCATCTTCAGGATTCATCTTGATTTGATTGTATCCAGAGAATCCATCCATAAAAGATATTCGCTCGAACCCACAGGTATTGCCAATCATGACGTCCGTAATAGGAAGAGGAAATTCATCTTTTGGACATGCCTCGTTATGATCCCGAAAATTAATACAGACTCGAACCTTGCCGATTTTCTTCAGGACTGGAACAACATTGGCTACCCAATCAGGATGTTGTTCTTCTCGAATAAAGCCACAAGCAATAAGTTTCTTGACTTCATCATCAATTGCGTCCATCATTTCAGGCTTGAATCGCCGTTTCTATTATTTGACTGGCTTAGCATTAGGCAGAATATTCAGTTTGTGAGTAGCAATTTTGGGATCTAAACCTGGCATGTCTTCGTAACTCCAAGCAAAGACATCAATGTATTCTTTAATGAGAAGAATCAACTTTTGCTTATCTGCTTCTGGAAGATTCTTGCTAATGAAGATTGGACGAGGTGACCCGCTTTCTCCTACATCGACTTGAACTAGTTGATCTTCAGTAGGAGGTTCTCTTTGTTCAAATCGGAGTACCCACTGATTATCCATCTGTTGAGCCCAAGGATCTGTTTCAGGATTTTCTTCAACGTCCTCATCGTAGCCTTCCGGAAGTTCAGCGGAAACCATATTAGAAGATACGATCACACGATGGACTTCACCAATGCTAGTGTCAGAATCCCATAACCTGGAATCAGAAGAATTAGAACGTTCTTCGCTATCAGAGTCGGAAACTGCTGGGGATAACATCGGAGGAGAAGCATATCCGAGACCTCTTTTAGTCTTGCTATAGTATATATCAGATTTTCCTTTTGGAACAGCCGTACGAATAGGAGTTCGTCTACCCTTACCGTAGTTGAGGCCATTTTTAAAATCATAACCCATCTTATGGATGATGTCTTTTGATTGTTGACTATAATGATGGAGTTGAAGATGTCCCGTGTCGTTAAGCTTGCTATCATCCGTATAGCTGAATTGTTGTTCTGGTCCATTACTAAAAAGTATTGGACTTTTACCTTTCTTTCGAGCAGGAATAACACGGTAAGAGTCATCTAGATCTTCAAATAAGACTTCCATTTGAAGAGATTGTACAACTCCTATTGTAAATAATTTGAAGCTATCTAACATATCCAAATAATATTTAGTATGATAAATAACATCAGTATACTGGAAAGAAGATGCTTTTCATTGAATTGTATATCTGTATTTACAACAAGACCCTTAGCCTTAGCAGGCTTGGTCAGATTGATTACAAGAGGGGGAGAAGAAGAACGTGGAGGAGGATTGGCTTTGTTACGACGGAGGTCGATAACAAGCGGCTCAGAGGAGGTGAGCTCCCTTTTGTCCTTATTGTGAGTTAAATCAACAAGAGGCTCAGAAAAAGTGAGCTACTTTTTGTCCTTGTTACAACGTAAGTCGATAACAAGTGGCTCAGAAGAGGTGGGCTTCCTTTTATCTTGACCGCTATCAACTGATTTCTTTTGGACTGGCAAGTGAATAGCCAGTGGTTTAGAAGATTGAGGATGAGAAACACGCCCTTTGACAGGTATGATGAGAGTGTCATTGGGTACTGCTTCTTGGTCTTCTTCAGTATCCATGGCCAATACCACTTTCATAAATTCTTCCTTATACATACGAGCATCGTTGTAATACGCTTCGACGCCCTTGAAAGGATAAAGGTCTGCAACTTCTTTGTGAACTTCTCCTTTGCCATCGACATATTTAAAGCATTGATGAAGAGTTGATGGAACAATGTTATGTTCATGGAGGAAAGGTCTTCCCAGAAGAGCATTGTAAGAACAACCATGATTGTCGATGATATAAAAGGTCACCTTTGTGCGAAGATTGCCTATTTGGAGTTTTAAGCGGATCTTGCCCAAAAGGTTCACTCCTTCCTTGGTTGAATCCCAAGATAGTGGTGATTGTGCTTGAAAGACTATGCACTGGTATCTTCAATGCGTCTAGCATCGTCTTTGGCATGATACTGAGAGCAGACCCTGGATCTATCAGGATACGATCGACTTTCATTGAATCAACATACCCTGTATAGTAGAGAGGACGATCATGTCTATTATCCTCCAGTAGCATATCATCCTGAGTGAAAGTGATATTTAGAATCAACTCCAAGACACTATGACAATGACAGCAAGAGACTGGTTCTGATTCTGGCTTTCTGAGCAGAGTTAAACAAGTTTCAGCCTGCATCAGAGCTTCACTTAAGGTTTCTCGAGTCTCTTTAGAAAGGCGTAAGAGCTCAAAGATTGATAGCCTAGCCGGTGTATTGGCTAATTGAGCCAATATATCAAAGTTGCACAGCTTTTCAAGTCCTATAGGAGATGATTTCTTCAGGGGTTTATCAAAGCGGACTTGTTGCTTGCTTTTGTCAGCAACCACCTGCTTCGGAGGAATAGGCACTACAACTGGTGAGGATGTGGAAGGAATTTCTTCAGAGGAAGTAGATTGTACTGGAACAGGTTCAGAAGAAGAGGCAGGATCCTCTTGAGCTTCAGAATGATCTTTCAAATAGGCTTTCCCTGATCTGGTGCCTAGCAGAATTTCTTCGTCAACTATAGGATCAAAAGACACCATGTTGCAAGTCTTTGTCTTGCCTTTAGAACGACCTTTCTTTCTGGAAGAAGAGAACACTTCGAATTCCTGAGCGAGATCGGGATGAATCCACATAATTTTGCCGTTGTCAAGAGATAATGGGACAAGACCTTCATTTGGTGGAAGAGGAAGATTCTCAATCTTTAGAGTAGCCTTGGGAATGGGAACGACACCGTGCTGTACCATCTGCGGAGGAAAGTCACCAAACTGGACCGAAACCATATTTGCAGTCACGGTCTTCTCATCTTGCTGCAGAGTAACGACACCAGCATTGACAAGCTCTTGAATTTTGCCTTTAAGCACGTAGCATGCTCGAGTAGGGTGTCCAATGAACCTGTGGTAGACACAATATTTATGATGATCTGTCTTACCAACTTCATCAGGTTTCTTTGGGTCTGGAAGCTGAATCTTGTTGCTTTTGAGTAAGCAATCAAAAATGCTTGCAGTGTTATTCTCGTCGAAGGAATATTCTACTTTCGGACGAGGTTCTCTCGGTGGAGGTGCAGAAGGAGTAGGAGTGGATGTAGGCGGAGCCACATTGATAGCCAAAGATTCTTTATTCTTGTTCAGATTGATGTTCAAAGTCTTTTTTGCTTTGCGGTTGTTCTGGCGGTTGCCACTACCTGATGTCTGGTGTTCATCTCGATCGGGGTTAGACATTTGTACCCCCAATTGCTTGAACTTTTCAGCACTCACTTCCGCAGCTTTGGCATTGACAATAAATGAAGGCCAATCTTGGAACTGAGTAGATCCTGTCCACATACTGATGATAGGCAAAAGATTTGCCTTACAAGTATCAATAGTGACAGCAGTTGGAGTCCCGGGAGGCATCTTCAAGGCTTCACGATGGAACCGTTCGATGAAACTCTCAGCAGTTTTATTGTGTTTCTGTTTAATTTTGTTAAGAGCCAACATAGTTATGTCGTTGAATCCTTCATAGAACCGTTCCAGGAAGATTTGTTTGAGACCTGAGAAGGAAGTGATACAACCATCGGGCAAACTTCTGTACCAGTCATATGCTACGCCGGCTAAACAACCGACGAACACTCTGGTAAGAAGAGCGTCATTTGGCTGGAGTTGAACGATCATTACCTCAAAATGATTGATGAACTGACTAGGAGAAGTACTGCCATCAAACAAAGAGATCGTTGGGATCTTGTACTTCGGTGGGAACGGGACTTCTTTCCATTCAACTGGATAGGGCTGCTTGATCCCCAATCTTTGCAAGTTGTCTTTCTCTTTGAAAGCTTCGAACTGGGTTCGCAAGAGTTTGACAGCTTCATTGGCGTCTTCAAATGACGAAGAAGGAGCAGGTTGAGTTAGAGTGGTAGGAGGAGGAACAGCATTGTAAGCACTACCCCCACCTCCTGACTGACTAGGTGTAGTTTGAACTTGTACTTGTACAGGAGGCATTTGAGGAGAAACTACCCCCAGCCCAGTATTGGCAGGTACTGAAGATGCTATGATCTCTGGATTTACAGCAGTAGGTACAGTCGGTGGTATGGCATATTGTGCCACTATGATAGAATGCATACTAGCAACCATTCCAGCCATGGTTTTTAGCTTGTCTTCTAGTACAGCGATTCGTTGTTCTTGATTTGTAGAAGTTGAAGCATCTGGATCTTCATTGACAACATAAGCTGTCACTTCTCTTGGTACAGTGGAAGACACTGTCTGTTCAGGGCTTTCGCTGTATGCATCATAGTCGGAGAAAGAATCATCTCCTGACTGAGAAGTAGGAAAATAACCTGAAGGGTTTTGAGGAAGATTCCTTTGACCAATTGTATCTCGGTTTCGAGAACGGGTATGTCGAAACACTCCTTCAGAAGATTCTTGGAGTAATTCTAAATACCGTTGACTTGGTTTACGAGGTTTGCCGTGCTTAGAGCACCTTTTACCTCCAGTGTCTCGGGAAGTCATGTTAACAGAAGCATACAAGACTTCATCTTCTTCTGACATAGCTTCAGATTTAGCAAAAGTCAGACGATCGAAGACAGATCGTTTTGTTGTTTGACAACAACATTGGATGATGACTTTGTGGTTGCAATGATGATCAGATGGTTGAACTGAAGGTGTTGAAACATTGTCTCGTTTTTGTCTGAGATGTTCTCGGAGATCGGGAACAACAGCAGGATGAGAAAAACTCTGAGGGATTTATTCTTTGATAATGTTCGGAACATAATTCCGATTCTTCAAATGTTTAGACCCTTGAGTGTACAGGGAAGTGCTCACTTCATTGGCGTAAGTGTCAGGATTTTTAACCCTGGAGATTTGTTTTTGATGATGTTTGGTCTTCGGCATTGGCTGTTTGCGTTTCACCGAAGTGCGTCTGTTGAGATAAGTTCTGAGATCAGCAAACTCACCCCCAGGGGTTTCTGTCTGAAACACCAGCAGTTTTCCCTGCCTGGAACGGGAAATTTTGAGAGTTGGAAGGTCCTGGAATTCTGCTACCGGAGTAGGCAGAATACCTCTTTGGTCAGTACAAGTTCTCTTATCATAAAGGAAAGAAGAATCCTTGTTTGAAAGAGTTCTAGTACTGATTGGTGCCGAGGCACGTTCAGATTTATCTTCTTCGGTAAAAACTGAAGAAGATTGAGAAAAGACCAAAGGGCCTTTTCCTTTGTTTTGTGAAGAAGGGTTAGCTAAAGAGCATTTTCCTCTATTGTCTTCCAAGTCATGGGACAAGGAAGTTTGAGAAAAGACCAACGAGCCTTTTCTTTTGTTTTGAAGAGGAAGAGGAATAGCCAAAGGACTACCCCCAGTAGATTGCACAGGAACAACAGTGTGTTTGGGAAGAGGAGCAGAGCCTTTTCCCTTGTCATGAGAAGAAGAGAGTTTAGCCAAAAGGCTGTCACTCTTGAATTGCGCAGGAGTAGTTTGCGCATGAATGGATGGCGCACTGGTTCTGTCCACAGAAACTGTGGTTTGCGCATCAGGAGTTCTTGTTATAGAGTGTTTAGGGTGGACTCTGGATGCTGGAGCATTGGACTGCGCAGACAGATTGGCAGCCAATTGCGCCAGAGGCATAGGAGTCTTGTGCTTGGCTAAGGCAGCATATGAAGTCTTCTGTGTACTGGCAATAACAGATTGCGCAGCAGTAGCAGAGACAGATTGCGCAGCAGGCTTGATGATAGAAACTTTAGACTGTACAGCAGTCTTGATAGCAGACTGCGCAGAAGTCTTGCTGGCAGCATCAATAGACTGTACTGCAGTCTTTGGGATCCACACTGGGCGTACTTTGCTTGTGGCAGAAGTGGTTGCAGTACGAGGAGTGGTCTTGGAGTTGATCATATCCTCGTAGGCTGTCTGGTTGATCTTCACAACCAGTGTCTTCTGCGTCTTTCCGATAGACGCTACGTCACATTGAGTTGTCACTTCCTCATCGGAGGAGAAAGTCGTCCCCAGCAGAGTCGCCATTTTGTTTGCAAAAACAAAAGTATGAACTTTATTGATACAAACTTTGTAAAAGATTACAATTTGAATTCTGGAAATGGTACAACTTTAGGAATCCAATCTAGATGACGATTGCTTTATCCCTTGGACGATGTGAACTCTGAAGACGAAGCCTCTGAAGTTGAAAACAACTCTGGAATTGTAACTCCACTTCCCGGTTTTGAGAAAATGATTTTGATTTCTAATAATTAAAATTTTTATTATTAAGTTTCAAATAATAAGCTTTGATTTTAAAATATAAATATGGTGAATGATATTTTTGGAGGGAAATTAGTTGGGCATAATTTATTCTTTTAAATTTTGAAAGTTGGTTATAACAAACTTGGGGCCACCATATGACTCTCTAACTGATTTTATGAAATCTGTGCATTTATGGAAAGGCAAGGGGGTCATTTTGCAATTCATCAAGAGCGGGAGGGGGAAATGTAAAATTTACATTTTATTAATTAGGAGTGAATGAACAGAGTTCATCATTTCTATTATTAATTTTCTATTGTTCTCTCCGCCGAGTTGAGAGCTCGACTCCTCTCTCTGGAAGAATCCAGGCGACGACATCCCGGTGGCGACCACCACTCAAGGGCGGCAACAGCAGTCATCTCCGGCGCTCGATCAGCCAGATCTGACGCGGATTATCTCGGCGGGCCACCGAAGCCTAACCCTAACTCGACGGCGGCGAGGCACCTCCTCACGGCGGCTACGAGCGGCGACTAGTTCGATCAGGCGACGACTCTCTTTCTTCTTCGGCAGCGACACGAGGGTTTCTCGATGATCGACTACCACGACGACGGCGCCTCTTGCCATCTCCCTTCCGACGACTGGGCGGTGGTATGGATCGTCTTCCTCGACGAGTTTGTTCCTCTAGCGTCGGCGACAAGGTGAGTCCACCCGATTTTTCCTCTCTTTCAATTGTTCAATTTCGAATAATTTTGGGACGTTCTTCATCTGATTTCGGATCGGCTCATTCTCTGGATCAGGAATTCATGTTTGTCTTGAATCCTGGGCGACCGTGATTTGAGTTCGGGATCGGGGGTTCTTGAGTGAACTACTCAACGAGGACGCTGACTCATGTCTGATCGGAGGACTGAGTCGGACTCTACGGACGCGTCCTTGTGTCGGATTAATTTCTTTTCAGGTACTATGTTATTCCTCGATGATTACTTAATTTCTACTGTAATTTTGTGAGTACTGGTATGTTGGCCAGGACCAGTCGAGTTGCGTTGGCTTGTGTCGGCTGTAGCCATGCTCGTGACCAGTGTGCGTAACAGGATACTGTTGTGTCCGACCTGCCTGTTTCGTAGCATGACCAAGTGATGATTAATCGTGTCCAATTGCATGTGCGTGTGGATTGTGTGCATGTGTTCTTGATAGAACCAGTTTGGGGAACACCTGCTGTCCAGTGCAGTAGGAGGTTTAGGAGTTTGACAATGAACATGATCTCTATTCTAGTATCAGTTGAATCTTTATTCAATATGGTTGTATATTCCTTGAGTATATATCCTTTCTCTTTGTTTAAATTTTGGTTTTATAAGAGTTTAATTTGAGGGAGTTCATTGATGTTTTGATTAAGTTTGTATTCTATATTTTCTGGGATTGGTGTTCAGCTATAATTCCTTGCTTGATCTATTTTCCTATTTTGTTGAAATTCTAGTATGGATTAATCTGCAGTGGAGAATTCTTACAATCTGAGTTTTAGACGTGCTTTGTGTTGTTTGTGGCAGGGGAGATTTGAAATAATGTCAGGTTTTGTAGAGCCTGGGACCCATGGTCAGGCCCATACAGTATAGGGAATAGGAGGAGTAGCAATGGCTAATTTTTGAAGTGTGGTTCAGTTGTGTGTAGTTGAAGTAATTCAGTCCTGGGAATAAGTTCCTCTGTTAAGTTGAGAATTTTTCTTAGAACTTCAATTTTGGTTGTAGATTTGTTTTTCTCTAAACGATTTTTCCTAATGGTGTGTAGCTTCTGTTATTTTGAGAGTTTGAATCTAGTTTAGTCTTTGTGTCCTTGCTATTTTATTTAAATGACAAACTGAAGCTGGGGGGGTTCACTTGAAAGTTTATCATATGGGCTACTCTTAAATTTTAATAAGAGTTAGCAGCAATGATCAGAACTAAATCTGTTGAAGCTCACTTATTTCTTCTTCCTTGCTGTGTGTATGAGAGTGACATAGGATGGCTTAAAGTTATGATGAGCCTGGAGCATGGTCTTATTTCTAAACTATCGATAATCTATCAGTGTTGGTTTTGGTAACTTAGTAGCAGGGATACTCATTATTGTGTGGGTTGTTGAGGTAAATCCTGGAATGGTGTAGTCACAACCAAGTTTCAATTTGAAATGGAATTGTTTAATGACTGTTTTGGATTCAGACATTTGATTTCCTAATCTAGGACTGAATTAGATTTCCTATGAGAGGATTGGGCTATTCTCTTAGTTAAGTATTTTTCTGAGTAGGTAGATGGGTTTTGCCACCAACCAATACATAGATACCTGCTAGAATAGTTAATATTCATGTTACTTTACGATTTAAGCTTGGTTATTGGATATAAACCAGTAATTAGGATTTATTAGAGATTAACCAACTTGTATCCATTAATCAGGTGGATACACAGATCAGCTTCATTACCCGTACTTTCCCCGGAGCAAAGGCAAGTACATTCTATGGTCTTGTGCATTTCATTATATCCTGTGCTTTCTTGATTGACACATTACAACACGTCATGTACTTTCTGGTGCTCATGTTCCCTTGTTCTTATTACTTGTACCTGGGGTGGGGAAATATACTATCTATGTGACCAATCCCAAAGAAACAACTCAGGTGTGTTTAGCTTAGACCCCGCATCGTGCACGCGGGTCCTAAGCCGTACCATTTCATGTGCTTTCAGGTGCTTTCATGTGCTTACCCCTAGCCGGTCACATACTTAGTTATATTTTAAATATAGTACACACATGTTCAGGAGATATATCTTGTGTTTATTTCCTGTGATTTCATGATACCATGTTCTTTCAGGTGCTTACATATCATGTACTTTCATGTTCTTACATACCATGTTCTTTCATGTACTTTACACACTGTTTCTTTTATGTTCTTATTCACATGTTCTTTCCTGTACTTTCCATGTTTTCTCGTACTTTCATATCATGATGTCTTGTTCATTACCTAGAATTGTACTTTGCTCCGCTCCTGACTGGATAAGTTGCAGGTATACTTGCAGGATTATCATTCTACCTTATGGGCCAGAGCCCGGGATCTTAGCTGAGCAGGATGGTCTTGACTTAGCTTGAGGTTCAGGTTTAGACTGTTAGCTTTACTTGTAGATATTGTCTTTAGAATTCATGTACATTCTTGATGACTCGTACATTATGATATCTGGATTTATGGATTATGGTGATTATTCTGGGATACGTTTTAGATGCTGTGATTTCATACATGTTCATATTTATCTGGTTAGTTTCCCTAGATTGGTACAGCTTACTTTGTTGTGTCTAACAACAAAGGTTGGGCATGTCCGACTCGTATCCGGTTATTCGGGAGCGGGTCGTGATATGTTTTTAGTGGTGGCCCATGCAGGTCTATCCTAATGGTACCTAGGACTTAGCGTACTATTGGGGGACTTGATTACACTAGGGAAACTTGATCACAGCATAGGAAAATCGGGAAATAGGGATATATCAGGTATATCAGGTGTATCAGGTATTTTAATATTCTATAAACACTTGTTGTATGTAGGTCTAGGTTATTTTAACAGTTTTCTATTTTGCAGATAGTTCAAAAGCATGCGACACCAGAACTGTCAATTCACCTGCACTTGACGTTTCTAAGCTTCCACTACCTTCTATCACTCTACTATCCCCATGGGTAGTACGTAGTTGACGGAGACGTCTGAAGAGTCCCTTGACAACCAGAGGAAGCAGGCCATCCTTTCCAAGTCAGACTTGTGGATATACTCTCCGAGCCAGGAAGAACTTCTGATTTCCAGACATCTAGACCTTTGGACTTCTCCGACACCGAGCACATATCTTACATCGAGGAGCAGATCAAGAACCTGGAGTCACAACTGAAGATCATCCAAGTTTTGAAGGATCCGACTCCTCTGAAGACTGAAGCCACTAGCCAAAAGATCCAGAATATAACACAGACAATGGAATGAGACGGAAAACTGAAGCACATGAGAGACATGAAGACTTATGATGAAGACAATAACTAGCTTGGACCCGCAAAGCATCGTAACACTCAGTCGGCATTTCTTCGGTCATACCACCAGTCGCATCATCAGGAGCAGATCTCAGCAGCCAGCACACCATCAGTCATATATTCCTGCCAGAGCCCTGCACTTCAGCCCAACGGGAGATCCAGATTCAGATCAAGCCGACGATCATTTACAATTTCTGCCACCTCTCAGGATGCCACTATGAAGAGTGTTGCAAAAGATAGAGTCTATGCTTGTTCTACAGATCGTCTGCCCACCCAGTCAGGGATTGCCAGAGACCATTGATCACATTGCCCAAGGGCGAACACGAAGAGCACCAGGACTACAGCAAGGGAACCAGCCTCTCTAGATTCAGCAACCACGTGGAGTACTACCGCAGGGATCAACCTACGCCAGGACAATTGAAGAAGGATTTCCGTTCCGGAGGAATACTGAAGACAGACTAAAGACTGAAGATTTTTGCATGGTTGGGAAAACCATGTATCTTGTTTAGCAACCTAGTTTTTTCTTAAATTTCTTTTAGCATCTAGACCATTTCTTGGAACTTCTTGTTTCTATTTTGGAATCTTGGTTGGTATTCGAAACTTAACTCGAGATATTGTTTCCTATTCGTTGATTAGTACTCCTCCAATCCATTCTTCGTAATCTTGCTCTTTTTGAGATTCTACTCAGGAATTTTGTTTCCTATTCAGAACTAGTTACAATTTGTAAATTTTGTTTTCTTTCCGAAGTTCAGTTTTCTATTTGGGGATTGTTGGAATTTGATTTTATTCGATACTTGTTTCTATTCACCATTCAAGACATCGTTTGAAAACTTCGGTCTCGACCTGTTCCCTGTGTGAGATTCGTTTCCTACGTGGCTTGTTTCTACTTGAAAATTGTTCCGTTCACAACTTTGCTTCGATCTTGTTCCCTATTTGAGGTATCGCTTGTTTCATGGATATTATTTTACTCACCCATTGATTCTTTTTTCTACTCGTAACTTGATTCCATTCGAGAATTTAAGATCCTGTTTCCTATTTTGAGACTTTGTTTTGTTCGTGATTTTGTCTTCCATCCAAGATTTACCGGACTTTGAATTTCAGTTCCTACTCGCGACTCGTTGAGACCGTGTTCCCTATTCCAAATCTTGTCTCCTCATTGAGATTTTCTATTCGAGAATTTGTTCCTTATTCACAACTTTGTTGATACTGTATTTTTTATTTTCCACTGTGTACCTTATTGGAGATTTTGTTTTCTATTCAAGTTTTACTTGAGATTTTATTGTTATTCGAGGTTTCGTTGAAACTCGTTCCCAGTACGGAATTTTATTTCTTATTTTTGAAACTTGTTCCCTATCAGATACCTTGCTTCAGTTCGTCCTTCGAGACTCTGTTATCCTTTCGAGATAACGTCCTATATGTGGAATCTTGTTACCATTCCAGAGATCAATTGATATTCCGTCATAATTTAAAATTTCGTCCTGTCTAAAATTTTAAATCTCCCTGGATGCCCTTTTGTACTCATTGATTGGATCCCTTGTCATTTTTAGTACCTAATAAACTCTTGTATTCTAACAGTCAAGTAACTTCACCATTTTCGTGACTTGGACTATTGAAACTCATTTTAAATTCCTTGAAACTCTTTTGAAATCCCTAGGGATAAAGTCGAGAGGCTATTCGATGATCTACTATGGCATGACAGTTGCGCGCTGTAGCCATTAGCTGGATTATGGAGACCGAGGGTTCACTACAGTCAGTAGCGCACTGGCGAGGCAGGAACTCAAAGTTGAAGTGATTTCAGACAATCATAGGTTTTCGAGTATTGTCGAAACTTGTCATATTCTTCATATCTTGATCTCTTGGGTTGTTTCGTCAATGATTGTTGGAAAATGAATAAGGTTGACAGATTATTCGGTGACATATTGTTATTTGAGTCACGGAGCCGAAAGTCCACTGCAGTCAGATATATACTGGCGGGGTAGGGATTCCAGGCGAAGTGATTTCAAATAGCTATATGTTACTGGATATTATGGAGACTATATTTCCTTTCCATATGATTATTGGTTATCGAGAATCACAGATCCTTGCACTTCATCCTGATTGATACTGTATCTCCCGAGTAGTTTGTACGTTCCTAAATCAACCCTTGCTAAAAAAATTTCCTTCTAACATTTTATCGTTAGATCATTGAATTCCTCAAAATTGTATATTACCAGATTGTGATTCCGTACTTCGTTTGTGATTTGTCTAAACTTCGATCTTAAGTCATGTCCATCTGACCATGATTTCCTATTTTGACCTAGGCCATTTTTGATCGTACTTAATAATTGTGTCTTCATGATTTTGCTCCTCTAAGATGCAATTGAAATTCATTCCACTTCGTGACTATTTGATCATCGATCTTGTCAAAGCGTGATATCCTAAACTTCTTGTGTATACTTGGACTCAAGGCTCAGAGCGTCATGGATCGACAGAAGCACTAGGCGGACAACAGCAGATGGCCACCGGAGTTCGCAGTTGGGAGCAGAATGTTCTTGAAGAATCTCGTCGACCAGAGGCACCATTTATTTTGGCAGAGGCAGGAAGCTCAGTCTGAGATTCATCGGGCCTTTC
This sequence comes from Iris pallida, assembly GCA_029216955.1. Lineage (NCBI taxonomy): Eukaryota > Viridiplantae > Streptophyta > Magnoliopsida > Asparagales > Iridaceae > Iris > Iris pallida. The sequence continues at coordinate 3,710,217 of JANAVB010030217.1, read as the reverse complement.
GATGTGATGACGCGTATTGGCGAGTTGGCATATTGACTAGCGCTTCCAGCTAGCTTGGAGGGAGTGCACGACGTTTTCCACGTGTCCCAGCTTCGACGCTACATTTCAGATCCGAGCCATGTAGTGCACTATTCAGAGCTAGAGGTGGTTCCGAGGTTGACCTATGAGGAGCAGCCGGTGGAGATCCTTGATCGGAGGGAGAAGCGCATGCGGAACCAGACTATTTTACTTGTCCGCGTCATGTGGAGACACCACTCTCCGGGATGGTCCACATGGAAGCACGAGGACGAGATGCGAGAGCGTTGTCCTAGCTTGTTTGTTTGATGGTATTTTAATGTTCAAAAATTCTATTTTCAATAAATGATTGGCGATTGGATCTATTTATGATTTTGAGATTTATTTTGTGGGTCTTCGAATTTCGAGGACGAAATTATTTTAAGGGGGGAAGATTTGTAACTCCACTTCCCGGTTTTGAGAAAATGATTTTGATTTCTAATAATTAAAATTTTTATTATTAAGTTTCAAATAATAAGCTTTGATTTTAAAATATAAATATGGTGAATGATATTTTTGGAGGAAAATTAGTTGGGCATAATTTATTCTTTTAAATTTTGAAAGTTGGTTATAACAAACTTGGGGCCACCATGTGACTCTCTAACTGATTTTATGAAATCTGTGCATTTATGGAAAGGCAAGGGGGTCATTTTGCAATTCATCAAGAGCGGGAGGGGGAAAATGTAAAATTTACATTTTATTAATTAGGAGTGAATGAACAGAGTTCATCATCTCCATTATTAATTTTCTATTGTTCTCTCCGCCGAGTTGAGAGCTCGACTCCTCTCTCTGGAAGAATCCAGGCGACGACATCCCGGTGGCGACCACCACTCAAGGGCGGCAACAGCAGTCATCTTCGGCGCTCGATCAGCCAGATCTGACGCGGATCATCTCGGCAGGCCACCGAAGCCTAACCCTAACTCGACGGCGACGAATTTTCGGCGGCGAGGCACCTCCTCACGGCGGCTACGAGCGGCGACTAGTTCGATCAGGCGACGACTCTCTTTCTTCTCCGGCAGCGACACGAGGGTTTCTCGACGATCGACTACCACGACGACGACGCCTCTTGCCATCTTCCTTCCGACGACTGGGCGGTGGTATGGATCGTCTTCCTCGGCGAGTTTGTTCCTCTAGCGTCGACGACAAGGTGAGTCTACCCGATTTTTCCTCTCTTTCAATTGTTCAATTTCGAATAATTTTGGGACGTTCTTCATCTGATTTTGGATCGGCTCATTTTCTGGATCAGGAATTCATGTTTGTCTTGAATCCTGGGCGATCGTGATTTGAGTTCGGGATCGGGGGTTCTTGAGTGAACTACTCAACGAGGACGCTGACTCATGTCTGATCGGAGGACTGAGTCGGACTCTACGGACGCGTCCTCGTGTCGGATTAATTTCTTTTCAGGTACTATGTTATTCCTCGATGATTACTTAATTTCTACTGTAATTTTGTGAGTACTGGTATGTTGGCCAGGACCAGTCGAGTTGCGTTGGCTTGTGTCGGCTGTAGCCATGCTCGTGACCAGTGTGCGTAACAGGATACTGTTGTGTCCGACCTGCCTGTTTCGTAGCGTGACCAAGTGATGATTGATCGTGTCCAATTGCGCGTGCGTGTGGATTGTGTGCGTGTGTTCTTGATGGAACCAGTTTGGGGAACACCTGCTGTCCAGTGTAGTAGGAGGTTTAGGAGTTTGACAATGAACATGATCTCTATTCTAGTATCAGTTGAATCTTTATTCAATATGGTTGTATATTCCTTGAGTATATATCCTTTCTCTTTGTTTAAATTTTGGTTTTATGAGAGTTTAATTTGAGGGAGTTCATTGATGTTTTGATTAAGTTTGTATTCTATATTTTCTGGGATTGGTGTTCAGCTATAATTCCTTGCTTGATCTATTTTCCTATTTTGTTGAAATTCTAGTATGGATTAATCTGCAGTGGAGAATTCTTACAATCTGAGTTTTAGACGTGCTTTGTGTTGTTTGTGGCAGGGGATATTTGAAATAATGTCAGGTTTTATAGAGCCTGGGACCCATGGTCAGGCCCATACAGTATAGGGAATAGGAGGAGTAGCAATGGCTAATTTTTGAAGTGTGGTTCAGTTGTGTGTAGTTGAAGTAATTCAGTCCTGGGAATAAGTTGCTCTGTTAAGTTGAGAATTTTTCTTAGAACTTCAATTTTGGTTGTAGATTTGTTTTTCTCTAAACGATTTTTCCTAATGGTGTGTAGCTTCTGTTATTTTGAGAGTTTGAATCTAGTTTAGTCTTTGTGTCCTTGCTGTTTTATTTAAATGACAAACTGAAGCTGGGGTGGTTCACTTGAAAGTTTATCATATGGGCTACTCTTAAATTTTGATAAGAGTTAGCAGCAATGATCAGAACTAAATTTGTTGAAGCTCACTTATTTCTTCTTCCTTGCTGTGTGTATGAGAGTGACATGGGATGGCTTAAAGTTATGATGAGCCTGGAGCATGGTCTTATTTCTAAACTATCGATAATCTATCAGTGTTGGTTTTGGTAACTTAGTAGCAGGGATACTCATGGTTGTGTGGGTTGTTGAGGTAAATCCTGGAATGGTGTAGTCACAACCAAGTTTCAATTTGAAATGGAATTGTTTAATGACTGTTTTGGATTCAGACATTTGATTTCCTAATCTAGGACTGAATTAGATTTCCTATGAGAGGATTGGGCTATTCTCTTAGTTAAGTATTTTTCTGAGTAGGTAGATGGGTTTTGCCACCAACCAATACATAGATACCTGCTAGAATAGTTAATATTCATGTTACTTTACGATTTAAGCTTGGTTATTGGATATAAACCAGTAATTAGGATTTATTAGAGATTAACCAACTTGTATCCATTAATCAGGTGGATACACAGATCAGCTTCATTACCCGTACTTTCCCCGGAGCAAAGGCAAGTACATTCTATGGTCTTGTGCATTTCATTATATCCTGTGCTTTCTTGATTGACACATTACAACACGTCATGTACTTTCTGGTGCTCATGTTCCCTTGTTCTTATTACTTGTACCTGGGGTGGAGAAATATACTATCTATGTGACCAATCCCAAAGAAACAACTCAGGTGTGTTTAGCTTAGACCCCGCATCGTGCACGCGGGTCCTAAGCCGTACCATTTCATGTGCTTTCAGGTGCTTTCATGTGCTTACCCCTAGCCGGTCACATACTTAGTTATATTTCAAATATAGTACATACATGTTCAGGAGATATATCTTGTGTTTATTTCCTGTGATTTTATGATACCATGTTCTTTCAGGTGCTTACATATCATGTACTTTCATGTTCTTATATACCATGTTCTTTCATGTACTTTACACACTGTTTCTTTCATGTTCTTATTCATATGTTCTTTCCTGTACTTTCCATGTTTTCTCGTACTTTCATATCATGATTGTTTTCCATAAATAAATTCACTTTATTTATTTTGTATCTGAGAAAATTACAACTGTAGGAATCCGATCTAGAAGACGATCGCTTTATCCTTTGGACTATGCGAAGAAGAAAAGCTCTCAAAATTTTGACAGTAGATATCAATGTATCTGTACAATGAATAAAAAAAGAACCCTATTTATAGAGTCAAAACAGTAACTGAAAAGATAACTACCTCACCACTAGTGCATTTGAAAAGTCACGCAGACTCTAAATACACGCAGGGTTAGTGAGTAGTTACTGGACGTGGCCCGTAACTGTTGGACACATGGCATTAGTGCATGGGTCGTGTGCAAGTTACTGGGCACGCGAGAGAGAGATCGGTGGCATGGCTGCCACGTACTCCAGTTGAAATAAAATCCACGCTGTCTTGCTGAAGGCAAAAATCCACGCAGTTTCGTTGACGCAGACTCGTTGAAGGCAAAATCCACGCAAGCTTTGAAGAAGAATACTTCAGAATTTACGCAGGCTTTGAGAAGAATAACTCAAAAATCCACGCAAACTTGAGGAAGGAGAAGGTTCAGAATCCACGCCAACCGCCAGCTGTCTTGATTTGGCACGCTTCGTCTGACACAAAATCTCTGACATTGATTATATTGTCAGCCGCATTAAATAAAGATAAGACCCAAAGTCACGCCAACTTGGTGAAGAGTGAGTCTTGCTAAGGAAGATTTCGAAAATCACGCAAAAGACGGCGATGATCTCTCGAATTCTGTGCATACGTGGCATACGAGGAGACGTTTCTCGACTGCTGTGTTGTCAGTCATTATGATTCTGACGTATGGCTGAGCTGTCTCTGCGTGACTTCTAAAGGAGATGGCCAGGCAGAACTTAGCGTATCTTTTGTGCTGCTTCTCGGATCACTCTGCGTGATTTGTTCTGATCAACTCAGCGTGACTTTCATTTTTGAGGCCTACAATGATGTCTTGTTCATTACCTAGAATTGTACTTTGCTCCGCTCCTGACTGGATAAGTTGCAGGTATACTTGCAGGATTATCATTCTACCTTATGGGCCAGAGCCCGGGATCTTAGCTGAGCAGGATGGTCTTGACTTAGCTTGAGGTTCAGGTTTAGACTGTTAGCTTTACTTGTAGATATTGTCTTTAGAATTCATGTACATTCTTGATGACTCGTACATTATGATACCTGGATTTATGGATTATGGTGATTATTCTGGGATACGTTTTTAGATGCTGTGATTTCATACATGTTCATATTTATCTGGTTAGTTTCCCTAGATTGGTACAGCTTACTTTGTTGTGTCTAACGACAAAGGCTGGGCGTGTCCGACTCGTATCCGGTTATTCGGGAGCGGGTCGTGACAGGAATTGAAGGCAAAAAGCCTCAGAAATTGAAGGCAAAAGCCTCGAAAGAATGCAGCAGCACTTGGGCAAGAACTCCTGGACTCTCTGATTTCTCTATGATCTGATCTCTGATCTCTGATCCATGATCCCCTTGAATGGAGACTTGAAACTCTATTTATAGAGTTCTGAGAAATAACTAACTTTTAGTTATTCTGGACTGCGCATGATAGATTGCGCAGCAGTTGGATTGCGCAACAATGGACTGCGCAGGCAGTTGCTGTATCATGGGCCAACTGTCTTGGACACATGGCATCATTTGATTGAAATGCGCATGATCGTGCATAGACGGTTACCACGTAATGAGCAATTGATGGCATGAATGCCACGTGTATTTTGTCATTTGTGTTGATAGAATGCGCATACTGAATTGTGCTGGCTTTGAATTGCGCAGACTTGGACTGCGCAGGAATGGATTGCGCTGCCAGCTGTCAACCGCTTTCGAGCGCTGTGCGGCACAATAAACGAACAGCCACCTCGTTCTTCGTGCTGTCAGCTGTCAGGAAGATTTGATTGTGTCAGGTAATGATGATTTTTGCCACGTCAGCCTGCGCACTTGGGAGTGTGCGCAATCTAGCGTGCGCAATCTGAAGGATACGCAATCTGATGTCTGCGCAGTTCATCTAAAAGTTGTATTTCTTGATTTTCTGACTTTGTTGATGTGTGCAACTTGATTTTTTAGGACCTACAAGTATACGATAAAATGTCAGGAATATATAAAAAACATGTTGCAGACCAATCCACAGGTAATACCTCAGTACACAGGATCATGATAACACACTCGGTGTAAATTTAGGAAGTATAAATATGGATACAAGTAGTCAAGTAATGATGCAGAGCAATCGGTTGGTCAAGTAAAATCCACTACTCACATCGTAGCATGCATGTCAAGTCAAGTATGTAGTTGGTACCTCTACTGCAATAGCCTATCAAGTACCCAAGTAGGGCCTACAACTCTATCATTTAATTCATCGAGTAATGATCGTCATTCAGGAAATTTGGAACAATATAAGTCCTCATGTTCAATATCATTTACCCTAGACAAGGCCTTGAAATCCTCAAGTACCAAAACTAAACTATAATACAGGGTCCCTAAACATCATAGCAAGGTTCGAAAGTCATCAGACACCTAAAACTATTCGAACTCAACTTTGGGTCAAAAACTGGCATATCGTCGGTATAGACCATTATACCGCCGTTATGCCATTTATATGTCAAAATTGTTCCATGTCTTTCAAAGATATATACCGTCAGTACAGACTAGTATACCGTTGATATCCTGGTCCATTTTCCGCGAGTGATTAATTTATATAGAAAAGGCATGCCGCGGGTAGGGATGGCAACGGGGCGGGTAGGGGCCGGGGACCATATCCCCCATCCCCGTCCCCGAATTAGTGTTGGAATCCCCATCCCCATCCCCGTCCCCGATCGGGTTTAATTTTTTGGCCCCATCCCCATCCCCATTAAACAATGTATTCCCCGTCCCCGTCCCCGTCCCCATTAACATTTTCGGGTTTGGGTTTCCCCATCCCCGTTTCCCTCCCCGTTAACTCTTTCGGGTCCGAGTTCTCCGTGCCCGTGCCCGTCCCTGTTATCACTTTTGGGAATAAGAGTAAGAGAGAGAAACCCTAAAAAATATTATATATAGACTCAGTTTATAGTATACTATATATATTATAAAGTGGCAAATTTGTAATTTTAAAAGATATTGATATCTAAATAATTGCATTTATAGTAACTAATCGGGGTCGGGGATATATTGGGGCGGGGAGTACAATATCCATACCCAGCCCCGAAATGACCGGAGATTTTTTTTAATCCCCATCCCCGTCTCCGTCCCCATTTTCAAATCCCCAAATCCGGCCCCGTCGGGAAAAAAAATTCGGGTCCCCGTCGGATTTGGGGAAAATTGCCATCCTTGGCCGCGGGTATACTCTAGTATACCGTCAGTATGTCGAAGCTGCTGCTTAGGCACAGTGGAACTACGTAAATTACATTTCCATTGTTCCGATCTCTTCTTGATCTCATCCAAAATACTCCTAAAGAGTTTTAACACTACCTAGTTGCAACATATATCATTCTACACTAGTTATCCATGAGTAATCTCAAGTATCACAAGTTTATACTCTAATATCTTCGTTTATCACAAGGAAATCATAGTTCTACTCTAGATGCTCATTCTAAGCCAAAATTCAATCGAACGATAATTGCAAGAGAATGATAAAACATAACAATGACATATATTAAAGAGGTAAAAACAAAATGAAATAAAAGAAAATGCAAGTTTTTTCACTCTAGCAAGATGTATTGGCCTTAGGTTAGCTATCCAAGCCTAGTCTTCTACTCCTCCAAGGGAGATTTATAAATCACACCTTAGGTTCCAAAACCTAGCTCTAAGGGATGAGGGTCCAATGCTCGAAGGAAGAAGAAATAGAGAGAAAGAGATGTATAAGTGTCACGACCCGTACCCTAGAATAAGGGCACGAGACGTGGGTACGTCCAGCCTACGCCGCAGTGTCGGCGGTAGAACGCTGTCCTAGGTCACAACATCTAACAGTTGAAGGTAATAACAATTATACTCCCCGAATGGGGGTGACATAACAGAAATATAACTCAATCACAGCTAAGGTAGAACAGGAAAGATAGAATGATAATAGATGATAATATCCAGGAAAGAAACATCACAGAGATACAATTCCAAAATTCTAAGTGTCTAATAAATAAATACATATCTTAGAATATCTCAAAATCTAATACAGTGATCCAGAAAAGTAAGACAATCCTAAACTAATGGAGTGTCGTCTACTGCTAATGGATCCTGCGCCTGGTCCAAGTCCAGGCACTCATCTAGTGTGCCACCGTAGTAAGTAGGGCAGAACGCCTCAGCCTCGTCCTCTGTAATATTTCAATAGATCCAGTCAGGACGGGAACGAGCACATATCTCTCAACAGTTCATAGCAGGTTAGAAAAATAAATCATGTAATAGAGTAAAATACAGGAAGTACTGAATGGAAGTACAAGTAAACAGGAGATATTTGTAACTGAAAGTAAATACATGATAGTAGAGACTGTAAGTGGCTACGTGATTTAGGGCACAATATGGTTATGTAAACGGCTTGGGGGTACATGAATACAAATAAGGAGGCACATGAATACAGCTACTGGGGATAGTGTTCACATAACCAATTCTACTCACCCCGCCCCAATCAATACACAAGAATTCGTTCAAGTTATGTTATAAGCACATGAATACAGCTAAGATACATGAACTCATGTAATGAGTAGTACATGAGGCACATGATAAGCACATGAAAGCACATGAAGCACATGAAAGTACATGAGGACATGTAAAAATATGAACTAGTACGAGTACAAGGAGTACCTGATGCACATGATAAAGTACATGAACATGAAATACCCGATGCACCCGTAGAGGGATAACATCTCAGGAAAGGATCCATATAGTACTAATCCGTGAAGATATGTGTCAGCATCATGTAGAGTAATCTAGAGCAAGAATATAGTCCAGACATGTATGAAAAGATCAGAGAATGTACTCGCCTGCTAACTGAAAGTCCGAGATGAAAGTACTGTCCGAGGAGTGGTGTCTGGCTCCTATTTAGAACAGTACAAGTCACAACAAGTCCAGAATAGTAATGAAATGCACTACAATGCATTCTACGTGAATCTAGGTCAATCTGGACCAAAGTCAACTCTTGGTCAACTCTGGTCAACCCTAGAAGTCAAACTAGGTCAACCAAGTCAAACCTAAGTCAAACTAGTGTAATCTAGGTTTACTAATGCTAAACAGTCTATCTAGATTCCAACTAGGCATACCATGCCTAACCATACCATAATCTCATAACCACATGACATGACTAAGTTTAATAGTCTATTAAGAATACATCTATCCTATAGTCACTATACAATATCACCCATGCCCTATGTCATAATATATAATACACTATATTATATATATACATACATTTACACACATTCATATATATATATATATATATATATATATATATATATATATATATATATATATATATATATATATATATATATATAAAATATATATATATAACTAATATATATAAAATACAACACTATATATTATAGGATGCCTATATATATCCCTTAACATATATACATACATAGGTAACTTATATATATAACACAAAGCATATATATCTATGTATACATAGGAAGGAGAGAGGGGGAACACAAGAATCTACAATGTGTGTGACAATGAAACCTATGTGTGTATAAAAGAGAGTGAGGGTGTGAGTGTTGAACCTGAACAGTGATACATGAATGTGAGCAATGTTGACAGTAGAAGTGTTCCTGTGTGTGGGTTGTCAATGTGCCAGTGGGAATGTGAGACAAAACAGTGAAGAAATGAGAACAGAGGCTAAAGTCCCAACCTGGGAAATCAGTGAGGAACAAACCATTGACTCAATGCCAATCTCAGATTTTTCAAGTGAAAACAGTGAGCAATTCCATATCTCAGATAAAGGGGAAAACTGGGAACATAATCTCAGTTTTAGAAGAACACAACATTGCAATCAATGTAAAGGTAAATTCAGTGAAGTGCTAAACTATAAACTCAGGTTTTAGAAATTCATTTCAGTTTAAAGGAATCAGTTTACAAATCGAATCAATACCCCCATAATCTCAGTTATCACATTTTCAGGTAAGGGGTAAAGGAAACATTCAAATACTCAGTTTAACAGTTTTAATAGTCCAACACAACCCAGTCAACAGCCTCAATTAGAATTACAGATTTAAAAGCCAACTCAAAATCATTTTACCAATCTCAGGTTCACTCATATTAACTTCTAGTTTAACAAATGAATATCAGTTTCAGTCAATAAAAAAGAAAGGAAATCTATTCATCTCAGTTATCATTTCGAAGGGAATGAACAAATCAGTTTAAGAAGAAGGGAAATGGAAACAATTCAGGCATTCAATAAATCGAAGAGGGAACTCAGTTTCAATTATTCTCAGGTTTCTAGAAGATATGAATCATTCAAATAACTCAGGTTTTAGGAAAAACTCAGTTCAAAGATAAGCTAAAAAAACCAACCTCATTAAATTCCCATTTTAAAACAACATCCCATTCTCAAACTAAACCCAAAACGAATGTAATATTAAGCTAAAACAAAACAACAATATGTGAGAGTAAATTTCAGTGAGAAAAATCACTAAAACTGGGAAATAAAAAGGATTGGAAATCCTGAAACTACCCAGTTTCAGAATGCAACAGTGAACAACAATAATTCTCAATTTCGAACCCATTTCTCCACATCAAACCATTTCTAATATGCAAACCTAATATAACAGGGATTAAACATCATGTTTAGGATCTTACTAATAATTAAAAACCCAATTTAAAACTATTAGAATCAATTTAACACAGAACACAACTCTAGCACACTGAACTACACAGTGCACTACACGTGCACAGGCCATATCGTGTCCGATATGACACGTGAGCTCGTGAAACTCGAGGAGTCTCATGTCAGTCATGGACACGACATGCGTGTCCAATTTTGTAGGCTCAAACACTGTGTGTACTGAGAAAACGCATACGAGTAGCAGGGGAAAATCTTGCCAGCGCGCGCGCACGTACGACCACGTGTCCACGTGCTCGTGTCGACTCAACCCGACACAAAATCGTGCTCAGAGCTAAAGAAATGCATAAGCGAGGTGAATATTGATTTTTCTATTCAAACACAAAACACAAAATCGAACGAAATGCCCGTTGAGGCATTTCGTCGAACACGTTCCTATACACACTGATACGTGTCCAATACGGACACGTAAAGGGTTCAAATTCTAGGGTTAGCCTATCCTACTGTTAGGTTAGGGTTAGGGCATCCTAGAAATGAATTTTAACAGAATTTATATACAATAGAATGGATTATACCTATTGATGAACAAAGGGTTAAAATCCCCAAATGGGAAGAGTTCCTCAAGCCACCAAGCTCCCTCAAATTGTGTCCTTCCTGAAAATACTCAACACCAACAGCAAATAGACTAATATTAGGTCCTATTGCAATTGGTTTGGAGGAATTTGGAGTTAAAATGGATTTTCTAAAAATTTATAAAGATGGAGACTCACCTCTTCCAAATGGCAATGATTCCTAAAGAGGCAAGCCCTAATTTCAAGGTGATATAAATAGGGGGAGGGACACTAGTGGCCGGCCAGATTTTTAAGGTTAGGGTTTGGTTCAAGGGGTGTGGGCCTATGGGCCATTAAGCCTTTAAGTCATAAAATGACTTGTGATTTCACAAGCCATTCATTAATCAATCTAGCTCCTAATTTCCCCAAACTAATTCCAATGAGTTAAATCCACACTAACTTAAGTCAACCTAGGTTTTCATATCCTAATCACTTAGTCATGACCTAGGTTAGCCACTAGGTTAGTCTCCAAAGTCAACATAAGTCAAGTCCACTAGAACACCAAAATCAATTATACTAAAATCACTTAAAAATCACATTAATTATAAATAATAATAATTCCAAATTAAATTCTAAAATTTTGAAAATGACCAAAATACCCTCAAGCTAGAAAAGTGGTAGTGACAAGAAGAGAATGGAAAAAGATAAAAGAAGGAAAAATGAGGGAGTTTTGTATGAAAGGGGGATTGATTCCTGGCCATTGATCATGCCAAGTCATCAATCCAAGGCCTCTACTTCTAATCCTAGCCACAGAAACAAAACAAAATATCCATTGGGTAAAGAAATGGGTCTAGTCAACAAGCTGACTAGTAATTCTACCCCGAGACAGTATACCGACGGTAAATTGTAATATACAAGTGGTATGCTGGTCTGAAGCTCAATTCTCAATTTCAAATTTTTTGGATATTCTATTCTATGCATGGGTCCCAGTCACAGGTCTATCGCAATGCTAATAGGTATTATACTGGTCTAGGATAGTATCACTCATTATAATCTTATTATAAAATCATTAATCAAAACACAGCGGCATAATTCAATTAGTCAATTATCCTACAAAAGACCACACTAACTATATTATAAATAAAACCTGACTGTAGACTGAATTCGTATTCTATTATCAATGAAGTAATACACCCCTATAACAAGGATATGGCATGCAATACTATGACGAGTCAGTGTACGTGTCCAGACTGGGATCAGGGAATAACATATAAGATAAGTCGATCTAGCCGATCGACCCATCGGGTCTCCAACTATCACAAGAAATCCAATAAATTCGATACTCATCAAGATACTTGATCACTAATACAAGGATAGTAGCATTAGCAACGCATGCATGATACCGTATTAAACATGATACACGAAAAATACGCATATCAGGAACGAGGAGTAACATCTCTACCCTCCACAAAAAAAATTTGTCCTTGAAATTTTACTAGGATCAGGCCAAAAAAATCAAGAAAAATTACAAAAATAACTACAAGCCTACCTACACATGAAATCAAGAAGACAACAACCAAGCAATGAAGAAAATCAACATCCACACTACATATATTTTATTCGATCACTATAAATGAGATACGAAGGCATAAGAAGAAATATACCTCTAGAGTCGAACAGGTGTGGATATTTGGCTCTGATATTGTCCTCGCACTCTCACTTTGACTCACTCAGCGATTGATAGCCCCAAGCTACACGGACAAGGTTGATAGTTCGGTTCTTGATCACCTTCTTTCTCCGATCCAAAAGAGATACATGCTGCTCCTCATAGGATAAGTCAGTATCGACGACTAGCTCTGAATGGTTGAGGATATGGCTCGAATCCAGGACATACCTACGCAACTGAGATACATGAAAGATATTGTGCACCTCACAAAAGGGTAAGACGATAAGCAACATCGTCCACCCACACAAGGATATCAAAAGGATCGATGTAATGCGGACTAAGCTTCCCTCTTACTATGAATCTGATAACACCTTGGGTAGGTTAAATTCGTAAAAATACATGGTCACCGACGTTGAACTCTAAAGGCTTACGTGTTTATCTGTCCAACCCGAAGTCGCTTTCTGATCAGTCTGACCAACTCTACCATCTGAGTATAATAATGTCACGACCCGCACCCGGTATAGGGTCACGAGTGCGTAACAACGCCCAGCCTATATCGTAGAATCGGTGGTAGAACGCTGTTCTAGGTCGTTAACTAACAACTAACACAAAGATATAATGTACCTGTCATAGATCTCAACTTCGAACAGAGGGCAAGTATAAGATATGATAATACTCAATCACAGTCTAAAACACGATAAGCTAACACAAAAGTCTAAATAACTAATAAGACTAAACAACAACAACTAAATAAACTACTAAATAATAATATCTGAAAACAAACTCAATACAATGTCAAAATCTCCACTTATTACAATTCAAGTTCAAACATGAAATCTAAATCAAGTCTACTAAACTAGTCTTCCGACCACTCCTGAGAATCGGGACCTAAGGTAGCTAGTCCCTCCTCGGATCCATAGCAAGTAGGGCGCGTATCCTCTGGTTCTCTGTAAACTTTGTCAACGTATCCAGTCAGGATTGGAACGAGCACACCTCATCTAGTAATCCCAAGTAAGTGACAAAGATTATAAAGCAGTTATAGACAGTTATATTGATGAACATGGAAAGTTTGAGACATGTTATGAAATAGGACAACAGTCAACAAGGAATATAAATACAGAGAATAGGGAAGCATGGCAATAAAACGAAAATAAAGACAACTAACTAGAACAATATGATATGAGTCCAATCTGTAAAGCATGAGACAATGTGATTCTAGTACACGACACTAGTCCAGTATGTTTTGAGATTCTGTTCTTGTCATAAAAATGAGTAGCGAGTAAATACGGCACACCACACGCTTGGCAAGCGTACGGCAGCTATCGTTCTTATTTAGACGAGTAAATACGGCACATCGCACGCTCGGCCAAGCGGCGATGGCTATCGTTCTTGTAATACGGTACATCGTACGCTCGGCCAAGCAGCGATGACTATCGTTCTTGTTTGGTAGTTCTTGTTGAATACGACACGTCGCATACCGGGCCCAGCAGCGATGACTATCATTCTTGTAGTGATGATTCTTGTATTATTTGCACATTCAATACTTGTAGGTGTTTCGAGTAGATGGTTCTTGTGAGTGGTTCGAGTAATAGAGGCTAGACGAGTCAAATACATATATTTCGAGTGAATGAATCCAGAATACCAATACTTGTTGTGACATGAATACCAATACGTGTTATGACAGAGAATTAAATGGAAATATACTAGAACTGAATCACAGTAATCATCAAATAAATGAAAGAACTATCAGAGAATGTACTCGCTTGATATCCTGAGCGACTAATGTATACAAATGTCCAAACTGGAGTCACAATATCCTATTTAGAGAAATATAGGTTATAAAGAGTTC
>JANAVB010030217.1:3618426-3693426 GCA_029216955.1 Iris pallida | reverse complement strand
GTCATATCACTTTTGAGCAAGATGTACTTGCCTAGGTTAAGCTCCAAGCTTAATCTTCCACTCCACCACCAAGAGGGGTTCCGAAACCACACTCTAGGCCTCAAGGCCAAGCTTTCCTAAGCTTGAAGAAGAGGAATGAAAGAGAAGAGGAATGGAAGAAAGAATGAAAAGAGAGAGGAGAGAAAAAGTGATAGGGTATATATAGAAGGGAAAATTAATCTTGACCGTTGGATTGTGATCCATGTCACAATCTAAATCGATCCTAACCATCCAAAGAAAACCAAGTATCCATTGGATAATATGGTGCATCTATACTATTCACGAAAATATCTAAACACTATTTATCAAAATATCCAGAATACTGTTCACGAAAATATCGGAAACATATTCACAAAAATATCTGAAATCGAAAATATCTAAAATATGGAAAACCTGTCCGGACGGTATGCCGTCGGTATACACCGGTACACCGTCGATATGCCAGATAAACGGAAAATCTATAATTTGGGAAATTTTTTAAAGCGTTCCAAAAACCAATAAAGTACGAAATATACTACAAAATACGTATCCATATATAAATACCGGTACTGTGAGACGAGCCTCACAACTTAGAAAAAACCATCCTCGAAATTTTCTAAAGCCAGTTGAAAAAAATACGCATGCTAAAACAATGTAAAATCACAACTCATCGGAAGAAAACTTCCCGTGTACAAGTGATAATTGAGATACAAAATTTAAATAAATACAGAAAATAATAAATACATACATATATAATATAAGAAAAGAATACAACTATGAGGCATATGGAATAATATACCCCTGAGTCAGTTGAGTACGGATTCGTCCTTGCTTGCCTACGCTGACTCATAAAGTGGACAGGGGTCAAGTCTCGAAGTAAGTCGGTACCAACGACTCAGTCGAAGACATAACTCGAATCCTGGACGCACCTACGTTGTCTGGATACATGATAGATATTGCGTATCATGAGATACAGACGCAGAAGAGTGGTACAAGAAACTCGCCTTCACTTGTTGAATAAGTCGAGGCGACCATTACACTACGGGTATAAGTGGAATACAAGGCCGTTGATGAAACCCAATAATAAGAATGACCGAAGGAACACCTCAGAGGCTTACCAATAATGTGACTGCCCTCAGCCAACATCTGCTCTATGATATCAAACTCTCTCTGTCCATGCATCGGGCTGCTGCTCTGACCTGCTATTGATTTTGCCTGACTTACTGGACCTGGAAAAACTGTACTGGATGCTGACATTGAAATTGTTGAGACCGCATCGGAAGGGGATGCTGAACATAGGATCAGGCCGACTCTGCTGGTCCTCTCTGTGCCTCAATCGCCAAAGGCACTAGTACAATTAATGAAGCCTCTGGATATAAAAGTAGGCAAGACCCTATCTGTGATCAGACACTCCACACATGAGATACTTACCATTATCCTTCATGTATTAAGATGCGACGTGTCCCGGGCTCTCATAGTAGGTACACCCTGACTGCTACACCGATACCGCCGTCGGAGCTGATAGTACAACTTGACTAAAAGCTCAATAATTTGGAGCTGTAACTACTGGAGCTATAGGCTGGATAGTAATGCCCCTCAAAATCTCGAGCATAGCCTGCTAATCTCTCTATGCTGGCTGAACTGCTGGAAGTAAAGAAGATGACTGAGCTGACTAGGCTGGCTGAACTGATTGAAATAGAGTAAAGTAAACTGCCAACAGATGCTGAGATGGGACTGGCACCTAACTCTGTGGAGGCAAAATCTGATGTCGATATACTGTCTGAACCATGGAAGAAGACGGAGCAATAAAATCCTTAAAAAAAATAAGATAAGAAGGTGGGGTATCTCTAAAGGATAAGGAGACGTAATATCAATAAGGGACAAGAATAAATAAAAGATATATCAAGCATGTTCACAATTCAAAGAAAACGAGTTGATGTGATAACAAGAGGAGATCAAATGAAGATAAATATAGGATTGAGATTCTAACAAGATGAATCCCCCACAAGTCTGAAGACAGACCTGCATGGGCCATCAAAAAACTCTGTCATGCCCTAGAACTAAAATAATGGAGAGCAGGGCCAGCTACGTATATTAGAGTACGCCAGTACCCCAAGATACGATCACGGCTGTCTAGAAGACAAATGGGTGGCTCTAGCATGCCACTGACGACTCCTAAGGTCAGACAAGTCCTATTTCAATCCAAAGAACACAAGAAACAATAAAGAGTAAATCACATATGAGATGGGTAAGGTGTCCCAAACAAAAATTCATACATAATCGTAAGAGCTGACATAATAAAAAGATACATCAACTGAATATACAAAAGATACATAAATGTACAACTAGTCGCGATCCAGAATATACATCCATGCCGTCCAGAGACGGAGGGAACAAAACCCAGATACAAGGACTAATACATGTTGGCCCATTCCACGGTCACACCCGATTTCGATAATCAACATATACTTTAGTCAATACACAAAATATAGAAAATGCTGCTAACTATTTCAGGATGCATGAAATCATATTCAACGGACGATGTACTGCATAAATCAAAGCGTCAAAGTCATCAAAATCTTCTGAAGACTCTTTTCTACTTTTATTCTGTATTTTACATTTTATTGAGTCTAGGAATTACTTTGTAAAATCAATTATGGTAATACTGGCTTAGGGTTAAAATTGTCCTCCTTTATAGAAACCTATTTTTACCCTTTCGTATTTTCGGTTACAAATATTTCAAAAACATATTTCAAAAATATTCTTTTCAAATGATTTTACAAATAACCAAAAACATGTTTGAAAACTGTTTTTACAAAAAGATTTTTAAATATCTCCTGACAGAACTCCAAGCCGAGTTCGGCCCGAGTTCGGTCCGAACTCTGACCGAGTTCGGTCAGTTTGTATTCAAACTTCAGTTGCCTCCAAATCTGCGAGCAACGTCTATTTTGCGAGATATTTGCACCCGAACTCTGTCCGAGTTCTGCCCGAGTTCGGTTGGTGAAAACACCTATAAATAGAGAAGAACTTTTTACTTCAAATCATCAATTCATTCTTCATCTTCTCTTCTCTACTATTCAAGTGTTTTCTAAACGATCTAAGATTTTCAAATCTCACCTACACATCTCTTAGCCAAAAGCCAGTACTATCAAGTTGATTTAGAGTCTTTTGGTTACTCAAGAGTTGTAAGAGGTCGTTCAAGTTTTAACAACTTTTCTGTTGTAGAGCTGGTCGTGCGCTCGCCACCAAGCACGGTGTTGTGAAGCCGGTCGTGCGCTTGTCACGAAGCACGGTGTTGTAAGAGATTGCAAGCTCTCAGTTAAAGCTTGTGCCATAGTAGATTAATATCGAGCAAGAGTACTCGAGACTGGATTAGTCCTCTCAGAGGGATACCAGTATACATCGCTGTGTCACTGAGTTTGATCCTTCTATCTTTACTTACTGTCTCTTACATATCTGCCATAGTTTAATTTTTTAATTGGTGATTATATTTCCGCTGCACACACGCACTCTATTCACCCCCCCTCTAGAGGTGCTCAACGATCCTACAATTGGTATCAGAGCAGGTTATATTCTTATATAACATACCCTAGAGAGTATATATATGGCAGCCATGAAATCTATATTCAACGGTGAAGGGCAATCCACAAATAGACCTCCCCTATTTGATGGAACAAATTACACTTACTGGAAAACACGTATGACTTTCTTTCTTAAGTCTCTAGATTTTGATCTTTGGTCAATAGTCATTGATGGGTATAAGAAACCACCACCTACAGTGGTTGAAGGTATTCTCATGGAAAAGCCGCATGACAAGTACACCGATGCTGGAAAAGCAAAGGCTAGTCTTGATGCTCGAGCCATCAATGCACTATTCTGTGCAATTGACAAAACTGAGTTCAACAGAGTTTCAACCTGTAAGACGTCTCACGAAATTTGGAAACTCCTTGAGATAACCCATGAAGGGACTTCCCAAGTGAAAGAATCCAAAATTAGTAGACTGACTCAGGAATATGAATCTTTTAAGATGAAACCCGGTGAGTCAATTACACAGATGTTTACTCGTTTCCTTAATATAACTAATCCTCTGCAATCTTTTGGTAAAGATTACAGCAATCACGAGAAGATTAGAAAGGTGCTGCGGGCTCTAACAAAGAATTGGAATCCAAAGGCCACAGCAATTATTGAAGGAAACGACCTCACCACAATGTCGTTGGAAACTTTGATGGGCAAGCTCATGACCCATGAACTCGACTTGCAAGATTTTGAAGAAGCAACACCAAAGGAGAAAACTATTGCCTTCAAAGCTCATGCAAGAAAGCCGACATACAACGATTCCGATGAAGAATCCTCAAGTGGTGATGAACAAGCCCTACTTGTGAAGAACTTCAGAAAGTATCTAAAGTTTACAAGCAGAAAGAAGAAAGACGTCCAAGAAAGCAATGAAGATGAAACCATATGCTTTGGATGTAAGAAGTCAGGGCACATGAAGAAGGACTGTCCAGCTACCAAGAAGAGCAGTCCATATGACAGATCAAGATCAAGCAGAAAAGCTATAACTGGTCGAAAGTATGCCAACACAAGTATCTGGCATGAAAGCGACGCCAGTGATTCTGAAGAAGAGGATAGACCCTGCGGCAATGCAAATGTCTGTCTTATGGCATCTGAAAAGGTATCTTCAAACCCTCTATATGGTGAATTTACTTTCGATGAGTTAGAAAATGCCTTTAGCGATTTACTTGAAGAACACAAAAATGTGCTTGACAAGTATAAGCAATCTCGAAAAGAGATTAAGGCATACACAACCGAGTTAGCTAGACTGTCCAATCTTATTCAAGATATTAAAGAGACGTCTACTACCGGTAACACGGAAGAGATAGCCAAACTCAAGGTAGACTATCATGAGGCTATCCTCACTATTCAAAAGAAAGAAAGAGATTATGGTAAGATGCAAAAACTGTATGACACAGAGAAGAGGATGCACTTAGTAACAGAACAGAGACTCTCAGTTATGACTGCTAAATATGAAGAGTCTATTGCGATTTCTAAAAAGTTAGAAATCAAGTTAGACAAACAGGAAATGCCTGTGACACAGCCTAATTTTAGTCCTAATGCAAAGCATACACCTAAGAGGACTAAAAACAAGAAAGCACAGAAGAAACACGAGTATCATCATGCTTTCACTTATAGGTTCTCCAAGAAACCAAACAAGCATGTGAACACAGTTTCAACCACATCTGGTTCTAAACTGACTTGCACTTATTGTGGTACACACGGACACATATCACAGTATTGTCTTGCAAGAAAGCTTGTTGATAACCATACTTTAGTCTGGAGACCTAAAGCTAATCAGCATGGACCCTTCAGAAAATGGGTACCAAAGGATTCATCTACTTGTTTTGTAGGTGGACCCTCAACCCTCTCATGCTAGAAGCAAATGGATCCTCGATAGCGGATGTTCGTGACACATGACTGGTGATGCATCTTTATTCGCTACGCTATCGATGAAGAAAGAAGGATACGTCTCCTTCGGAAATAACTTGAGAGGTGATATTATAGGTAATGGTACTGTAGGTATTTCTCCTTACCCAATAATAAAGGATGTTTGTCTAGTAACTGAATTGAAACATAACCTATTGAGCATAAGTCATTTGGCAGATAATGGTTATGGTATCAATTTTGTGAAAGATAAATGTACCATATATGATATGTCATCTGGTGATCCCGTATATAAAGGGATTAGAGAAGACAACATTTATGTTTTCTTTTTGGAGAATACTAATAATGCAGGAAGGTGCCTAGTAGCCAATCAAAATGAAAGCTGGCTATGGCACATGAGACTAGGACATGCAAACATGGATACTATCTCACGTCTGAACACAAAGAAGTTGGTAAAAGGACTCCCAGAAATTCCATTCAAGAGAGACATGGTATGTGCTGACTGTGAAAAGAACAAAACACATAGGTCTTCTTTTAAATCTATCAACGCTGTAAGTACTTCGAGACCTTTGCAGTTGATTCATATGGATTTATTTGGTCCAAGTAGAGTCGCTAGTCTTGGCGGTAAACTCTATACTTTTGTCATTGTTGATGATTTCTCTTATTTTACATGGGTTTACTTTTTATCAAACAAAAGTGATGCTATTTTTGAATTTCAGATATTTTGTAAAAAGGTACAAAACAAAAAAGGCTTCATGATTACTCGTATCCGAAGTGATCAAGGTGGAGAATTCGAAAATTCTGGTTTCAAAAAGTTTTGTGATGATAGTGGATATTACCACGAATTTTCTTGTCCTAGAACTCCCCAACAGAATGGTGTTGTGGAGCGGAAGAACCGTACTCTAAGCAAAATGGCTAGAGTCATGCTTAATCAGCATAATCTTCCTAAATATTTTTGGGCAGAAGCTGTTAGTACAGCCTGTCATATTTTAAATAGGGTGTTAATTTGACCAATCTCGAAGAAAACACCATATGAGCTTTGGTTTGGAAGAATTCCAAACATTTCTTATTTTAAAGTTTTTGGTTGTCGCTGTTTCATCCTGAACACCAAGGATAACTTGGGTAAGTTCGACTCCAAAGCAGATGACGGGATATTTCTCGGATATGCTGCTAAGAGTAAGGGATATAGAATTTTTAATAAAAGATCTTTGATTGTTGAAGAAAGTATTAATGTTACCTTTGATGAGTTGAATAGTCATAGATCTAGCGACAGTGATGATGAAAATGCACCTACAAAGACAAAGAAGAGTTCTGAGAAAGATCCTACCCAAGAGGCAAGAACTGATAAAAGTTCCGGAGATGCAGGAACTGAGAAGAGCCTTGTGAAAGGTATGGCCCAAAGATTCGAATCATTGAGATTCAAACCAGATCATCCAGAAACTCTCATAATAGGTGATGTATCCAAAGGTGTAAGTACTCGTTCATCTCTTAGAGATTCTGAAGTAGCAGCTAATGTAGCATTTATTTCACAAATAGAACCTAAGAATGTTGATGAGGCTTTTTCTGATGAATTTTGGATTTCTGCCATACAAGAGGAACTTAATCAATTTGAGAGAAACCAAGTTTAGGAACTCGTTCCTAAACCTATTGGTCAATCGATAATTGGTACCAAATGGATGTTCCGAAATAAACTTAGTGAAGATGGACAAGTTCTACGCAACAAAGCACGTCTAGTTGCACAAGGTTATAATCAAGAAGAAGGAATTGATTATGATGAGACCTATGCTCCTGTTGCTAGACTAGAAGCCATCCGCATGTTTTGCACTTTTGCTTGTTTTAACGATTTCAAACTTTTTCAAATGGACGTGAAAAGCGTATTTTTAAATGGTTATTTGAAAGAAGAGGTTTTTGTGAAACAACCCCCTAGTTTTGAAGATTTTCAAAAACCTGATCACGTCTTCAAGCTTAAGAAAGCACTTTATGGACTCAAACAAGCACCTCGTGCTTGGTATGAACGCCTAAGCGCCTTCTTACTTGTTAATGGATTTTCAAAGGGCAAGATTGATACTACTCTTTTTATTAAATCCATGAATAATGATATACTTCTAGTACAAATTTATGTAGATGACATTATCTTTGGTTCTACTAATGAACAACTCTGTCAAGAATTTGCCAAGTGTATACAGAGTGAATTTGAGATGAGCATGATGGGAGAGCTGAACTTCTTCCTAGGATTGCAAATCAAACAACACTCAAACGGAACATTCATCAACCAAGCCAAGTACACGAAGGACATACTGAAGAAGTACGACTTCGAGAATGTAAAGCCAATTGGGACTCCTATGGCTACATCTACAAAGCTTGATACTGATGAAAGTGGCAAACCTGTTGATCAGCATAAGTAACGAGGTATGATTGGTAGTTTATTATATTTAACTGCTAGTTGCCCTGATATATGTTTAGTGTTTGCATATGTGCACGATATCAGGCAAACCCTAAGGAATCACATCTTAGTGCCGTTAAGCGTATCTTCCGATACCTTAAAGGAACTTCTACAGTTGGCTTATGGTATCCCAAAACCAAATCCTTTGACCTTATAGGTTACTCGGATGCGGATTTTGTTGGATGCAAAGTGGACCGTAAAAGTACCAGTGGCACATGTCATTTCTTAGGAAAGGCCTTAGTCTCTTGGTTTAGCAAGAAACAAAATTCAGTAGCATTATCAACAACTGAGGCTGAGTATATCGCCGCAGGACGCTATTGTGCTCAAATTTTGTGGATGAAGCAAACCTTAGAGGACTATAATCTGCACTATACAAATGTTCCTATTTATTGTGATAACACTAGTGCAATTAATTTGACTAAGAACCCTATCTGTCATTCACGCACAAAGCACATAGAAGTTAGACATCATTTTTTACGTGATCATCAACAACACGGGGATATTTGCTTAGAATTTATTGATACTGAACATCAACTAGCTGATATTTTCACTAAACCATTGGCTGAAGACCGTTTTAACATCTTGAGGCGTGAGCTCGGCATTCTTGAATTCTCCGATTCTTAAAACATATGGTAATTAAAACTGCATTTATGACTTGACAATTTATTATTTAATGAAAATTATTTTTGGGGACAAACTTACAAAGGGTATGTCTGTCACCACGGCTACGGTCGAAGCGAAGCGCTACTTAAGAGTTCCCCGGTGAACCACCGTTAGCTGGGACAACCCCTATAGTTAACTCGAAAATAATAGCAGTTATTTAATAAACCAGTCAAATATTATTTATTACAGTCTTTATTTACCTGACTGCTTTAACTGTCTCGGGAATGCAAGTGGCCGAACTCGGCCCGAACTCTGACCGAGTTCGGACCGAATTCGGACCGAGTTCGGTCGGCGCTGTGATGGTTCCAGAACCGAACAGCCGGCCCTAGCACCTATATAATTCATCCTTACTTCCACTTTTTCTCCACACCAAAACGTGGAATACTTCTATCTCCTACTAGAAGTCCTTCCTCCTCCTTCTTTGCAAGGAATCGACAAGTTCAAGTGGGCGATCTTCTTCCTCATGGCTCCGAAACGTCAACGAGGAAATTCTTCTCAAGGTGCTTCCTCCTCATCCGACTACATTCCGGCTAGTCTTTTTAGTCCAGCCAAACCTAGAGATCCCGAGGAATATGATGGCACTTTGTTTCCCGACAAAGACTTCTCCGATCTCTGGTTTGATTCTTTCTCTTTTCGTCATATTTGTGCTGGAGCCTTCGTCAATTTTACAACTTTCTTTGAATATGCTCATGTTTTTGATCAACTTGGATTCCGCGACTTTTTTGAGGTCCAAAATAGCATTTACGACAATGCAGTCCGTATGTTTTACTGCAATTTGCAAGTAAAACAAAACGGGAATTTCTATTCCTGCATTGCTGGACAGGAATTAGAATTTAGCGCCACCGATATCAGTGAATACTTTCACGTTCCTGATCTTGGTGATGCACTTGTTGACATCCACCATATTCAATTCCCTGCCGATGTCACTTTAGCTTCCTTTAGGGAATTGATTTATCACCGTACTCCTCCTCCCCGGAGAATCTTTTCTAGACATCTAAACCAAACTTTTTACGAGCTTCATCGTATGATTTTCTCGGCCCTTCTTCCGAAGAAAGGCTCTACCGATGAAGTTACATTTTTGGAACTTTCTGCTCTTTATCACATTCATTTTGGAATTCCTTTCTCTGTTCCAAAAACTATGATGTCTTGGATGCTCAACTGCAAGAATGCAGGTAGGAACCTAGTCTTTCCTATGCACCTTGCTAGTATATTTCAACGTTTTGAGATTGATCTTGAAACGTGTGCCATTTCTTCTCTACCTGTTGAGTTGACCCGCTCTCGTCGGTTTCCTCAACCTCCTGGTGCTGCTCCTGCTGTCCCAGCTGCTGATGCTGAGGCCCCTCCAGCTGATGCTCATCCTGCTCCGGCCCCTGCCCCAGGACTCGATCAGGCATTCTACCAGCGGTTTGATGATTTCGTTGCCGTTTCCACGCAACGTTATCAGGACTCCGAGTTCCGGTACATTTCTCAGGCCCAGGTGCTGAGAAACAGTATTGCCGATCTCCACTACAGCCTGGTTCAGGATCCAGTCCGTCCACTCACTATCCTTCCACACCCGGCTTTCCCTGGTCCTCGTTTTACTGATGAGGTCACTTTTCAGTATTTCGACCCGACCACTGCTTATTTCCCTCATGATCCTCCCAGTACGGACGACCCAGCGATGTGAAGTGGATTCAGCCATGGGATAGTGGATTTAGTTTCGATTAGTTGATGCAGTTTATGTAGTAGTTTTATTTTATTTCATGTCTAAACTGTTTCAGTTAGACTTTATCAGTTGTACTTTTTTAGATTATTAGTGGAACCTCTATGATATTTCAGTTTACTATGACATAGTTCATTTTATTCCAGTTGTCTATGCTATGATTACTTCTTTTTACTTCACTTTGTCTTGTCTATTCTATTGTTGGCTTCATGATTTACGGGGGAGCCTATTCATTTTACTACTTGACAAAGAGGGAGAAAAAGAGTATATACCAAACGCAAGATATATCCAAAACAAAAACATCTCGATTTTCAGGTATTTTTGATATTTTGTTCTATTTGATATAAATATATTTTGGTATAGACTCAAGTTTGTCAATTATCAAAATGGGGGAGATTGTTGGCCCATTCCACGGTCACACCCGATTTCGATAATCAACATATACTTTAGTCAATACACAAAATATAGAAAATGCTGCTAACTATTTCAGGATGCATGAAATCATATTCAACGGACGATGTACTGCATAAATCAAAGCGTCAAAGTCATCAAAATCTTCTGAAGACTCTTTTCTACTTTTATTCTGTATTTTACATTTTATTGAGTCTAGGAATTACTTTGTAAAATCAATTATGGTAATACTGGCTTAGGGTTAAAATTGTCCTCCTTTCTAGAAACCTATTTTTACCCTTTCGTATTTTCGGTTACAAATATTTTAAAAACATATTTCGAAAATATTCTTTTCAAATAATTTTACAAATAACCAAAAACATGTTTGAAAACTGTTTTTACAAAATGATTTTTAAATATCTCCTGACAGAACTCCAAGCCGAGTTCGGCCCGAGTTCGGTCCGAACTCTGACCGAGTTCGGTTAGTTTGTATTCAAACTTCAGTTGCCTCCAAATCTGCGAGCAACATCTATTTTGCGAGATATTTGCACCCGAACTCTGTCCGAGTTCTGCCCGAGTTCGGTTGGTGAAAACACCTATAAATAGAGAAGAACTTTTCACTTCAAATCATCAATTCATTCTTCATCTTCTCTTCTCTACTATTCAAGTGTTTTCTAAACGATCTAAGATTTTCAAATCTCACCTACACATCTCTTAGCCAAAAGCCAGTACTATCAGAGTTGATTTAGAGTCTTTTGGTTACTCAAGAGTTGTAAGAGGTCGTTCAAGTTTCAACAACTTTTCTGTTGTGGAGCTGGTCGTGCGCTCGCCACCAAGTACGGTGTTGTGAAGCCGGTCGTGCGCTTGTCACCAAGCACGGTGTTGTAAGAGATTGCAAGCTCTCAGTTAAAGCTTGTGCCATAGTGGATTAACATCGAGCAAGAGTACTCGAGACTGGATTAGTCCTCTCAGAGGGATACCAGTATACATCGCTGTGTCACTGAGTTTGATCCTCCTATCTTTATTTACTGTCTCTTACATATCTGCCATAGTTTAATTTTTTAATTGGTGATTATATTTCCGCTGCACACACGCACTCTATTCACCCCCCTCTAGAGGTGCTCAACGATCCTACAATACTTGCCCTTGGCTAAACACCACCAAATAAAAGTATAAAAATGGAGTGGAAGATAAAGTTAACCCACTAGCTAATCTGTATCAGCCCTCTGAGTGCGAACCATCTGGAGAAGAAGAAAGTAGATCCTCGAGATGAACTAAGGAACCTGTCCATGCAAAACCATTATGAGCAGACCCCAAATAACAAGTACCATAAGGAAAGCTCGAGGTGAATGACAAAGCCCAACAACAACACAACAACATAATGACAAAAATAAATAAATGCGGGTCAAGACTAGTGCGGTACCAATGCACAAATCTCGAGAATAGAAATAACTGAATAAAATACTGAACAATATAGCAATAGAGAAGAATAAGCCGATGAGCAACATGGGACTTAGGAACTACTCAAAGTTAGAGCCACAACCCTTAAACCAAATAAGGATCGGGGTTGCAGATCTTTTTTCTTAGCAGAACTTGGACTCTGGCCACTCAGCGACACAAAGAACATATAGATTAGCGCACAACCAAAAGTGCACGACCAATCAATGTCTACGACATGCTATCATTAACTAACTAGGGTTGTCACAAAGCTAATTATTAGAATGCAAGTTGAGGAACTTCACTACCACCTACACTGCAGTAACTCGGGTAGCCAAGGGGGCGACGACGGTAGAAAGAAAAGAAATACAAATGATCAAAATCTCTATCAACAGTAGATAAACATCTTCTCAAAAATATATCCAAAAATATATCATTAGTACTTTCAACACTCAATCAATAGAGGTCAGGGGTCCACGCTAATCGGGGTTATCCTTTTAGAACTGGGGATTTCCAGGACCCTTACTTTGGTGTGCATATTGATCGATATAAAGTTAAACAGATTTAATACGTGTTCTAACCCTTCATACGTGTTCTAACCCTTCATATGTGTTCTAATCCATAGGATTTTATCACCTAATCAAAACATATGTTCCAAGATCTGGAAGCTTGCTTAAGTCCATAAATGGACTTCTTGAGCTTACAAACAAGATGCTCTTGGCCCTTTTCAATAAACCCATCTGGTTGCTTCATATAGATGTCTTCCTCAAGACTTCTATTAAGGAAAGATGTCTTGATATCCATTTGACAAATCTCATAATCGAGATGAGCTGCAATAGATAAAAGAATCCGGATAGACTTAAGCATGGCTACTATAGAAAAGGTTTCCTCATAATCGATACCCTCTCTTTGAGTAAAACCTTTTGCTACAAGCCGAGATTTAAAGGTTTCAACCATACCGTCTGATCCTTTTTTTCTCTTATAGACCCACTTGCATCCAATGGCTTTTATACCAACGGGTGGTTCTACAAGCTCCCAGACCTGATTAGAATCCATAGATTCTATTTCAGATATCATTGCTTTTTGCCAAGACTGCATCTTTATCTTGGAGTGCTTCATTGTAGGTACATGGATCATAATCTTGTTCCTCAGGGACGAAGTCTGACGACTCTTCTAAGAACATATATTTATCAGGTTGTATCACAACCCTCCTACTACGACGAGGTATTATTGGTTGTGGTGTAACATTTGTGATACGTTGTACAGTTATGTGTGGTTCATCCTCTTGAACTGTTGGTACTGAAGTACTTGGAGTCTCACCTCTCAGTTCTTCTAGAACAACTCTACTTGTGGGTTTATGGTTCATCACATAGTCTTTCTCTAAGAATCGAGCATTGGTGCTAACAATGACCTTCTGATCCTTAGGACTATAAAATAAACCTCCTTTCGTTCCTCTTGGATAGCCTACAAACAAGCGTACTTCTGTACGAGAATCCAACTTATCTGTTTTCCCATTCAGCACATGTGTTGAACTACCCGAAATACGAACATGTTTCAGACTAGTCTTACGCCCAATCCACAACTCTGTGGGAGTAAGAGGTACTGACTTAGAAGGAACCAAGTTCAAAATATAAGCTGTAGTCTCTAAGGCATATTCCCAAAACAAATCTGGTAAATTCGAATAACTTATCATTGATCTAACCATCTCCATAAGAGTTCTATTCCTTCTTTCGGCTATACCATTCTGCTGGGACGCTCCAGGTACAGTCAATTGGGATGTAATCCCAACCTCTGATAAATAATCTGTAAACTGTCCAAAGAGGTAGTCGTTACCATGATCTGATCATAATGACTTAATACATTTTCTATGACGTTTCTCCGTTTCAGCCTTGTACTCTTTGAATTTCTCAAAGCACTCAGACTTACGATGCATCAAATAAATGTATCCATACCTTGAATAATCGTCAACAAATGTGACAAAATATTCAAAGCCACCTCTAGCTTGGATAGTCATGGGTCCACACAAATCAGAATGAACCAATTCCAACACATCTTTGGCCCTATACCCCTTTGCCGTAAAAGGCCTTTTGATCATTTTAACTTCCAAGTAGGATTCACAGACTGGTAGTGCCTCTACTTCCAATGAACTCAATGGTCCATCTTCAACCAGTCTTTGAATCCTTCTTAGGTTAATATGCCCTAATCGCAGGTGCCAAAGATATGTCTTTTCTCTTATTTAAGTTAGATGACATATTATTCATTTCCATAAGTTGTATTGTGGGAGAAATAGGATTAATGACATACAGATTATCAACCAATGCACCAGAACAGATAAAATGTTTATTCTTTCTAATAACAATATTGTCATTAAAATAAATTAAATATCCATCCTTAACTAACATAGAAACAAAAACTAAATTCCTTCTAAGTGAAGATGCATAAAGACAATCTCTCAATGTCAAAGACTTATTTCTACCAAAAGATAAAGTAACATCTCCTAATGCACCGACCGCTACTTTTGTAGCATCACCTATGAAAAAGCATATCTCTCCATCACTGAGCCGTCTGGTTTCCTGGAACCCCTGCAATGTATTGCAGACATGATTAGTGGCTCCTGTATCTACACACTAGGTGCTGATAGATAACATCGCTAAACATGTTTCAACTACTAGTAAATGAGATATACCTTCTTTGTTCCCTTGTTTGAGAAGTGGACAATCAATCTTCCAATATCCTGACCCTTTGCACTTGAAATATTTTGCCTTTCGACTTTTTCACCGCGCCTTGAGGTCCCATGCCCTTCTTTGATGAGTTTGCCTGTTTCTGAATGTTATTCTTCTTTTGACTGCCTTTTGGCTTAGAAGTAGAAGCCTTTTTAGAAACAAAAACATGTCCACTGTGCCTAAAGAGAGATTCTTCTTCCTGTAGCTCTTTTGCAAGTTTTGCCAAACTATACAACCTTTTGTTCATGTTGTAATTAAGGCAGAAATTGTTAAAACTTTTAGGCAGAGTCCCGAGAATGATATCGACCTAGGATTCTCCATTGATTTCAGCTCCAAGGATCTCAATCTCATTCAGATGACCCATCATCTTGAGAACATGAACCCTTACGGATGTACCCTCAACCATTTTTTGTATTCATCAAACACTTTATAGCAAACTGCCTAGCTGCTCTACTCTGATGTCCGAAGAGTTCCTTGAGGTTATACATCATATCATAAGCCGTAGCCATGGCCTGATGCTGATGTTATAGTACATTTGATATAGATGCCAGAATGTAACATCGTGCCATCTCATCTGCCTTTTTCCACTTCTTATAAGCCTCTTTGACCTCTTCATCAGAGTTAGCATCAGGCTTAGGTGGACATTCCTCAACTAGTACATATTTGTACTCCTCAGCAGTCAAGACAATGTCCAGATTACATTTTCAGTCAATATAATTAGGTCCAGTAAGTTTGTTTTCTTTAAGAATCACCATTAGTCGACTAAAGAACCCATTTTTGAAATCCTGAGAATCACATAAATAAAAATTATGTAGGGCAAAAACTTTTTGAATTAATTAAATATTGATTCCCTCAAAATAATAATAAGAAATTTACCAACACCCTGAACATCACGAATTTAGCAAGCCACAATAGTGTGGATGTATACAAATTCAACTTTGTTCAAGTAGGTACTACCTATTAATTTTACTATCATGTCAACATAACTTTATGACAAATAAAATTAATATGTTGGTCTTGCTCTGGTCATACAAATAATAGCAGTGACTCCGATGGAGAGGATACCATTATTTGTATCTAAGTGTATTCCATTACTTAATACTAAGTCCATTACCTTGTAATGAGTTTCTTCAGATAGAGAAGTGAACACATACTAGGTAACTTTTTACAATTATCCCTAAGGAAGTTTGTACTGGTGATCCATAATTATACTCATCCGATATAGAGGAAGGCACTAAAGCCAACGCGCAAGTATAATTACATCACATACAAACCAGTAATGGAGACCATAGGATTTATACTAAATAAATATCCTCTCCCACTTAGTTATTTATCAATGAGAGTTTTTCTACTAGTTGATATTATGTCCATGTTGTCCATTATTAATATAGGCTTAGTTTTTCCAAAAACCATCCACACAATAATAAACGTGCATAATCAGAAAACGCAAAATGACAACAAATAAGAGAAAAATATCCAACTATTATGGTCATCTTTCCTGCTCCGTCCTCAACTATTCGAATCCAAAATTTTGGCTGTCGATTCCTTCATCGAAAATCATCTGTTTGCCTTTGGACTGCTTAAAACCAGCATCTCGTCCGGCGTCAGAAACAGCCACTACCGCCATCACGATTGATCAAAAATAATTAAAATTACATCAATCCTATGCCTTCCGAAGGAGTTCACACATAATCTAGATTTGAAAAATTAAAATAATAAGCACGATCAACCCTCGTAATTTTAATTACATCCACAGCAACAACAACATCCACGACATGTCTGTGGTTTAAATAACACAATAAAAAACATGCATTAGACCATAATAGTTGGATCTAAGATGCCTGCAAAATCGAGTTAGAACAGATCTACATCTACCGACTATTACACAGTGCAGGTTTTATTAGACAACATGGACGTGTCAATCAATACGCAGATCCAAAGTGGCTCTGATACCAATTATTGGAACTGGGGATTCCCAGGACCCTTACTTTGGTGTGTGTATTGATCGATAGAAAGTTAAACAGATTTAATACATGTTCTAACCCTTCATAGGCAAAAACTAGGGTTCACGAATTATACCTGCGACGGGAAGAAGACAAGTAGTTCCTGGCAATCTCGAGCGGACGACCCCAAGATCTTCTGTACGTATTCCTTCTTCGAGTTGGACGTCGTGTGGGCGACGATCTCCCAACCTTTTCTTCTTCTTGGCAGCCCTCTCTTTCTCTCCTTACGTGAATCACGAATTTAGAAAAAGCTTCAGATTTTTGATCAGTAATTTGGCGGCCAGAGAATAGAGGATATATATAGGCTACGACAGGGATCATGAGGAGAAATTAGGGTTAGGCCTCCTAACGGATCTGGATATCCCGTGTTCAGCCCGAACACACAATCCCGGCCCATTAACAATAGCTCAGTCCACTAATGAGCTATTGTTGCACTACCTCCCTAATCCTAAATTATGTTTGTGGGCTCCTTTTATTATATGCTCGTTTGGCTCCATATGTTAAGATATCGAATGTCCGTCGATCAAATTAAGTTACTGAAAACTATATTGATTCGACATCTTTTATCCTTAAGTAGTATCGCTCAACTTTATTTGTCATGTCAGATATAATCTTCTTGCAGGGTTTACATGACAATCCTTATGAGCTTCTTAAGGGGACATCATCAACCCGATGTATCGGGACATGGATTCCATTTATTATCAACAACCCATCATACATACAATGTTACTACCCAATTCATAGAGGTTGTTGACCCATAATGAATCTCACTCTTTCATGAGTCAAAGTAATGCACACTACATATACATGTCAGTTATTATATCTGGATTAAGAGCACAAGCATCCATAATAACAGAGGTGTTTGTTCACTTATGTAGTCAGTACAAAGAGAACAACCCTAAGTGGTCCTGTTTAATACACACAAAGTGTACTAGTGTAAACCTATAGTCAAGATAGACTATTACCAGATTACCCTACAACCTTTCTAATAGATTGTCCAAGTCCATCTAGGTTGTGAACTATTTATATACTCCATAGGGAACTGATAATAAGATCGTCTGTGTGACATCACACACCATATTATCTACAATATAGAATATCAGACATTTGCATTAACACTTGCAAGAAATACAATATGCAAACATTTGTCCATATGATTTTC
This sequence comes from Iris pallida, assembly GCA_029216955.1. Classification (NCBI taxonomy): domain Eukaryota; kingdom Viridiplantae; phylum Streptophyta; class Magnoliopsida; order Asparagales; family Iridaceae; genus Iris; species Iris pallida. Next base: position 3,675,446 of record JANAVB010030217.1, on the reverse strand, counting down.
ATTCAAAATTTAAGGAAATAAGGTTACTACAAAAGTGATGCTTTTAGTATATAACCCTAACATATCCCTGCCACTGTGGGGGCCCATAGCGACCCGAGTCGCAGTAGCATGAAGTGTCCCCCCTCCCAATGATCTATATGAGTTTACTAGTCAATTACCTATAATATTCATTTTTAATTCTCAAGTCGTGGACACTCAAGAATCGTCCTATAATGATGAGTCATGGATACGGTTCATTTGCGAGATATCTCTGCCAAATGTTCTTGATACACATTATACGCGATACAATGGATAATACTCACACTCGATTGTCCATTGCCAAGATGCAAATAGATTAGACATATAACAAGTTAATTCAACGGTGTCAATAAAGAACAAGCATTCAAATCTCAATCTAGAAGTCAATTGGGAAATCAGTACAGGAGTGCGCTACTACGAGCCACTATCTAAAACCTGGACAATAGAACAATACCTGAACATAAGCCTGTGTTATGTATACAATTAATTTCAATCTATACAATAATACTAGAGCATGCTAAGATATTATTTCAATCCAAAAAAATAGCAAAAACGGGCAAAAACAGACCAAAACGGATAAAAATAGACAAAAACAGCCTATCCGGATCATCCAACGGATTACTGCAGATTACCGACGGATTTTTCGAAGTGTCACAACAAGTTTTTAGAGCAAATTTGGATGATTCGGAAGATTTTTGCGGATTACCGACGGATTTTCGAACTGTCACAGAAAGTTGATTTTTTAAAAGCTCCAAAACTTGTTTCGGCCATAAAAACTTCGTTTTAAATTGAAATTCGGATTTTCAAAAGTCAAAATCGCATAGAATTAAATTTCCTACAACATGAAAGCATTAGTTTTTTTTTATAATGATTTTGAAAATTGAAATATGAATACCTTAAAATACTCGAAAATACTATCTAGAAACTCATATCTATGCAATACAATTGATCAAAACCAAAAGTGCTATATACTAAAGATTTTAACAATTTAGAGAAGCATATTATAGAACAATAAAATTTTAGTTTCTATGAAAAACCAAAAATACAACATGGTCTTATCACTTTTGAGAAATATGTACTTGCCTAGGTTAAGCTCCAAGCCTAATCTTCCACTCAACCACCAAGAGGGGTTCCGAAACCACACTCTAGGCCTCAAGGCCAAGCTTTCCTATGCTTGAGGAAGATAAATGAAGGAAAAGAGGAATGGAAGAAAGAATGAAAGGAGAGAGGAGAGAGGAGAGAGAAAGTGAGAGGGTATATATAGAAAGGTAAATTAATCGTGTCCGTTGGATTGTGATCCATGTCACAATCTAAATCAATCCTAACCATCCAAAGAAAACCAAGTATCCATAGGATAATGGGGTGTATCTACACTATTCACAAAAATATCTAAACACTATTCATCGAAATATCCAAAATGCTATTCACAAAAATATCGAAAATACTATTCATAAAAATATCTAAAATATGGAAAAGCTGTCCGGGCGGTATACCGTCAGTATACACCGGTACACCGTCGGTATGCCGGTCAAGAAAAAATCTATAATTTGGAAAAAAATTTAAAGCGTTCCAAAAACCAATAAAGTACGAAATATACTACAAAATACGTATCCGTATATAAATACCGATACTGTGAGACGGGTCTCACAGCTGCTCCATCTACTGATTGTCCATCGACTATTGAGGGTCTCCACCATATGATGAGAGATCACATGTAGCTGGCTCAGGCTCAACATCAGGCTACTCTTGATCGAGTTAGTGCATTAGAGACTCACTAGACTGAATGGTTGAGAGATTATGAGTACCGTGATGTCATTCGCACTCAGGCGATCTCTAACACACTAGCTGATCTCCACTTTACTCAGCCCCATTAGCCAGGCAGCCTTGGATTCTTTCTCAGAGATCCTACCTTTTCTGTCTACTGTGTTGAGGATCAAGAAGTACTCCAGTACTTCAATCCTGCAAGCACGTATGATTGGTTCAGATCTTCTGGTGACCCTGTTCACACTTCTGTCGGTGATGATGATGCTATTGATCAGGATGTAGGCAAGGATTGATGATATCTAGATGTCATAGTTTTTAGCCTAGATATTATGTTTAGTAGATTATTTATATTGTCATCATGTCTTAGAAATATCTTATATTCTAAGAACATGTAGTATCCGTTTATGCATTTTCTTTTTAGTTGCTTGTATGGATTAAAACTCTTCTATTTCATCTGTACTAAGTGGTTATTCTCTTTATGAAGGCTAGTAGTAGTTTATTTATCTCTTTTTGGCAATATGCACATATCATATATTTATAGTTTAGCTTAAATATAGCTTCTTACATATAAATGCTCTGTGACATATCTGTTTCATTGTTGTTATCTCTTTTTTCACATTTGCCTTTTTGTATGCATAAATTATAGGAGAGCATTTTGGTAAATGACAACGGGGGAGAAAATACAGCACTTGTCAAGAGGAGAGGGTATAACTACAACTTTGAAGATTTTGAAGAAATTCTTTTGAACAAATGTTATATTAGACAAGGTTTGTTAATTATCAAAATATGGGAGATTGTTGGCCCATTGGTCATGTTCGAACATAATTTGATAATCGTCTAAACTTGAACTCGATATAAGACTACTCACAATGGGCTACATCAACCCGTACTGCTATCGTTCGAAATTTGCACAGTCGTCGCGTTAGTCTTTATTTTTCTTCTCAAATGTATTTTTTCTATTCTATTTGAGTCTAGGAAACAATGTAAACCGTGTCATATTGGCAAGTAGGCTTGATCCAAAATTGTTTTTCAAACTATCAAACTTGTTTTTCAAAGCTACCCATTGTTTTTAAACAAATCCAAAAATCAGTATTTGAAAAATAGTCCCAAAAGTCCAACAGTTCAAAAGTCCAAAAACTAGTTTTAAAATCTGTATTCTAACCTAAATAAAAAAACCAGAGTTTGGACAGAGTTCGTGCCGGCCCGAACTCGGGAACCCTGATTTGGTAAACCCTGTAAACCTGTTCTCCCTGCAGACTCAACTGCAACGGTCAAATTTTTGAACGTTTGGCATCCGAATTCGGCCAGAACTCAGTTTTCAGCAATCCTATAAATAGAGAAGACACTACTAAAATATGTTCTATTAGCGACGTTATGTAGCGACGGATTAAAATTCCGTCGCTAAACATATTAGATAGCGACTCCCTACAATTGATGTCGCAAACCGTCGCTGACTAGCGACGTTCAGCGACACTATGAACGCGACGTCGCTGAACAGCGACGTCCAGCGACATAGTATAAAAATATGTCGCCTCTATTAAAAATTTTACGACTATTAGCGACGTCAACTGGTGACGTCGCTAACTATTTTACTTAGGGCACGCTGTGCTCTTTTTCCCCCCACTCGAAAATTTTTCCCTCTCCAAATTTCCTCCCCCTCTCCAAATTTTCTCCTCCGGCGACTCCCCCCCCCCCCCCGTGATTTCCTCCGGCGACTCCCCCACGGCGACCCCTACCCCGTCGTGGTCCTCCTCCTCCTCCTCGAGCTCCTCCTCCTCTTCGTCAGGTAAACCCTAACCTAACTCCTCCTCCTCCTCCTCCTCTCCTACGGACACACACACACACACACACGGACACACCGGACACGGACATACACACACATATACACACACGGACACTGACACACACACACACACAGTCACAGACACACACGGACACACACGGACACGGACACACACACACACACAGACACAGACACAGACACATACACATACACACACACAGACACAGATTTATTCCTAGTTTAAATAGTTTAAATTGTGATTTAAATGCTAGATTTGATTCCTAGACATGTTGTTAATCTATGTTAGTTGATATTTACATTGAGAATGGGTCGTTGCTGTGATATGGGATTCGAACATATGTGGGTTGACTTTACATGACTGATACATGATACGTTTCAAGTTTTTCCTACGTCAATCCTGTTAATCTGATTCTAACAAATGTTTTAAGTACCAATATTACTCCTACATGTGTATTAGCCTATGATAGATTGATCTTTACTTATTAAATTAAGTTTTATGATATGGGAATGGAATTTGGACTCGAGTTGGTTTCAATAGGTTGACTGATACTCATGAATCAGTTTTGATTGTCCCCTGAACTTCAATTCTAAATTTTTTTGATTTCTAATTGTTGTTCAGTTATCATTAGTTGTAACACATGTATTATTACCTGTTAATTCTTTTTTTTTTATTTCTGATTAGGCTTGTAATTTGAGAATGGGATATTGGACATGGGGTTCGATTTAAATTGGTTTGATGAAAACTCAGGAATTTGATTTGCTGTTCTTCCTTGAACTGAATTGAACTGATTCCTTTTGATGAGTTATAATGATCCCCACATGTTTTAGTTTGTGTTTACTGCAGGATTGCTTAATTAGAATAGGCTATATGTTTGAGTATGAGAAATTGGAGTGTGTGTTGGTTCTCGAAGACATGCAGGACTGGGAACTGATTTCCCTTCCTATTTTCCTGAGATGTATTCTCAGTTTCCTTGTTCACTGATTTCATGTTAGCTCACTGTTTCCCATTCCAGTCATTAGCTCACTGAATTTTCTTTCCTTTGCAACTGTTAATATAATTCCAGATTTCTTAATGTTAGTTAGCTCACTGTTTGCATTGACACTTGAACACAAATGTCTGCCACTGTTTCCTTTAACATTCAGTAATATTCTTGACACATATATCACTTCACTGTGTTAAACCTGAGACTTTGATTTTCCTTTTTGTATACACTGTTTTCAAAAGAAATGTAGATTTCATTTTCCTTAAACTGTAAATAGGACTGAGATTGGTTTTCCTATTCCTGAGATAAATCCACTGAATGTGTCAACTGATTCCCTTGAATAACTGAAATTGAATTGACTATTAACCAAGTGAATGTTTAATTCCTATACCTGAGTTTTGTTCTTCCTAATGAGTTGAATGAATGTTTTAACATTGGGTTCCTGTAAACTGTAAATTAGTAATGTACTTGCCTTGCTTTCTTCCCATTCAATGTGATAACCCACTGCTCTGTTAATTGGCATTCTTTAGTCTGATCAGTTTGCTTTGGTAACTCACTATTGCTCATTATTTGGTGTGTGCTAGCTAGTATGGGCTAGTTAGGGTCTAGTAAGATATAAATTATAAGGTATTGGTATTGGGATACCAATAGCGATAAGGTAAAGGGTACCTTGGTAGGTAATGACTAGAAATAGGACATTTGACTTAGATTGGACTAAGAGTTGACAAAGTCAACTATAGGTCAACCCTTGACCTACTTTGACCTTGTTTGACTTTGTTTGACTTAGGTGGACCTTGTTTGACTTTGTTTGACTTAGTACAACCTAGTTTGACCTAGATTGCATATCATTGTTATTAGTAACTGTCCGCTACTAATGTGTGTCCCATAATAAGATATTATATACGAATTTGTGCCTGTTGGATAATGTGTGTCCATCTTTGCAGAATTATTTTCAAATGGATATGAATTACTACTTGCGGAATCGTTCATGGATGTACAATCGTCGTCCTGATGATATGTGTGGTGTGCGGGATGAATACATAGCGGGAGTAGAGCAGTTCCTGCAGTTTGCTAAGGCGTTCCCTCAGTACATGGACGACACCAAACTTAAGTGTCCGTGTGTGAAATGTCATAACGTGAAATATTATCCAGAAGTGGAAGTGACATATCATTTGTACTCGAGGGGTTTCACGCCTAATTACTATCAGTGGACCGCACACGGAGAACTTGTGTCTTTAGCATCAGAGCCGGAGCCTTACGTTGAGCCGTATATGCATGCGGGACCTAATTTTGTTTCAGATAATCATGCATACGACGACAGGTGCGTGAACATGGTTTTCGACGCTACGGGGCCTAGTTTCGTTCATGATGCACCTGAGGAGGCACCGAACGCCGATGCTGCACAGTTCATGGAGTTGCTGGAGAATACAAGGACTCCATTGTATCCTGGTTGTGAGGATCATTTACCGTTGGAGGTGGTTACAAGACTGTTGAGCATTAAGTCAGATTTTAACATGTCGCAAGAATGCTACAACCGAGTGTTGGAGTTGATTATAGAGATCTTGCCGGCGGGTGCTAAGTTGCCTAAAGACTTCTACCGGTCTAAGAGGATGGTGAGATCGCTCTGGATGGGATACGAGAAAATCGATTCCTGTCACAATGGGTGCATGCTGTACTACAAAGACGACAAGGACGCAGATGTGTGCAGATTTTGTGGTGCTGATCGCTATAAGACAACTAGTACAGGAAGGTCTACCGGTGCAAGAAGACCGACCGATTCAATGCACTACTTGCCTTTAACGCCGCGGTTGTAAAGATTATTTATGGTGAAAGAGACGGCCGAAAATATGAGTTGGCACATGCGAGAACAGATTGAAGGAGTGTTGGATCACCCATCCGATGGAGAAGCGTGGAAGCACTTTGATCGAGTGTATCAAGATTTTGCTTCAGATCCGCGAAATGTCAGGTTGGGACTATCTTCTGACGGTTTTACTCCTTTTGGTCTTTCGGGATCCCAGTATTCGTGCTGGCCTGTGATTGTTACTCCGTATAACCTACCGCCTTGGATGTGCATGAAGACTCAGTACATGTTTTTAACCGTTATAATTCCTGGTCCGAACAATCCCAAGAGGAACAATGACGTATACTTACAGCCTTTGATAGATGAGTTGAATCAGTTATGGAAAGTAGGCGCTAACACGTACGATGTTTCCAGGAAGCAGAATTTTCAGATGAAGGCAACCCTTATGTGGACCATCAACGACTTTTCGGCCTATGGAATGTTATCTGGATGGAGCACTCATGGCCGTCTCTCATGTCCGTATTGTATGGACCGTAGTAAGGCTTTCCGCTTGAAATACGGCGGAAAGCCGTGCTTCTTTGATTGTCATCGGCAATTTCTGCCAAAAGATCATCCGTTCAGAAGGAACAGGAATGCTTTTCGTGCCGGCGTTGTAGAGAAGGGTGATCCACCACCAAGGTGGTGCGGAGACACGATATGGGAGGAGGTTAAAGATTTTTCAAGTGCTATCGAAGATCCTACAACTGGGTACAAGTGCGATAGATTTGGTAGAGTTCATAACTGGACAAAGAGGAGCATATTCTGGGATCTGCCATACTGGAGTACCAATCTGATCAGACATAATCTTGATGTCATGCATATTGAGAAGAATGTATTTGATAACATAATTAATATTGTGATGGACGTAAAGGGAAAAATGAAAGACAATCCCAAGGCCAGGTTGGACTTAAAAGAAATATGCAAACGCCCTGCGTTGTATTTGATACAGCAGAATGGAAAATAGTTCCTTCCGAAGTCAATTTTTTCGCTGAACAAGGAGGATAAAGTGAGACTTTGTCGGTGGATCCAGGGCCTAAAATTTCCAGACGGATATGTGTCAAATCTGAGAAGATGTGTCGATCCGAAGGAAAACAAATTGACGGGTATGAAGAGCCACGATTGTCACGTATTCATGGAGAGGTTAATTCCGATTGCATTTCGGGAATTCTTACCGCAGGCAGTTTGGGATCCATTGTCGGAGCTTAGCATATTCTTCAGGGATCTTTGTTCTAAGAAATTGCTCGTTGATCGTCTAGAAAAGCAAGAGAAGGACATTGCGGTAATACTATGCAAGCTAGAGAGGGTGTTTCCTCCTGGATTCTTCGACTCTATGGAGCATTTGCCGATTCATCTATCCTATGAGGCACGTATTGGTGGACCCGTCGAATATCGATGGATGTACCCGTTCGAGCGACATTTGAATCACCTAAAAAGAAAGGTGAAAAATAAGGCACGGGTCGAGGGTTCCATTTGTGAAGCCTATGTTCTCGAGGAGATTACAAACTTTTGTTCGATGTATTTCAAGCCTCATGTTGTAACTAATAGAACGAGAGCTTCCAGAAACGACGAGGGAGATCATGAAAGTAATGATACAATACTGAAGGTATTCAATGCTCCAGGAAAGCCATCGGGTAAGATGAAAAAGAGATATCTGAACGATGATGAGCTAAGGGCTGCTCAGGTGTATGTATTACTCAACTGCGACGAGGAGGAAGTAGAAAAACTGGAGGGGTAAGTAATTAATACGTCTATATTATTTTAACAGTGTTAATTATTATACTATTACATTAATTGAACGATGTTGTTTTCAGTATATTTAATGATGATGTGAGGTCGGGTAGGCCACACATAACAGAAGAAGAACTAGAACAAGAAATGAGGCATTATTTTCCATCATGGTTGAGTGCATATGTAAGACTTGAGAACTCTGTAATTACCTTTTTGTATATGCACTTGATTGAGAATGAGCTTAATTGCTTCTTTCGTGGTATTTAGGTCGATCGTCCATACGCAAGACTTGAGAATGAGTCTATTAGAACGCTAGCCAAGGGACCAATTTATGCTGCAAAAATATGGCCAAGCTACTGTGTTAATAGGTTTAGGTTCAAGTCAACAACTTGCCCGATCAGAGACAACTTTGTGGATCTCGATTCCACCAAAAACAGCTGTTTGTGTATCAGATCTTCGAACTACAAAGATGTTGATGCGGGCAACGATTTCTATGGCGTGTTACGGGAGATTGTGGAGCTGACATATAGTTATGGAATAGAGCCTGCTAAGATTGTGTTATTCTGGTGTGATTGGTTCGATCCGATTGAAGGTCAAGGTTGGAAAGTAGACAAGCACGGTCTTGTTGATATAAACTATCGGCGTCGATATCATGCCTATGAACCATTTGTCCTATCAAGTCAGGCTCAGCTCGTGTACTTCACAAGTTATCCTAAACGGGGAACAACAAGGTCGGACTGGTAGGCAGTATGTAAGACCAAAGCTAGAAATACCTTTGAGGTTGACGATATAGCTTATCAACAGGATGAACAACCTCTTGTAACAAATATTATAGAAGTGGACACGACGGAAGTTTTCTATTACACATCTAATTGTGTAGAAGAAGTAGAATTATCTGAAGAGGAAGATGCAGATGAAAGTGAAGATGTAGAGGAGGAAGAAGAAGAAGAAGAAGAAGAAGAAGAAGAAGAAGAAGTAGATGAGCTAAACGAACTAGATAAATTTTCAGAAGAGGATTAAATCTGTACGTTTGTTTTATCATCATATTTGACACTTTAGTGACACTTCTATCATATAAATCTGTGACACTTCAGTGACACTCTATTGACACTTTTATTGACACTTCAGTGACACTTTTTGACTATGATATTTTTCAAAAATCTGTGATGTCTATCATATAAATATGTTTTTTTGTTTTATTGTCATATGTTTTATTGTCAGGTATGACTAGACCATTCGGACGATGCGGGGGATTATATATTAGGCAGTCCCGTCAGCCTCGGGCTGGGGATGGAGAGGGCAGTTCCGTACCCTCATCCTCATCTCCGAGTACGCCAGTGTACCATTTTGTTCCCGGTCCATTACCGGGACAGGCTAGTTCTAGTAGGTTGGCGACTCCTCCCTCGTCGTCCAGCCTTCCTGTTCCCGGTCCATTACCGGGACAGGGCAGTTCTAGCAGGTTGGCGACTCCTCCCTCGTCGTCCAGCCTTCCTGATCCCGCGTCCAGCATCCCTGATCCCCCGTCCAGCATTCCTACTGTCGACGGCTCTATGGAGGGAGCCCACGCCGATCATATGGAGGACGGCGATCAGACTGATCCTGCCCAGGCAGGAGGTGAGAGCGACCCTCCATGCGCTCCCCCGGGCGAGACGCGTATGAAGATTTGGACGGACGGGCCTATGAAGTAAGTTAATTAATTATTATATATTTCTCAAATGATTATATGTACATATATATTCATGAAAAATTATTATTGTATATATATCGGCCTTCTGCAGTACAGAGACAGCTGGGGACATTTGTGAGGCAGAACTATGGTGGGCCTTGGCTCAACTACTCAGATGCTCCCGCAGATAGGAAGGCCTTTTGGTTCGCCCACTTCAAGGTAAAAAATTTGTTTATTTTTAAAATTTAATAATCATTTGTGTATATTATACAACTTTTGTATTTTACTTCTTGTAGAGGACCTATTTCTATCCACCACACCGGGCGGCGAGGATTGAGGGCCAATTTTCTGCCGTCATAGCCAAGCTCATCCGTGATGCGATCGACGACCAGAAGCGTCGTGATCGCGCCGGACGTCCGATCCAGGGTTGGATTATGCCAGAGCAGTGGACTGCGATGAAGGCTAGATTCAGCGAGCGCCAGTACCAGGAGCGGTCTGAGAAGGCCAAGGTGGCGCGGTCGAGCGTCGGTAAGTGGTGTGGCGACTCCATTCCGATGACGGAGCATTTTCGTCGTCTGGTACGTTTCCTATGACGGACATTAATTTATATATAGTTCGATATAATGTTTAATACTAATATAGGTAATATAGTTTAACAGGTAAAGAAGGGTGAGGACCCGAACATGGTGACCGTCTTCCTGGTCACCCATCGGAGGGCTGGGGACTTCATTGACGAGAGGGCGACGCAGGCATATGTAAGTTCTATTCAACTAATATTAACTGACTATAATTTAGAAAACAGAAAAATAGATATCAATATAGACTTTAGTAAACACTTACACGTTAGCAAACATGTTCTAGGCCGAGTTTGTTCGGCTACAGAAGGAGGCAGCTGATGCTGCTGCTGCTGCTAGTGCTTAAGCAGAGGGAGGGGCTGGTACTTCCTCCCAGCCGCCTGCAGAGCCATCGCCGGACGAGCTCTGGATGACCACCGTTGGCGGTCTTCAGAAGGGTACGTACTACGGTACGGGATCCTACGATGCGTATTTGGCTTCGGAGTCATCCCGGGCCCCCTATGTCAGTGCACAGTCTCCGGCTACGCAGGCGTCGTCACGAGCTGAGGATGTTCATCGTCAGATCGAGGAGCTGCGTCGCGAGTTGTAGCAGCAGATTTCTGATGCGGTCGAGCGACGATCCGACCCTCCGATCGTCACCGGACGATTTGATGCGGTCGAGCGCAGTATACCGAAGCTGATGAGTCTGCATCAGGCTGCAGCTGCCAACTTGCAGACGCTCACCGAGTCTACGCAGCGCACGGAGCGTAGACAGCTCGAGCTGGACGGATCGCAGAGGAGCCTTTCTCTCTTAGTCGCTCAGTATACTGAGAAGGTGGTGAGTGCCCTTGCTGCGCATGGTGAGCGACTGCGAGAGCTGGAGCAGGTACGTCCTCCGGGTCCATCGACGGCGCCGACTCCAGATACTGCACTGCCTCCGGCGCCGACTCCAGACATTGTACTGCCTCCTACTGCCCCTACGGTACAGCTCACCCAGGAGCAGTATGACTACATTCTATCCCAGTTGCGCGGCAGGGGTCCGCAGTGATTTTATTGGTTTTTTTATGACTTGTATGTATTGGCCCTATGGGCAAATTGTTTATTCATACACTGTTGTTTATACACTTGGAGGGAGACTTTTTATCATCTTCTATTTTTATTTGACTCTATTGGATGTTTGTGAGGATGTGTGTCTTTGATATTTACTTTGCACTGCCTCCTATTTTTATTGTGATATTTACTGTGATATCTGTGACGGGATGACAAATATACCTACGCTGGGTTATAAGCGATGATCTGATATACAAAGGAGATGCTGCCGAAATTTTAAAAAAATATATTGTGTATTTTTGTTATGATGTGTGTCTGTGTTTACAGTGAATGTGAAATACAGTGTTCGGAACCATCGACAGTTTCGATTACTGTTGTATGTTTTATCTTGGATAGAAATAGCAACAGTTCAGGTGCACTTCTGAGAGCTTCATTTTCACGTCCTTCACTTTCTCGGACGTCGTAAAGGTTCTCGAGAAGGTGAAGGACGTGAACAGGAAGCTCTGAGAAGTGCACCCTGAACTGTTGCTCTTTCTATCAAAGATAAAACATACAACAGTAAGCGAAACTGTCGATGGTTCGAACACTGCACTTCACACACACTGTAAACACAGACACACAGTATAACAAAAATATCAATTATATTTTTTTTAAATTTTTTTTTTATATTAGCGACGTATAGCGACGTTCTGTGACGTACTGCGATGTCACACAGACGTCGCTATACGTCGCTAACTAGCGACGTTACGTCGCTCGACGTCGCTAATATACGTCGCTACGATGTCCACGTGGCCACGTGGATGCCATGCCTCATCATCATTTACAAACTTTTGAAGCGTCGCTAGTGGTCGCTTTACGTCGCAATGTTGGCGACGTACTTATACGTCACTCTCTGTCACTCATTTGGCGACGTCTAGCGACAATGGACGCCGCGTCGCAAATAGCGACGTTCGGCGACGAAATTACCATCTGCGACTTGCCTATAAGCGACGTAGGTTTTTTGTCGCTAAATACATCGCAAATCAGTGTTAGCGACGTACTGCGACGTAATTAGCGACGTCTCATGATGTCGCTAATCTGGGTTATTTTAGTAGTGAGTGTTTTATTCTAATCACTCATTTAATTTATATCTTATCTTCTCTTAACCATTCTAAGCTATTCAAAGCTCTCATTTTCAAATCCCAAGTGTATTTTACAACCTCTAGCCTACTTGTCAATACGGTACGGTCTAGAAGTTTTAGAGAGTTATAATCAGAGGCTTGATCAAGAAGTTCACACTTCACAATTGAAGTCGGTCGAGCACTTCAGATTTAATGCTCGGTATTGTAAGAGCGACAAACGCTTGATTATCGCTTGTGTTTCCAATGGTGGATTTTAAACTCGGAGCAAGAATCCTCCGGCCTGGACTAGTCCTCATAAGAGGGAAACCAGGATACATCGCTGTATTTGCTTTGCTCTCTGTCCCTCCTATTTCCTGCTTATATATATTTATGACATAGCCACTCCGACACGATGGTGTTATAATAGTGCTTAATTTTTTAATTGCTAATATTCTACTGCATACTCTATTCAGCCCCCTCTAGAGTATATATTGCTGCATATCGGTCCTACAAATACCCATCTTCTGAAGATATTCCAAGATGTGCCTCTAAGATGTCAATACAAATGTACCACCCCTCATGCTAAGGCATCTGCCAAAACATTTGCCTTTTCTAGATTATATTGAAGCTCCATATCCTAATCCTTCAATAGTGCTGGACCACTACTAAAATAAGTCAATTAGCGACAAAATTAGTGACCCTAAAAGCAAATATCGCAATTAGTTTGCATATTAGCGACGAACACAAAAAATATCGCAATACGCCAATGATTGCGATGTTTAGCGTTGTTCAACGACTAACTTTAGTTTCATGAAAGTTAACGTCATGGATTAGTTGATAAACGTCGCTATATTTTTAATTATAGCGGCGTTAGCAACTTCTGTCATAATAAGTCACAATATATTAAAACACAATGGCGTTTGCCGACATCTTTTTGCAACATCGCTAATTACTTAATATAGGGCTAGGGCGCCGGTTCGAGTTTCATTATTTTGTTCCCAAAAAAAAAAATTTAATTCCCACCCGACCCCTCTCCCCCGACGAACCCCCGATCCTGAGAGCCCGACGAACACCCGACCCCCCCGACGACCCCCTATCCCCCCGACGACCCACCCGCCCCGGTGACCCCCAGACTTCCTCGCCCCTTCGACCCCAGACGCGACTTGTCCCCTACGGAGCGGCTGCTCTCCTCCACCTCCGATCCTGCTCTACTCCCCTATCGGCCCCCTCCACATTCAAACCCCCATCTAGGTAAACCCTTCCTCTCTTTCTATTTCTCTCTTTCTCTCTTTCTTTCGATGGACACAGGACATAGTGACATACGCTGACATAGGACACACACGAGCGTAGAGACTTGTAAACGCTGACACAAGACACAGACAATAAGGCTTGGACATGGGACTCACACACAATGACATTGACACATAATAATTTTAGTTAAATTTTTATATTTAGTTATTTTTTAGAATATTTTTAGAGATTATATTTTGTTTAATACGGGACAAATGCTGATACAAGACATACACACGATGGTACACTGATACTGGACAATAATTATGAAATTTGGTTCATTTTGTTCATTTAGTTAATTTTTAGAATATGTTTAGGGATTATATTATGTTTTGATACATAATTAGGATTTGGTTATGTATTTGAGGTTATAGTTGCATGGATACACAAATCGGACACTGACATAGACACACACTGATTTTCTTGTCAATGAGTATGTATATATGTGTACGGATTGCATTCTAATTTTTTCATAAGTTTAATTAATATCAATATATATATATATATATATATATATATATATATATATATATATATAGGACACAACATAGATATATAAATGAGTTAGTATGGATACATGTTAGTATGATATCATAAAATGAGTATATGTGTATTTCCATGTTAGTTCAAGGTAACTAAAGTATATTGCTTTTAATATCAATCATCTTTTATGCATATTATATAAGTTACTATATTACTTCTCGTAGAAAATATATTTTTATCTACCACACCAGGCTGAGATGATCGAGAAGTAATTTTCTGCCATTGCCGCCGGAAGACCGATCCAAGGTTGGATCACGCCCGAGCAGTGGACTGCGATGAGGTCTAGATTTGACGATCCCAGGTACAAAAAAAGGTCGAAGAAGACAAAGACAGCTAGGACGAGGGCAGGGAAGTTGTGCAGTGGCTCGATTCCCATGATAGAATATTTCCATCGTCTGGTATGTATTTTATTGAATATTTTTAATAAAAGTAGGAATAAATATGTTTAATTTTAATAACAAACAAATTAATTTTAACAGATATAGAGGGGTGAGGATGCTAACATGGTGACCGTCTTTCTGGCCACCCATCGGAAGGTTGGAAAGCTTATTGATAAGAGGGCCACGCATGGCTATGTAAGTACTACTTTATGTTTCATTAACTTTAATATAACTTAAAAAAAATGTAATAGATATCCATATAGTTATTAATAAGTACCTTAGACATTAGTAACTACGACGATTAGATAGTAAATATTATGCTTGTCGAGATGTGTACCTTTCTAGGATGAGTTTCTTAAGCTACGTGAGCGTGAAAGTGCTAGTACACCTGCAGAGGAAGGGGCTGGTACTTCCTTGCAGCCCTCTCTACCTCAGTCGATGGACGAGCTCTGGATGACCGTTGCTGGTGGTCTTCAGAGGGATAAGTACTACTGTATGGGAACCTATGACTCCATAGTTATCCAGGGTCCCTCTGGCAGTGTGCGTTCTCCACGCCCTCATAGGTGTCAGCCCGAGTCGAAGAGAGCTTGTGTCACCAGATTGTTGAGCTGCGTGATGAGATGCTATAGAGGATTGCAGAGTAGTCCCAGTCTCAACAGCAGACGGACGATGCGGTGCTCACCGAACAATTTAATATGCTCAAGCGCACTATGAGGAAGACTCAGGGGACCATGATGGAGATGAGCGAGGGGATGGATCGTGTCGTTAAGGCTGTGCAGGGGATGCAGCTGGCCATGGGCATCAGCTTTTGAGGCTGATGGCTGTTATGGATTATTGCAATTCTAGACTGCTAGCCATGCAGCAAACGCTTCTTGATCGTGTGTTGGCATCGACACCGACTGTATCGATTCTACTACCATATCCTCCTCCTCTTAATGACTGCCACCGGACTCTTATACCACAGCAGTATATGTTCATGTTATCGCAAATACAGGGCCGTACTTCTCCTCCTCCTACTGACTAGCCATAGTCCTTTATTGGACATATTGTGTTGTGATGTGCTTTGATGACCAATTCTTGGATTGACAGTTTGTGTTGTGTTGACCCATTTTTGGGTCTTTATTGGACATAAACTCTTTTTTATAGCTGTTTGATAGTGGATTTGTCTCCACCTGGCTATCTTATGGCTTTCTTATCATTTGACTATGTTTATTTGATTATTGGAACATTTTCATCATTTGTTTGTGTGGATGACATATTATAACTATATTTTTTTTATCGGTATTGAGTGCTCCACCAAAGGGGTCGACGAACCCAGGGAAAATAAACAAACATGATTCTGTTTTTTTATTTTATTTTGCAGTATAGCACGCAACGTTCAGCGACGTCTAGCGACGAGGGAGGACGTCGCTAATCGTGTATCGAAACGTCGCTAGCCTATACCGGAGACATCGCAAACAGTCGCCAAACGTCGCTAAGTGGCCGATATGGCAATTTTTGCCATGTCAGCAATGCCGTAGCTAAACTTCGCAAAGAACGTTGCTAATTACTGAAAAATCGACGACATTTTGCAACAAAAAGTGACATTGCGGATTAGGTACTCATCGCCGCTATATGTCGCTATCCACTAGAATTTTCATGACTTGTTGACGTCGCTACTGAACATCGCAATAGCGACGACCTGCGACGTTTTTTGTGTTAGCGACCATGAAATACGTGACAAAAGTTTTTTGTCGCTAAAAATATCGCTAAACTTGAACAACGACGGTTTTGAACTTTTCAGTGATGTTTTTTAAGCCCCCTGGATTATAGGGCTTCTTTTGAAAATTTTAAATAAATTATTTTCAATAAATATTTTTTTATAATTAGTTTTGATTATTAAATGTACCTTTCCGTGACTTTAATTTTTGGAGCGCCATGGATATCAATATTTCGAAACGTCCTTTACGTGTTTTATAATAGACAAGATTATCTACATTTTGATATATCATGTCCTACACAACTTGTTCTCTCGCATCCTATTTATATTGCGCAACTTTCTGGTCAATTTAGGCCATTAGACCATCTACCATAAGACATGACCTAACTTCTAATTTAATTTCGGGGCTCGATATTGATCCAATCTAATCAACCCAATATAGGGTTTTGACCTATTTTGACTCTACTATGCACACACCACTTGCTGCCATCCAATTGAGCTCCCACGTACTATTATTTCATCAATGATAATAATTGATCTAAATTTGTAGTCATGACCACACCAAGCCAAAATTAACCCAATCTAACCCAAATCACCCAACCCAAGTGCATGTGACCCCTCATGACACACCCAAATACCACACACCAATTTCCCCCTCTTTGCATTATAATATACATTATCATATGGCTACATTAAATCCTAGCCTTTGATTTATCCTCTATTAACCACCACCACCCACTCTTTCATGACATACACACAAACCCTAAATATATACTCCACTCCTTCCCTCATATGGCAGCCAACAGCCCCCCTCCACTCTCCTTCTTCTTCTTCCCTTGTCTAAACCCTAAAACTATACCTCTTCCTTCCAACTCCTTCCCTCACTTTTTCTCCCTTCTACAATCTACTTTTTTCTTCTTCTACTTCCTCTCCTAGTTGCAGCTGCTGCCTCTACCTCCATGGACCGCTGCTACTAGCCATGTCGTATGGTCCTAACAGGCTCCGACTACCGTATGGCAGTGTCGCACTTCTGCGCATACGACAAGGCTGCTTGAGCAGTGCTGTCGCACCAGCTACAGCTGCTACCGTCTTCTCTTTGGCCGACCGATAGCCGTTTCGCACCCCCGCGGGACCACCCTGGCCACCACACCACCACACGAGTCGTACATCCTCCACGCCACCGTGGCAGTGCACGTACACGTATACAGCGGGTGCAACTGCATCTGTTGTGCGCACCTTCTCCGGCCGCCCACTTGCGGCCACGCCTCCAGCCATCGTACAACGACGTCCACCCGTGTGCAGTGCCACACACAGCCTCGTGCATCGTCCAGCGTGCCCCCAGCACATTCTGCTCTCTCCGACGATCACAGAAAGTCGATTTCGACATTTTTGTCGAAATCCCGTTGGAATGCCCGATTTTTAAGTCAAAAATTGGGTTCCAGGATAGCAACTTCGTGCATGTTTTCTGACAATCTTGGTATATAGCTCAATCTTCACCTAAATTTTCAGCCGTTAATTTGATCGTTTACTATGTCAAAACTGGCCGCAAAGTTGGAAGAATAATTATGTTTATTTTTAACAGTTTTATGGAGCCAACTTTATAGATTTTTTTATCTGCCGTCGTAGCTCCGTTTGATGCGCCACCAATTCCTGTGCATAGCTGGTATAATCAATTTTTTGTGATTAAAATTTCACTATATTGTGAGGTCGTTTGTTTAGTTGAAATTGGTGCCAAAGTTGGCCGTCCGAATTCGTAATTTCCAACTTGTAATATTCCAATTTTCGATCCAGGACTTTGAATTCCAATTCTGACACCATTAGTGGACTTGTGGCATCGTTTTGCCTATAATTGGTATATAATTTGTAGATTTTGGAGCAATGTGGCCCCGACACGCATTTTCGTGTAAATCGGGTCCTATAGTCCTGGTCAACAAGTCATTTTGAGATCGGCTCATTAAAATCCAATTTTGGATATACCGTTGTTTACATATCGTCATTATGGACTTTTGGATATATAGTTTGCTAGGTTTAGAGGACTTTTACCTTGGCATATTTTTTGATGCAAAGTGGGTCCAACGGTGGACTATATTTTGTTACCGTTTTGCCCCTGTATCCAGAATTGGACTTATGGGTAGTCTATCATAGCTACTTTCCTTATTTCGGGAATGTTGGTGATGTTTGTTTCAGCATCCGAGAATGTTTGCGAAAGTCCCACTATTGCTGCTTTTATTTGGCTTGAGGCTTTTGCATGCAGGACACCATCAGATCATTGCCTCACCCCTAGGCAAGTATACCTTGCCACTATGTCATTTCTTTTGTTATGATTTCATGTCTTGCTATTTCATTAATTCTTACTTGCACGTCCAAGTATGACTCTGGGTGCAACCAACGAGATACGTTGGTCGTTACAGTTAGACTAGTCCATTAGAGACTACCCATGTACTGCAGAGCAGATACACTAGTATCTTGCCGGACCCTGACACATGTTTGGACCCGGAGAGGTGATACATAGATACAGGACACGTACCACTACAATAGATTGATCATCAGTACGGCCAGGACGTACGACGATGTAGTTCATGCTAGATGCTTTTATTATGACATATTAGGCCCTGCACTTGGGATTGTACGTGTCGAGGAGCTGACCCATTCTAGATACATTGGGTGGGGAGGATAGTTACTAGACGGAGGGGCTACTATTGGTATATATAGTTATTAACATTCGGCAGTTCGGACGAGCCCCACTGCAAGAGGATCTCATGTTTAGAGGTCCCCATTCGTCGAATGTTGTTCTCATTGCATTTACACATAGTTGATAGAGCACCCCTGATCTTTATGTATTTCATACCATAGTGGCTTGTATATTATATATCTTGTTGCATCCCTCTAAGGACCTAGTTTCCTTCTAGGTTGGCGGAGTAGGTTGGCAGAGTTCTTTATTGGATTGTTGTTGAGCACCCATTCCATTATAGGTATTTACTTTTTGGTAGTACATGTGTTTGATTTCTATATTTCATACCTGTTTGATTTGTATAGTATTTATAGACACTTTTTCTCTCGAGTTTACTCGGGCTAGTATGATTATTGGACTGCAGACTAGTATTCATATTACACTTTCTTTATGCTTCTGTTATATGGATTGAGATATAAAGTGATATAGTGATAGTTACACATTTTAAACAGCTTATACTCAGACTAGAGTCTGGTTGAATACGTAGTTGGCCAATGCCACGTGGCTTAGTCCCGTATATTTGGGACTGGGGAGTGACATATTTTTGTGGTGGTCCATGCAGGTCAAGATAAATCGTTTTGGTCATGTCACTGTACCGAACGAGCTTGCACTAGGTTATTATATTAGGATCTCAATCCACTGCTACTATTGGAAATTCCCTTGACTTCTACTATTGCCTTTGAATTTCGTATTTGTGTTCAATTATAGCTTCCTTAAATTCCCATTTATGAACTCTCATCCTTCTCTATCTCGAAAGGGCGAACTTTTGTGATTTATCAACCATTTTGATTATGTTTTATTATAGATTGTGATTAGGGCATATATAATATTCTATAGGTGATTATTTAAGACATATAGGGGTTGGATAGACGTCTCCACTAGATGGATCGATAGGATATGAATAGCACCTATATCGAGGTTTAGTTTCTATAAGAAAGTCCCTCGATTGAAGGAGAGACCCCTTGACTAGGACATATGGAATGGAACTAGAGGTTTACATATTTGTAGATCTGTTGGAAGAATTTCCAGTAATGATTGAGATTACTATGAATATGAATAGAAGATTACATAAACTCACTTGGGACTAGACAAAGATAAGAATAGAGGCACCCCTACAATATAATTTTTAAACGATATGACTTGAGTAAAGGATAATTCCATGAGTTGTGAATTGGTGATTCGACAACAATATGAAACGTATCACTTTGAGCTAGAAAGCTTTACTTGAAGGACATAGTAACCCATGCTTTGCAGGACTAGGTGATTAGCTAAGGTGGGTATGCTTTTATAGACACTCCACTAAGATAGGATGTGGAATAGAGTATAGTACAAGGCTTAGCTCTAATAGGAGGCATAAGGGTCATTAGACTAAACCATGCTACCATTGCCTAAGACTGAGTTTGAAGAATATAAAGATTCCTTAACCATAAAAGTTGAGGTAAGTTAGAATACAATTTGAAGGAAGACATAGTTGGATTTTGGAGTGCCAATATGAAGGACAATAGAATATCGAGCCCAAAGACTCCGACAGGATGAAACAAACTGATGAAGCGTGATGATCATGACTAGATACAAACCATTGGACTTATACTGTACTAAATTTTGAAGAATTTTCATCTGGAGGATATAGAAGTCAGGAATATGAAAAGAATTTTTTTGGATGACAAGGAACTGTCCTAGGAAGATTAGGTTTCTGAGAGAAATATGATCTATGAGTAGGTAAGTCTGAGAAAGACTAGTCAACCATCTCTATATTGGTTGAGTCGAACCTTGAACGGCCTATTAGAAATTGGGATTAGGAAATTTACCAATATGGTTATACTATGATAGAAACTTTAGACCTAAGTATTTATTTGACCCAGCCTCAAACCTTCCCTAGCAGATAGGAGTGAAATGGATAGGCATGCTTGTAAGAAATGTATAGTTTACTAATGGTCAAAAATGGTAGATCATTGGTTATATTGCTAGAAGTTTGACCTAGGACTGGTAGGAGTATACTATGGGTTTCAGGGATGATTATGACCTGTCTGTCTTCGATGGTTAGTATAGCCGAGGGTCTAGGAATAGAGTTAGAAAAGTCGTACCTCAAGAGGCGTGTAGAAGCATGAAAATAAGCGCAACAGTAACAGAAGTGCAGATGACAACAGTCGCTGCATATAGTTTACAAAAGCGCAGAAGACAACAGTTGTTTGAAAGCGCAGACGATAACAAGTCGCAAGAGACATACAAAGATAGTGCATAAAAAGAAGTTCTTTACTAAAATCATGTCTACAAAGATCTATTACAGATTCTTCACAATTATATATAAAGACTAAACACCTAAAAGTCTACAAATGTGTAATCTCCAGAAGGCGTGCAGCCCCCCAAATGTTCAGCGGTGTCAGAGCGAATCACTTCCTCGTAAGAACGAGCCACTTCTTAGTCAGACGCCGAGGAACTCTAATATGGCTAATGAAGCAGCTATTGGCCCGAACGAAGAGCGTAGCTCCTGCTTGCAAAACTACTTGCGGCTCTTCCAACCTAACAGGGCATGTAACGTTCGTATTTTGGAATACGTATTTTAATTAGGTATATATATATTTTGGACCTGTATTTTATTTTCTCAGATTATGGCCTGTAATTGTATTTTGCCTTAACTTACGGATTTTAGTTTTCTCGTAAAACGGGTTTTGGACCTAGCTTGGTTTTATTTTGTGGAGAAGGAATTGGTTTGGTTTGGTTTAGTATGCATTGGAATACCCTAGTTAATCTCCACCCTCAACACAACATACCCTTCCTCATTAAAACCCCATCTAACTTTCTCTCTCCTCATAACTTCTATTAATTCTTCATCTTCTTCTTCCTTTCTCTATACAACACCAACACCATTGGCAAGTGCACCTTGCCACCAAATAAGCACCCTATTTTATTTGTCCATTAGCTAGATTAGGCCATGGTGAACAACATTAGAACTTGGTATTTTGTGATTTGGAGCTTCCATTTTTTTAGATCTAAGTTTTTACTATTTTTGGATTTTCTTGGTTTTGATCTATTAAACTTAGATTTTTCCTTATTTTGAGGCTTTCATGTGGAAGAGAATTCAATTTTATACAAGTTAGAACTTTGAAAATCCAAATTTCGTTTTGATTTGGCCAAGTTATGAAGATTTGAAATTTTGGGTGTTCTTGAGTTATCACTCGGCCTGATGAAGAAGATGACCCTCGGCCAGCGCTCTTTAGCGCAAGGCCATGCGCAGTTCATTTCCTGTGCAGTTCAACTATGCACAGTTCATTTCATGCGCAGTTCATCTGTGCGCAGTTCAACTGTACGCAGTTCATTTCCTGCGCAGTTCAACTCATGCGCAGTTCATTTCCTGCGCAGTTCAACTCATGCGCAGTTCATTTCCTGCGCAGTTCAACTCATTATGGTTTGGTTTTATTCCTTGGACTTGGCTTCTCTTTTGTGGATTGGAGTCTTGAGATCTTGTTCCAACAACATGACTGTCTCGACCCAATACGACCTGGCACGGTTTTTTTTGGTGTTTTGCTTATAACTAGTACGGTTTTTCGTGATTTCTGTGAAGTATGATTCTAGTACTTTCTAATCTTCTTGACAGTGACACAATGGGGTGCGCCCTTAACTTTTAACTTGTAATTCATGATTAATTTTGATACTGGATAACTTGATAGTGGCCCGTGGCGGCGCACTCCTGACTTGTAACTTGTAAACCTGTAACTTGACTTGACTTGACGCTGTTGCGATGGCTAACTTGACTCATATAACCAACTCTGACTCCGTGGGCGTTCATTCTTGCTGCTTTGTGCAATCCACTTGTCTTGTCTCGCATCATGTCTAGGACGTAACTTCCTGGTTACCACGGTCAGGGATTCACACTAAATATGGATTAGGCTAATGACTAGATCAAACTATAGTTCATGGAGAATTTCCAGTCACAGGCGATCTCGTTATCTGGGCGCTTTAAATGGACTTGTAGCATGCCGACGAGTAGGAGACATTTCCAGCACACTGTCATGTGTTGTACCCTCTAAGTAACCTAAGGGTATATCATCTCCTGGACGATGTACCCAACCATACTCTCAACCCGCGGAAGGATAACTAGATAGTCTGCAGGGCTTGGGACTGGAAATTTCTCATTTGCATCTTGTTAGTAATTGGGCATGTGATAATCCTAGTTAGTTAAGTAGTAAGTCGTAGTAATTGCTTGGCCGTTTGTGAATGGATGGTGTCAAGCCCTGTCTAAGTCTCGTCTAGTCCCTGTACCTGGTACCGCTGAACATGATTGTTTTACTTATCTTAACAATAAATGGGTAGAGACAAAGTGCTATTCAGGCAAAGGGTTACGACCCCGGTCCTTATTTGGTTTAAGGGTTGTAACCTGGCTCCCGAAATGGTTCCACGTTCCTAGTCGTTTATTGTCCTGTTGTTCTTTTTATTACTTGTACCTTTCTTTATTTCTTATGATCTGATATGCTGGCTTTTGTTTTTATTTCGTGGCCTCCTTTGTGGCACTTGCTCTTTCTGGGGTTTGACCCAGCTGGTTTTGTGTGGCCAGATTTTGGAGCAGCTCCCGAAGATCTACCGAACCTCCAGCCCGATGGTGGCGACTAGAAGGAACCCGGGCTACGAGTGGGTTTTCCATTTTGTTTCTCTTACTACATTGTAAAATCATTCTTTTGAGGCATTTAGCCGACGAGCACCTGTTAGCTCGATGCATATTTACTTACTGTCTGCCTACGGGCTGTAACATGATTAACAAATCCTAGGGTTGATCATGTATGACTGAACTCTTGCTAGTCTTGACATTTTGTACGACTAGCTTCATGATCATCCAATATGTAATATTTGGGACGCCTTTTATTGTAAAGTTGGAGGTCTAACATCTTGTAACTATACTACTTGCTTGAGATTGAGACAATAGGCTTGACCTTAAGAGACCGTTGGCTTGTAGTAAACCCTCATATCTAGACAGCCGTGACCGTATAGCGAGATGGATTCCATTTCAATATACGTAGCTGGCTATGTACGCCCCCGCTCTCCAGTATTCTGGTTTTGGGGCGTCACATGGTTTAAGTGGTGGCCCATGCAGGTCTTGGCAATTCAAGATATGTGAGGGTTTATCGGATAGATGTCTCAATCAGTACTCGTCCTTGATCTCCATTCATATCCTCTGAATCTCTGGATTTTGCCCTGATCATGTGCTTGTATCATTGATCTATCCTGGTCCTTCCTTATTATTTTTCCTGTGTCGTCTTCTTCAGCGGCACAGTACCTGACCCCGCCGATCAGCAAGGTAGAGCACTTTCCGTGGACCAGCAACTCGGAGATCAAGCCCAACATTTCGGAGTAGCCTCCAGAGTTGTACCTACCGGAGGAGAACTACCAATCGGCCCGTCCAGCCCGCAGAGCCTGACGATGGCACCGTGGTAGGTCTCATCAGGACCTTGATAGCTTCCCAGGATCGTAGAGGAGACGCCTTACACCAGGTAGTGGCATATGCTTTGACCAGAGGCGGTCATCCAGGGAACAGCACGGCCAACAGCTTTAAGCGCTTGAATCCTCCATTCTTCGACGGCAGCGAAGATGCGATTGCTGCGGACGCTTGGCTTCAGGATACCGAGGAGGTTCCGGAAGCAGCTAGGACACCTGAAAATGAGAAGGTGGCTGTGGTACGCCTACAGTTGTTGGACTTGGCTCGCAGTTGGTGGGCGGCACATGCTGTAGGATTAGCGGCGCCGGTCATATGGACGGTGTTTAGAGAAAGATTCCAAACGAAGTATTTTGATGTTGTAGCTCGGTACGACCTACAGACGAGATTTACCAACTTGAAGCAAGGAGGCAGAACGATCGACGGTTATACATCTGAGTTTTCTAGACTCAGTAGGTTTGCCCCCACCTTGGTGGCAACCGAGTTTGATATGGCCAGCGGTTCCAGCAGGGGCTGTATTTGGAGATCTTGTTGGCGGTTGAGCAGTTCGAGCACCAGACGTTCGATGCGATTTTGAGAGCAGCTAGGAGGCATAAGTACACCTCCCAGAGGATCGTGGATAGGACCGGAGGTAGGAAGCGGTCCCACAGTCAGATGCACCAATCATCAGCTCCAGTCCCGGCAGCTAGAAGTTTGACCATTGGAACTCCGAGGCAGGCGGCCTCAGTGACGTCGGTTCAGCATTCAACCCCGACGTTACCGCAACAGCAAAAGCAGAAGCAGACTTCTACGATGGGATGTTCTCATTATAGGAAGTCAGGCCATGTAGTAGCGAATTGTCGTAGGGCGCAGGGATTGTGCCTGGCTTGTGGAGCGGCAGATCACAAGATAGGAGCCTGCCCGAATAGGGGTAGTTCGTCATCTTCTAACCTAACCAGTCCATCGGTTAGGGGACCAGCATCTATGCGGCAGCAGCAGTACCCGAGGCCATTGTTGCCTCAGGCCCAGGCATTTCATCAGCAGAACCAGCAGCAGTACGCCCAAGCCCAAGTGCAGAACAAGCAGAGAGGTTTCCAGCAGAGGGGACCCGCAGCTAGAGGATAAGGTCAGGCAATGATGATGACTATGGAAGAAGAAGTTGCATCAGGTGAGGTAGTGGCAGGTACTGTTCTCGTCAACTCCTCTCCAGTATTGGTATTATTAGATTCTGGTGCATCGCATTCATTCATGTCTGTACGATTCGCGACACGGATAGGATTGGAGCCCGAGTCATTATCTGTGAGGCTTAATATACTTACTGGTAATGTTCTTGTGGGAGTAGATCGAGTGTTTTCCTCGTGTCGGATCGTAGTTAGCGGTAGAGAGTTTTCCGCTAGATTTATAGAATTCCCTATGGCAGACTATGATATAGTCTTAGGCATGGATTGGTTGAGGAACCAGTATGCTAGGACTGACTGCCACATTGGCAGGGTTGTCTTTAGTATTCCAGGAGAGCCAGAGTTTTCATTTTCCAGAGGCGCAGTGGAACTATCTTTCCCAGTATTGCGGATGGCAGTAGCAGCAGTACAGTTACCCCGGATAGTTGAAGAGTTTCTAGATGTCTTCCCAGAGGAACTTCCAGGGATGCCGCCAGAGCGGGAGATTGAGTTCACTATAGACTTGATCCCCGGGACAGCACCAGTATCAGAGCGAGTCTACAGAATGGCGCCTTCAGAGTTGAAGATTTTGTACAAGATGATTGAAGAATTAAGGACCAAGGGATTCATTCGTGCAAGTGGATCGCCTAGGGGAGCCCCGATGCTTCTTGTAAAAAAGAAGGATGGTACGTCCAGGTTATGTGTAGATTATCGTACCCTGAACTCAGTGACAATCAAGAACAGATACCCTCTCCCGAGGATAGATGACTTGTTTGATCAACTCAGAGGAGCTTCAGTGTTCTCAAAGATAGACTTGCGGTCAGGATACCACCAGATCAGAGTCAGAGAGCAGGACATCCCGAAGACAGCTTTCCGATCTAGGTATGGGCATTGGGAGTTTCTTGTTATGCCCTTTGGAGCAACCAATGCGCCGGCCGTATTCATGGACCTCATGAATCACATTTTCATGTCTTACTTGGATCAGTTTGTGATCGTGTTCCTAGATGATATCCTGGTCTACAGCAAGAGCGAAGCAGAGCATGAGCAGCATCTCAGAATCGCCCTTCAGACGCTTAGAGAGCACCAGTTGTACGCCAAGTTCAGTAAATGTGAGTTCTGGCTCGATCGTATTTCATACTTGGGTCACATCATTACCCGAGGAGGAGTGGAAGGAGATCCCCAGAAGATTGTGGCTATCGAGACATGGCCAGTACCTAGCTCAGTGGCAGAGGTTTGCAGCTTCTTTGGATTAGCCGGCTACTACCGGCGATTCGTTTCAGATTTTACGAGGATTTCAACGCCGATGACCCAATTGACCCGCAAGGATGTGCAGTTTGCTTGGACAGCAGAGTGCCAGGAATCATTTGAGAAGTTGAAGCGAGGTTTGATAATGGCTCCCATTCTCACACTTCCAGATGGGTCCGGAGGATTCTCAGTTTATTGCGACGCTTCAGGCAGATGATTGGGGTGTGTCTTGATGCAGCATGGGAAGGTAATATCTTATGCATCACGTCAACTTCGTGATCATAAAAAGAATTACCCGACCCACGACTTGGAACTGGCAGCAGTAGTGTTTGCACTTAATCTTTGGCGGCACAACTTGTACGGAGACAGAGTAGAGATATTTACTGATCACAAGAGCCTGAAGTATGTTTTCATCCAGAAGGACCTTAATATGCGGCAGAGAAGATAGCTTGAGCTATTGGTGGACTACGATGTGGATTTGCAGTATCACCCAGGGAAGGCCAACGTTGTAGCAAATGCATTGAGCATGAGAGCCGGGGTTTATTTCCTAACAGCGCAACCAGAGTTATTGGCAGATCTTCAGAAGATGGGAATTGAAGTGGTTCTTCCTACCAATGTGGCGTTGATGGCCAGTCTACAGGTTCAGTCCAGCATAGTTGAGAGGATCCGGAGAGCGCAATCAGCAGATTCCAAGCTTGAACGACTCAGAGCAGAGTGTGAGGCAGGAAGAAGGCCAGAGTTATGTATCCATGAAGATCGTAAACTTCGATACGACACTCGTCTTTGTGTACCCAGTGGAGATATCAGACAGGAGGTCATGGCAGAAGCTCACAGTTCACAGTATTCTATTCATCCCGGTGGCACGAAGATGTACCGTGATATTCGTCAAAATTTCTGGTAGAATGGCATGAAGAGGGAGATAGCCCGGTTTGTCTCTCGGTGTTTGGTTTGCTAGCAGGTTAAAGTTGAACATCAGAGGCCCGCTGGACTTCTTTAGCCCTTGCCGATTCCAGAATGGAAGTGGGAGCATGTGACCATGGATTTTGTGACTGGATTGCCTAGATCCCCAGCTGGTCGAGATGCTATTTGGGT
Source organism: Iris pallida (assembly GCA_029216955.1). Classification (NCBI taxonomy): domain Eukaryota; kingdom Viridiplantae; phylum Streptophyta; class Magnoliopsida; order Asparagales; family Iridaceae; genus Iris; species Iris pallida. Next base: position 3,647,398 of record JANAVB010030217.1, on the reverse strand, counting down.
TATAGTTGACAGGCTCATGAACGTGGCTCATTTTCTCCCATTCAGAGTTGGGCAGTCTACGGCTCAGCTAGCAGAGATGTACCTCAGGCAGATTGTCAGGCTTCACGGTGTGCCCGTCAGTATCACCTCGGACCGAGATTCAAGGTTTACGTCACACTTTTGGCACAGCTTGCAAGAGAGTTTGGGAACTCTCCTTCAGTTTAGCTCAGCTTATCACCTGCAGACAGATGGCCAGTCGGAACGCACAATCCAGACTCTTGAAGATATGTTGAGATCTTGTACCCTTGACTTCGGTAGTTCATGGAAGGATCACCTGCACCTGGTGGAATTCTCGTATAATAATAGTTTCCAGGCCAGTATTCAGATGGCCCCATTCGAGGCACTGTATGGTAGGAAGTGCAGATCCCCGTTAGCCTGGAATGATGTTGGAGAGAGGCAGATGCTCGGTCCAGAAATGATTGTCCAGACAGTTGAAGTGGTCAGAGGGATAAGAGATCGTCTTCGAGTGGCCCAAGATCGCCAGCGGCATTGGGCCGATGCTCATCGACGTCCTTTAGAGTTTGCTATCGGCGACCATGTATTCCTTAGGATCTCGTCTAACCACGGCGTCATTCGCTTTGGCGTACGGGGAAAGCTTAGTCCTAGGTATATAGGGCCGTTCGATATCCTGGAGCGAGTAGGAGATGTATCCTATCATCTCGCTCTTCCGCCGTCGCTAAGTGAGGTACATGATGTATTCCATGTGTCCCAGTTACGACGGTACAGCCCGGACCCGAGCCATATCCTGGACCATTCGGAATTGGTTGTTGGTACCAACCTTTCGTATGAGGAGAGGCCCGTGTCTATATTGGACCGGAGAGAGAAGATACTCAAGAATAAGACTATTAGCTTAGTCCGTGTTGCTTGGGGTCATCACTCTCTAGGTGAGTCAACGTGGGAGCGTGAGGACGACATCCGATCGCGATATCCTGACATGTTTGACTCATAAGGTATAATGTCTTCCTTATGCCTTATGCTTGCCATCCCTTGCTTGCATGTATGATTGTTTGATTGCTTGCTTAGTGTAGCTTAATTGTGGATAGCATAGCTGGCTCTTACATCTCTATGCATCTTAATTTAAATTCCGAGGACAAAATTCTTTTAAGGTGGGTAGAGTTGTAACGTTCGTATTTCGGAATACGTATTTTAATTAGGCATATATGTATTTTGGACCTGTATTTTATTTTCTCAGATTATGGCCTGTAATTGTGTTTTGGCTTAACTTACGGATTTTGGTTTTCTCGTAAAACGGGTTTTGGACCCGGCTTGGTTTTATTTTGTGGAGAAGAAATTGGTTTGGTTTGGTTTAGTATGCATCGGAACACCCTAGTTAATCTCCACCCTCAACACAACATACCCTCCCTCATTAAAACCCCACCTAACTTTCTCTCTCCTCATAACTTCCATTAATTCTTCATCTTATTCTTTCTTCCTCCACACAACACCATCACCATAGGCAAGTGCACATTGCCACCAAATAAGCACCCCATTTTATTTGTCCATTAGCTAGATTAGGCCATGGTGAACAACATTAGAACTTGGTATTTTGTGATTTGGAGCTTCCATTTTTCTAGATCTAATTTTTTACTATTTTCAGATTTTTTTGGTTTTGATCTATTAAACTTAGATTTTTCCTTGTTTTGAGGCTTTCATGTGGAAGAGAATTCAATTTTACACAAGTTAGAACTTTGAAAATCCAAATTTCGTTTTGATTTGGCCAAGTTATGAAGATTTGAAATTTTTGGTGTTCTTGAGTTATCTCTCGGCCTGATGAAGAAGATGACCCTCGGCCAGCACTCTTTAGCGCAAGGCCATGCGCAGTTCATCTGTGCGCAGTTTATTTCTTGTGCAGTTCAACTGTGTGCAGTTCATTTCATGCGTAATTCATCTGTGTGCAGTTCAACTGTGCGCAGTTTATTTTCTGCGCAGTTCAACTCATGCGCAGTTCATTTCCTGCGCAGTTCAACTCATGCGCAGTTCATTTCCTGAGCAGTTCAACTCATAATGGTTTAGTTTTATTCCTTGGACTTGGCTTCTCTTTTGTGGATTGGAGTCTTGAGATCTTGTTCCAACAACACGACTGTCTCGACCCAACACGACCTGGCACGAATTTTTTTGGTGTTTTGCTTATAACTAGTACGGTTTTTCGTGATTTCTGTGAAGTATGATTCTAGTACTTTCTGATCTTCTTGATAGTGACCCGATGGGGTGCGCCCTTAACTTTTAACTTGTAATTCATGATTAATCTTGATACTGGATAACTTGATAGTGGCCCGTGGAGGCGCACTCCTGACTTGTAACTTGTAACTTGACTTGACTTGACGCTGTTGCGATGGCTAACTTGACTCATATAACCAACTCTGACTCCGTGGGCGTTCATTCTTGCTGCTTTGTGCAATCCACTTGTCTTGTCTCGCATCATGTCTAGGACGTGACTTCCTGGTTACCACGGTCAAGGATTCATACTAAATATGGATTATGCTAATGACTAGATCAAACTATAGTTCATGGAGAATTTCCAGTCACAGGCGATCTCGTTATCTGGGCGCTTTAAATGGACTTGTAGCCTGTCGACGAGTAGGGCACATTTCTACCACACTGTCATGTGTTGCACCCTCTAAGTCACCTAAGGGTATATCATCTCCTGGGCGATGTACCCAACCATACTTTCAACCCGCGGAAGGATAACGTCACGCCCCAGAACCAGAATACTCGAGAGCGGGGGCAGACATAGCCAGCTACGTATAACGGAATGGAATCCACACCGCTATACGGTCACGGCTGTCTAGATATGTGAGGGTTTCACTACAATCCATCAGTCTCTTAAGGTCATAAAATAGCCTATTGTCTCAATCTCAACCAACTAATAATAATCACAAGATATCAGATCTCCAAATATACAATTGTAAGGCGTCCCAAACATTACATATCCAGATGATCATGAAGCTAGTCGTTACAAAATGTGAGGACTAGCAAGAGTTCAGTCATACATGATCAACCTCCGGGGCTTGTCAATCATGTTACAGCCCGTAGGCAGACAGTAAGTAAGTACAATCGAGCTAACACTTGCTCGTCGGCTAAACGCCTCAAAAGAATAATTTACAATATTACAGTGGGAGAACAAAAAAAACCCACTCGTTGCCCAGGTTACGCCTGGCGGTCACCATCGGGCTGGAAAGTAGGTGGATCCTTTGCTGCTGCTCCAGAATCTGGCCATACGAAACCAGCTGGGTCAGACCCCAGGAAAAGCAAGTGCCACAAAGGAGGCTTCACTTAAGAACTAAAACCAGCAATTAGCACAAAAGTATAATTACCTAATAAGAGACAGTAATTTAAGAAAAAGCATGATGGGTAATTATAAAAGACAATCTTGCATAGAATCACTAAAAGACAGGACATATGGAGAAGCATGTCAGGATGATATACGATGAGATAACCATCGGACTATTCAGATAGCTAGGTTACAACCCGTAAACCAAACAAGGACCGGGGTTGTAACCCTTCGTCTGAACGGAACTTGGTTTCTCTCACCATTTATCGGCAAGATAAATATAAGAAATCAGGTCAAGTAACAATCTGGAGTGGCAATCATTATAGTGACAATCTGGAGTGACAATCATTCCATCATTCTGGTACAATCCTATAATCAATCAATTCTAGACAATACTATACTGAACCAGACTCCATCCAAGCAATCACGGCCAATCATTGCCTACGGCTTTCTACATTAACTAACTAGGGTTATCACAATCCTAGTTACTAGCAAGATGCAATAAGATTGATCCACAGCCACAAGCCCTCAGACCATCCAGGCTACCCAGGACGAAAGATTAGGGTTGAATTCAGGTGGGTACATCGCCCAGGAGACAAATGTACCCTTAGGTGACTTAGAGGGTGCAACACTCGATGGTGTGCTGGAAATGTGCCCTACTCGACGGCAGGCTACAGATCCCAAGAGCGCCCAGGTAACGGGATTGCCTGTAGCTGTGTTATCTCTTCATGACTACTGAGTTATTCTAGTTATTAACCTTAATCCATTTTAGTAGGTACTCCTGACCGTGGTACTCAGGAGTCCCATCCTAGACATGATGCACGACAGGACAAGTAGATTTAACAAGCAAGCAAGAAGACTACCCACGGTGTCAAGGCAAGTCAAGTAACAGCATTAAAACAAATCATGTCAGGGTACTTGTCAGGAGTGCGCCATGACGGGCCACTATCATGTCAGGTCAGTCATGTCAGGAGTGCACCACTACGGGTCACTGTCGTGTTATGCTAGTTCCTTGTCCTACCATGCCATGTACAATAGTCATTCCAAACATATTAAGTAAAATCAAGTTCATGACAAAAGGCGTAAGGATATAAAATGGGCGTAAAATATCTAATAAAATATCAATATTCAGAGCCATAGAAAAAAACAAGCTAAAAGAATTAAGACCAAAACTCCAAGAACCAATGGGTCAAGCAAGGGGTCAGGGGGGCAGCGTACGTAAAAGTCACGCACGCTCAAGGAAGCAGCGTACATAAAAGTCACGCACGCTCAGAGAGCAGCGTACATGAAAAGTCACGCACGCTCAGAGAGCAGCGATGGTGAAAAGTCACGCACGCTGAGAGAGCAGCGTGGGTGAAAAGTCACGCACGCTACAGGAGCAGCATAGGTGAAAAGTCACGCATGCTACAGGAGCAGCATAGGTGAAAAGTCACGCACGCTGAGAGAGTGGGTGAAAAGTCACGCACGCTACAGGAGCAGCATAGGTGAAAAGTCACGCACGCTCAAGGGAGCAGCTGCGTGAAAAGTCACGCACGCTCAAGGAAGACACACTTTCAACAAGAAGCGTACCCAAGGCTGCATGGCATAAGCTAAGAAGCTCTGCCACTGCTCACTGTCTTCTCCAAAGAGCAAGAACAGCAAGAATCAGCAAGGATGAACCCAAACTTCAAATGCTCATAACTTGGTCAAAACAAGTCCGAATCCAAGTTTCCAAAGGTCGAAATTGGGTAGAAGGAAATTCCCAACCACATGGAACCATCAGAACTTGCAAATGAAGAAGTTAACTAGATCAAAACTTCAAAATTCCAAGAAAGCATTTCCTAGATCTACAAAAACTCATGCACCAAAATGAAAATCTTCAAGTTCTAAAGTGGTTTAGAATCCTGCTAGGAAGCCATCAGAACCATCAAAATGAGTTCTCAAGTGAGAGCAAGATGTACTTGCCTATGGTGGTGTCGGTGGAAGAAGGAGAGAAAGGAAGAAGAAGTAGAAATAAATGAGAGTTAGGGAGGAGAGAGAAGGTTGGTGGCTGCTATTAAAGGAGAAGAGGGTGGTAGGTAGGAGTGGTTCATGCTAGCCCAAACCAAGCCAAACCAATCCAAGCCCAACCCGAACCAAGCTAGGCCAAACCGAGCTAATGCAATGCCAGGATGGACCAGAAAATACTCAATAAACCAAGCTCCATTAATCAGAATTAATTCATGAATAATAAATGACAATTAAACCACAATGCTAAATATGAAATAAACCATAATTAACTAATCAAGAAAAATAAAAAATACAGGTCAGAAATACGAACACGTATAAAATACATATTACGAATTTCGGGGCTCTACATCCTACCCACCTTAAAAGAATTCCGTCTTCGGAATTTAATCAAGAGGCTAGAGATGCAAGGACAAGCTATACTATCGCAAGCAATCTATGCTACCAATCAATCATACAATTATACATGCAAGCAAGGAATCGAAGTACAAGGTATAAGGAAGAAATTATACCTCACGAGCCAAACCGATTGGGATGACGTGATCGGATATCATCCTCACACTCCCACGTTTGACTCCCCCCAAGGAGCGATGAACTCAAGCAACACGAACTAAAGTGATAGCCTTGCGCTTGAGGTCTCTCTCTTTGGTCAAACATGGGCACAGGCCTCTCCTCATACGAAAAGGTTGTTGGTACCAATAACCGTAACCTTTTCGAATGATCTTGGACATGGCTCGGACCCGGGATATACCGTTGTAATTAGGGCACATAAAATACGACACGTGTCCCGCATAACAACGACGGAAAGCAAGACAATAGGATACAAATACCTCTCCGCCGACTCTGGATCTGGGCCTGGGCCAGGGCGAACTGCTGAGGCCTCTGCTGCCGAAAAGCTTGGGCCTGAGACAGCAATGGACCTGGGAACGGAAGCTGCTGTGGTTGGTGAACTGGAGCTGGTTCTGGTGATTGTGCTGGTGCTGGTCCCATAACCGAGGGACTAGATACGGCTGGTGCTGAATCAACTCTGAATGGGCAGGACCCCACCCTATGGTTCGGTGCTCCACACAATAAACACAATCCCAATGCCCTGCGACACTCTGCTATCACGTGTCCAGGATTGCCACAATAAGAACAGCCCATAACGGAAGACTGCGCTTGCTTCTATTTCTGCTGGAAGTACGTCTGGGTTGGGTGCTGGTCCAACGTAACTGAAGCTACTCGCCTCGGAGTCCCAATAGTTAAAGTCCTGGCTGCTGGAGGTGGTACGGAAGACTGGTTCATTTGACTATGGGACCGCTTCCGATCTCTGGTCCTGTCCATTATCCTCTGGGAAGTGTACTCATGCCTCCTCGCTGCTCGCAAGACGGCATCAAAAGTTCTGTGCTCAAACTGCTCTACTGTCAATATGATCTCCAAATGGAGCCCCTGCTGGAATCGCTGTACTCTGTCTAGCTCGGTTGCCACCAAGGTGGGAGCAAACCGACTCAACCTTAAAAACTCGGCCGCATATTCGTCGACCGTCCTATTCATCTGCCTGAGATTACTAAACCTGGTCTACAGGTCAACTCTAGCCACTGCGTCGAAGTACTTGGTCTGAAACATATCACTGAATACTGCCCACATAACAGGCATACCCAAATGGTCTGCTTGCATAGCCCACCAGCTGCGGGCTAGATCTAGTAACTGCAGGCGTACTACCGCCACCTTCTCTGCTTTAGGGGTCCTAGCTGCTTCCAAGATAACTTCAATGTCCTGTAGCCAGGCATCTGCAGCAATAGCATCCTCGTTGCCATCGAAGAAGGGAGGGTTCAGGCGTTTGAAATTGTTGACCGCACTGTTCCCTCGAGGACCAATTCCGCTCATAGCATCCTGTACTGCTTGCTGTAAGGCATCACCTCGACGGCCCTGAGACGCAAGCAACTCACGAATAAGCCCTATCAAGACTCCATCCTCTGACCCTGCTGGCTGAACTGACTGGACTGGGGGCACTGGTTCTCTAGAAGGCATGGCTCGGGAGGCGGCTGCTGAGGACAGGTCTTGATCTTCTTGCTGTTGCTGGGCTGCCGGCTGAACTCCTTCTGGCTGATCAACAGGAACGGTGCTACTGAAGCAAGGATGTCAGGAATATTAAGGAAGGACCAGGATAGAACAACGATACAAGCATGTTATCAAGTCAGGGATCCAAGGAGATAAGAAGATACTAGTGGAGATCAAAGGAGAGTACAGATTGAGACATCTATCTGGTAAACCCTCACATTTCTTGATTGACAAGACCTGCATGGGCCACCACTTAAACCATGTCACGCCCCAGAACCAGAATACTGGAGAGCGGGGGCAGACATAGCCAGCTGCGTATAACGGAATGGAATCCACACCGTTATACGGTCACGGCTGTCTAGATATGTGAGGGTTTTACTACAATCCATCAGTCTCTTAAGGTCATAAAATAGCCTATTGTCTCAATCTCAACCAACTAATAATAATCACAAGATATCAGATCTCTAAATATACAATTGTAAGGCGTCCCAAACATTACATATCCAGATGATCATGAAGCTAGTCGTTACAAAATATGAGGACTAGCAAGAGTTCAGTCATACATGATCAACCCCCGGGGCTTGTCAATCATGTTACAGTCCGTAGGCAGACAGTAAGTAAGTACAATCGAGCTAACACTTGCTCGTCGGCTAAACGCCTCAAAAGAATAATTTATAATATTACAGTGGGAGAACAAAAAAAAACCCACTCGTTGCCCAGGTTACGCCTGGCGGTCACCATCGGGCTGGAAAGCAGGTGGATCCTTTGCTGCTGCTCCAGAATCTGGCCATACGAAACCAGCTGGGTCAGACCCCAGGAAAAGCAAGTGCCACAAAGGAGGCTTCACTTAAGAACTAAAACCAGCAATTAGCACAAAAGTTTAATTACCTAATAAGAGACAGTAATTTAAGAAAAAGTATGATGGGTAATTATAAAAGACAATCTTGCATAGAATCACTAAAAGACAGGACATATGGAGAAGCATGTCAGGATGATATACGATGAGATAACCATCGGACTATTCAGATAGCTAGGTTACAACCCGTAAACCAAACAAGGACCGGGGTTGTAACCCTTCGTCTGAACGGAACTTGGTTTCTCTCACCATTTATCGGCAAGATAAATATAAGAAATCAGGTCAAGTAACAATCTGGAGTGGCAATCATTATAGTGACAATCTGGAGTGACAATCATTCCATCATTCTGGTACAATCCTATAATCAATCAATTCTAGACAATACTATACTGGACCAGACTCCATCCAAGCAATCATGGCCAATCATTGCCTACGGCTTTCTACATTAACTAACTAGGGTTATCACAATCCTAGTTACTAGCAAGATGTAATGAGATTGATCCACAGCCACAAGCCCTGCAGACCATCCAGGCTACCCAGGACGAAAGATTAGAGTTGAATTCAGGTGGGTACATCGCCCAGAAGACAAATGTACCCTTAGGTGACTTAGAGGGTGCAACACTCGACGGTGTGCTGGAAATGTGCCCTACTCGACGGCAGGCTACAGATCCCAAGAGCGCCCAGGTAACGGGATTGCCTGTAGCTGTGTTATCTCTTCATGACTACTGAGTTATTCTAGTTATTAACCTTAATCTATTTTAGTAGGTACTCCTGACCGTGGTACTCAGGAGTCCCATCCTAGACATGATGCACGACAGGACAAGTGGATTTAACAAGCAAGCAAGAAGACTACCCACGGTGTCAAGGCAAGTCAAGTAACAGCATTAAAACAAATCATGTCAGGGTACTTGTCAGGAGTGCGCCATGACGGGCCACTATCATGTCAGGTCAGTCATGTCAGAAGTGCACCACTACGGGTTACTGTCGTGTTATGCTAGTTCCTTGTCCTACCATGCCATGTACAATAGTCATTCCAAACATATTAAGTAAAATCAAGTTCATGACAAAAGGCGTAAGGATATAAAATGGGCGTAAAATATCTAATAAAATATCAATATTCAGAGCCATAGAAAAAAAACAAGCTAAAAGAATTAAGACCAAAACTCCAAGAACCAATGGGTCAAGCAAGGGGTCAGGGGGGCAGCGTACGTAAAAGTCACGCACGCTCAAGGAAGCAGCGTACATAAAAGTCACGCACGCTCAGAGAGCAGCGTACATGAAAAGTCACGCACGCTCAGAGAGCAGCGTACATGAAAAGTCACGCACGCTCAGAGAGCAGCGTACGTAAAAGTCACGCACGCTCAGAGAGTAGCGTAGGTGAAAAGTCACGCACGCTGAGAGAGCAGGGTGGGTGAAAAGTCACGCACGCTACAGGAGCAGCATAGGTGAAAAGTCACGCACGCTGAGAGAGTGGGTGAAAAGTCACGCACGCTATAGGAGCAGCATAGGTGAAAAGTCACGCACGCTGAGAGAGTGGGTGAAAAGTCACGCATGCTACAGGAGCAGCATAGGTGAAAAGTCACGCACGCACTACAAGAAAAATGACCTTTCTTGACGGTCAATTTATTGACGTATGGTCAAAACCGTCAAGGAAAGCAGTTATCTTGACGGTTTTAGACATACGTTAACAAAACACCCATTTTTCTGTTATATATTAAAATTTGACCATATTACTTGACGGTTTTATACAAAGCGTCAAGAAAACCCATTGCATTACTTGACGGTTTGCTGATAACCGTCAAGTAATGCATGTGCAAAAAAAAAAGGCGCGCACATTTCAGATGCCATTTTCGTAATTTTTTCAAAAAAAAAATTTTCTTGACGGTTTTAACAAAATTTGGGAATCGAGGGTTTCTTATATATTTCACATCCACATACTTCTTTTCCTCCTTCCCCCATCCCTCTCCCTCTCGAGCTCCCCCTCCGGTGGAAGTCTTCCCCCGGCCGGCGAACCCCGACCGGCGACCGAGCCTGTAAGTCTCCCCCTCTCCTCCGCCCTCTTCCCTAGCTTCTTTTCCGACCATCTCGTCAGCCACCCCGACTTCCACAGCCCTCCCGACCGTGCCCTAACCCTGTTCTCCGGCAATCCGCCGTCTCCCCTCTCATCCCCGCAGCCGACTTCAAGCGTTCCCTCTTCCCCCTTCCTTTCCGACCCCGATTTTCTCCACAGCCCTAAACCCCTCTCCCATGTTCTTCATCCCGACCCCCCCGGAAACCCTAGCTCCGGCGAGCTCTTCGGCTCAGTCCCGACCCGTCGGCTTTTCCCGTGCTTCCCCGCAGAGCCGACCTTGCTGCCCGTGCTTCCCGTGGACGCTTCCCGTTCCGTGCGTGCTTCCCGTAGCCGACCCGATGATCGCAGCCGCGACACGGCGAGGCGACGTCCGTGTCCGCACACGTAGCACGAGTCCGAGGCGTCCCTTCGTATTCCGACTTGCCCTTCGGTATATTTCTGAAACTCTTGGGTTGGTTTTGCTATTTCATATATGCGTGTCGATGATGATTGGTCTGTGTCTCCTACAATTAGGAGACACACGTTCTGATGCTATCGTTTGGGTTCTGCAAATTGGTTGGAACGATCCTCATATCCATGTATTTTCTGGAATAGAGTTTTATAGTGCTTGTGAGAACGTTCTCAGCTTGTTATCATTTGTGATTTATTTTCTTTGGGGAAGTAGGATAAGAAATTTTAATATAATATAAGTTTTATGAATCAGTGAAATGTAATAGAACTATACGTTAGCTAGGATTTTTTTTAGAAAAGTCAATGTTTTGAGAATAAATTGGGGAATCACACACCTAAAGAAACACAAGTAGGGTTGAAAAATATCAGCAAGTTGGAGGGCCATATGATTTTGCCTTTTTAGACTCTTGTTCCATTTGTAGTCAACAAAAGTATGTGTTGTTCTTGTACTAATGCTAGATGAGTAATTTTCAAGGAACTGCAAGAGAACAATTTAGAAGGAACCCACTTTACTGATATGTGCCAACTGACAAGGCTATGGTTTTTGTGAGTTCCATGATTCCTTTCAATGTGGTGACTTACATGTGTATTTACCTTCATTGCTTGTTCCTTACCAACTTTGTTTCTTCAGTTATATGAGAAACAATATCTTAACAGGAAACATACTTGACAACATTGGAAACTGTACCAAGTATTTAGATGAGCTTTAATTCATATTGATCTTGTTTTAGTTAAACAACTAACTATTATCTATGTCAATAGAAGCAAGTTATATCATTTATCTAAGAAATTTTCCTAAGAAGGCCCAGTATTTAGAAGGATATTTGGAAGGTGATATCCATGTTTAAAATAAGGTTGAGGATATTATGCGGGACTGGTAATTAAATTGATATGGCTTCTTCATCAAAACAAGTTAAATACTAGTGATGTTCTTCTTAAAAAGTATATTAATTATGGTAACATATGTTTAGTCCTAGCATCATGAGGTGGTACGTCTTCTACAACAATTTAGTCCTAACTCAGAAGGAAAAAAAGTAGCAGGAAAGGGAGCAAGACCAACAGCAACAACATACCCTTGAAATATTATGTGCATATTCTAGAACTGTTTGGTTTGTTTCATGAGTGAAGGTAACAACAAAAAATTCTTAAAAATAAGCCCTTGGGTAGGACATAAATATTGTATATAGGCATTCCTCGATAAAATTAAGAAACAATTGGCTCCAAGTACTCGTTATGCATATGAAGTAGGACATAATAGAGATGCAAGGTTAGGCCTTAGGTGCAAGGTCAGCCTTGACATTCTAAATGGTCGAGACATCAGTCTTGAAGGACTTGGCGAGGATAACATCATTGATGCCTTTAGCAAAGACAACTCCATAAACTTGAAACAACTATACATCAGCTATCCCATATAAAGGATTCTCTATTTGGCTCGATAAACTATTTTCTGTTCATCATAATTTTAGATTTCAAACAACTTTATAGTTATAGTTTCATAATCCACATATAGTACTCATACTACACACATCATGAGATTGTTTGATGTATTTTTAAACTTACATAGTGCTTTATTATGTGTTTTCCCACATAATTAATGTCCTGTAGGAGGATACTACCAATACCACCCAATTTGTATTGTTCTTTCTATTAGTTAATATTTTATTCAGACACATTTCTAAACTAGGAAGTTGTTTATTGTCTTTCACGTAGCAATTTTAAGGGCTCCATTTGCATCTTAATTGGAATCTATTCATTTTCCCTTTCTTCTTACATATGCCAACTAGAGTTATATGATTGGTACTTGAAATTTGTTGCAAGATTTATGTGCAGGGTGCATTGGGCCATCAGACCATCACCTTACCTTTTGCTTTCTTCTAATGATGTGATAAATATACTTCCCCACGAACTTGCTAGTTTTCTTGATATGTCCATAAGACTAGATGCAATATTTCATTTATGAAAATATTGAACTAGAACTACATAGTTTTATAATGTTACAGGTGGATGTGGCAATGAAGCTATCTAAAATGGAAGAATTCATAGGTGGATCTTCATTAATCTTTACCAATATTAGAGAATCCTCTAATATGTATCTGGTTAGCCTAATGCTTCGATAATACATAAATCTTTATCAATTATGTCACACAGGCTGTTGGGCTTGAAGGCGATCTGTGCAAGCAGGAGGATGTGGCAAGAAGTGTAGAAACAACCATCAAACATTTTCGTAAGCTAGATATTCATGTTAACGGAGCATCAGGCAATGGAGGATTTGTCACCTTGGCTTTCGAACATGTGAGTATACTTTGTTGCATGTTGATATGGTATAACATCTATTATACTTTCTGGCTCAATTTACTTTTGAAGTACATCAGTATAATTCTCTCCACTATACTTCAGTCACGAAGCACTTGTTGAGTTGTCTTTTTGTGCAACATTAGTTGGTGGCTTATCCTCTAGAAAATAATATGTGGCTTTTTTCAAATTGCAAGCTGGTGACTAAGATGGGGAAGCCTACTGGCTAAGGCCTTTGGCGTGTTAGGGAGATGTCAAGGTTCAAGGCTGCAATAGTTTTTAGAAATTTCCCATAAAAATTAAAATAATGTAAAATGGGAAGTGACTCATAAAACTGAGTCCATTTGTGAAGCCAGTCATTTTTGGGGAACTAATTATGATATTAGGGTCAATGGAATTACATCATGACCTATTGAAGGCACTCCTGGACTTATAAAACTTGACCCATTCTTCTTGGTCATGCATGCTACCTTTCATGCTTAATAAAATAATATACCGGTATCTATGTCATGGACAACTGAAGATTAAAGTTTCAACTCATCCTTACATGCTGATTTCATTCTCAAATATCCCTTTTTGCCAAATTGGAAAGCTTAGAGCACAAGAGAAATATTGAGCACTCTAATCTTAGTTATGTCATGTATGCATCCATGCATGTTAGTTTGCATTATGTATTGTATATGTTGAGTCATACATAAATTTTCTTTAAGCCCTTAGTATGTGATTCTTTGTTTGTTCTTGACAATAACCAGGTTGTTCTCCTTCGTCCACAATCCTGAGAAGACTCTTGAAGGAAATCAAGCTCATATTATCACCTTGAGGATCATCATCATAATTATGGTCATGCTTGTGATTCTTTGTACTCTTCTTCCTCCAATCTTGAGAAGAATTTTTGTATACTTTGTATATATCATTCTTGGATGTTTGTGATGTACAAACTTTGTATTTGTGATCAATAAAAAGATTGTGTATTATAATATTATGTGTGTGTTGTAACTGGCATATATTGATATTATGTGTGTTTGGTAATTGGATTCTGGAATATATTGATATTATTGTAAACATGTTTATCTTGACGATTGCAAAACGTCAAAAAAAATTCATTTCTTGACGGTTTTTAAACATCAAAAAATATTTTCCTTGACGGTTTTTTCCCGTCAAGAAAGACTTTTCTTGACGGTCATTACCCGTCATCTAGGCCCCCGTCAAGAAAAGTCGACACTTTTCTTGACGGTTTTTTGTTTGTTTTCTTGACGGTTTAAAACCGTCAAGACAAGCTTGTTTCTTGACGGTTTAAAACCGTCAAGAAAACAAATAAAAAACCGTCAAGAAAAGCGTCGACTTTTCTTGACGGGGGCCTAGATGACGGATCCAAAACCGTCAAGAAAAGTCTTTCTTGACGGGGAAAAACCGTCAAGAAAAGCCATTTTTCTTGTAGTGACGCTCAAGGAAGCAGCTGCGTGAAAAGTCACGCAAGCTCAAGGAAGACACACTTCCAACAGGAAGCGTACCCAAGGCTGCGTGGCATAAGCTAAGAAGCTCTGCCACTGCTCACTGTCTTCTCCAAAGAGCAAGAACAGCAAGAATCAACAAGGATGAACCCAAACTTCAAATGCTCATAACTTGGTCAAAACAAGTCCGAATCCAAGTTTCCAAAGGTCGAAATTGGGTAGAAGGAAATTCCCAACCACATGGAACCATCAGAACTTGCAAATGAAGAAGTTAACTAGATCAAAACTTCAAAATTCCAAGAAAGCATTTCCTAGATCTACAAAAACTCATGCACCAAAATAAAAATCTTCAAGTTCTAAAGTGGTTTAGAATCCTGCTAGGAAGCCATCAGAACCATCAAAATGAGTTCTCAAGTAAGAGCAAGATGCACTTGCCTATGGTGGTGTCGGTGGAAGAAGGAGAGGAAAGAAGAAGAAGAAGAAATAAATGAGAGTTAGGAAGGAGAGAGAAGGTTGGTGGCTGCTATTAAAGGAGAAGAGGGTGGTAGGTAGGAGTGGTTCATGCTAACCCAAACCAAGCCAAACCAATCCAAGCCCAACCCGAACCAAGCTAGGCCAAACCGAGCTAATGCAATGCCAGGATGGACCAAAAAATACTCAATAAACCAAGCTCCATTAATCAGAATTAATTCATGAATAATAAATGATAATTAAACCACAATGCTAAATATGAAATAAACCATAATTAACTAATCAAGAAAAATGAAAAATACAGGTCAGAAATACGAACACGTATAAAATACGTATTACGAATTTCGGGGCTCTACAGATAACTAGATAGTCTGCAGGGCTTGGGACTGGGAATTTCTTATTTGCATCTTGTTAGTAATTAGGCTTGTGATAATCCTAGTTAGTTAAGTAGTAAGCCGTAGTAATTGCTTGGCCGTTTGTGAATTGATGGTGTCCAGCCCTGTCTAAGTCTCGTCTAGTCCCTGTACCTGGTACCCCTGAACATGATTGTTTTACTTATCTTAACAATAAATGGGTAGAGACAAAGTGCTATTCAGGCGAAGGGTTACGACCCCGGTCCTTGTTTGGTTTAAGGGTTGTAACCTGGCTCCCGGAATGGTTCCACATCCCTAGTCGTTTATTGTCCTGTTGTTCTCTTTATTACTTGTACCTTTCTTTATTCCTTATGATATGATATGCTGGCTTTTGTTTTTATTTCGTGGCCTCCTTTGTGGCACTTGCTCTTTTTGGGGTTTGACCCAGCTGGTTTTGTGTGGCCAGATTTTGGAGCAGCTCCCGAAGATCTATCGAACCTCCAGCCCGATGGTGGCGACTAGAAGGAACCCGGGCTACGAGTGGGTTTTCCATTTTGTTTCGCTCACTACATTATAAAATTATTCTTTTGAGGCGTTTAGCCGACGAGCACCTGTTAGCTCGATGCATATTTACTTAGTGTCTGCCTACGGGATGTAACATGATTAACAAATCCTAGGGTTGATCATGTATGACTGAACTCTTGCTAGTCTTGATATTTTATACGACTAGCTTCATGATCATCCAATATGTAATATTTGGGACGCCTTTTATTGTATATTTGGAGGTCTAACATCTTGTAACTATATTACTTGCTTGAGATTGAGACAATAGGCTTGACCTTAAGAGACCGTTGACTTGTAGTAAACCCTCATATCTAGACAGCCGTGACCGTATAGCGAGATGGATTCCATTTCAATATACGTAGCTGGCTATGTACGCCCCCGCTCTCCAGTATTCTGGTTCTGGGGCATCACATTGCATAATGTCGCTATTGAGCAGGATAGAGCACAACCTGTGGCCCTTCGGGTTGGCAATAAATCTAAACTCAGTAGCTTGGACCTCGAAGATGTCCAAGATGTTGTTCAGGTTCGAACTCCTTATGCCGAACCCTCAAGTGCATCTCGAAACTCAGTAGTTGTCCTTCTACAAGGCCATAACTTCTTTGAACGAAGAGATATACAACCAATAGCTGACTTGTGCAAGGCCAATGGCCGTTCAAAGCTAAGTCGGGGTCGAGCATGACATTAAAATGACAAAGAAACTATGAGCAAAGTGTAACCAAAAAGCTCCTCTTTATATAGGCCGCGTGGTCCAACCCATGTGCCACGTGACAGTCGGTCAAACGACTCCGGAGTGATGGTATAAACCTAGGCCTCAGCACAATGAATCTTATTAAATATATTCATTTGACTAAGTTTTAGTTACCGCTTCTTGAGCCCCCCAAATTGCGATAATTAAAGGTGCGGATGTTGACTCAGCCGTTCAAAAACAGTCATTAAATGTTCTTAGGAGGAAATGACTTCGACGGGACTCCCTCTGATGAATCCAGAAGCACAGCTCCTTCGACTCAGAAGCACAGCCACTTCGGTTCAACCCAGAAGTATAGCCCCTTCGGTTCAACTCAGAAGCGTAGCCACTTCGGTTTAACCCAGAGGCACAGCCCCTTCGGTTCTAATCCAGAGGTATAGCCCATTCAACGACTCCTTCATTTTAACACTTCGTTGCCTCAAGCATAGTCAGCTTGTCGCTCTAAAAGCGTGGTAGCTCCGTTGCCTAAGCACAATCAGCTCGTCGCCCAAAAGTACAGTGACTTCATTGCCTAATCACAGTCTCCTCGTCGCCCTAAAAGTGTAATGATTTCATTGCCTTACAAAGTCATCTCGTCGCCCAAAATCACAGTGACTTCATTGCCTCAGCACAGTCTCCTCGTCGCCATAAAAGCGTAGTGACTTCGTTGCCTTAGCACAGTCAGCTCGTCGCTCTAAATCGCAGTAACTTTGTTTCCTTAGCATAGTTAGTTCGTCACTCTAAAGCACAGCGGCTTCGTTGCCTAAGTACAGTCAGCTTGTCACTCTTAAGTACAGTGACTCTGTTGCTTCAGCACAGTCTCCTTATTGTCTAAAAGTACAGTGACTCCGTCGCCTTAGCATAATCAGTTTGTCGCCCTAAAGCGCAGTGACTCCGTTGCCTCAACAGTCTTTTTGTCGCCCAAAAGTGCAGTGACATCGAAACTTCAAGAAAAGCGCAGCTCGTATAGACGCATAGTCCAATGAGGTGGCATTGTCCCACGTGGCCACTCTAGTATCTATATCTTTTCAGATACGATCCGATTGATTTGTTCAAACTGTCGCTTCTAAGATAAAAACAGAGTTTGGTTCTGTTGATAAGGGCAATATCCTATCCGTTTGTTTAAACCACCGCTTCAAAAGGTAAGAACGGAGTTTGTTCCTATGGACAAGGGCAATATCTACCGTGGCTCCTAAGATAAGGACAAAATTCGACTTTATTCGATCAAGATTATCGAGCAATAAACACACGCCATGTGTCGTTTATTCTGTTATGTTGATAACTACCCAAGATCTTGATGGAAGAGAATCTCAGCATCCGCTATGTGTCAGCTCAGCAGCAGCCCTCATCGTATAATCACAACAGATTCTCTCATATCTCCACGCGCAGCGCTCTTGTGCGCCAGAAAAATCCTTATGCACATCGTATATGTGATCGCCTATAAATAGAAGGAGTTTACCTTCGATCAAGAATCTTTGGCAACTTTGGCATCTTCTTGATTGGCAACCTAGAGTTCCACTCATAAGCACCCGAAAGTCAGAGAAAGTTCAACTCGTCGTCAGATCGTTAATGGAGTAAAAGAGCCGCTGTAGTGCTCGATCTCCACCATCACACTTCTCCAAAATTTTTGTACTTAGATCTCCTATTTAGGAATCCTTTGTACTCTTTTACATGTTTAATATACAACAAGTTCGTATAACCTTTTGTCATGGCAAACATGGCGGATTAGTAAACCTTTGTCAATACAAAATAATTAGAAATCCTTGAGGTATTATAACTGGAACACTTGTGTTTGGTGTACATAGTGGATATATACAGAAATGAAAGAATTATAGGAGCAGTACTAGGTTTAAGTCAAAATATTGAAGAGGAACAAGGTTGGAATTGCAGGAAGGTACATAAATAAATTGAGAAGAATCGAGAACTACGACAATAGTTATCTATGCTAACTTAACAATGATTATAGAGAGGGTATATCTTAGGAAAGTTATGTAGTCATAAAATCTAACCTGAAAGTTTAGATTCGAATAAAGAAAAGATGAGGTTATCTCGAGGAAATAGTTGATATAAATTTTGTGACTAGATAAAAGCAAGGTTTGGAAAGGGAAATGATTATGATATCCAAGTATGTTATTAGGAAACCAACACTATAGGTTGTAGAGAGACAAATATTCAAGACTAAGTCGTTCAGAAAACAAGGTCAAAAAATGAAATACATGAGATGAGAAAAAAACAAGAATTTCAACATAGAAAAGTAGAGTATCCTAAAATAGATTGATGAAGAGAATCTAGAGTTAGTAGTACATAGTGGATGATAAATTTCTGAGATAAAGATGTTCCATAGTGGGAGGAAAACTTAAGAATTTAATGCTATGTTGAATTTCGAGAATCTAGGACGTTTTAAGACCTTGGCAGATTACATTATGGTCAGCTTGATATTGTGTTATTGGAAGTTACCTCTAATGAAGCTAGGCCATAAAGAGGAGTGTACTAATGGAAAAGAGATAAGGCATAAGGCCTTCAAATTCTATTAGTTATATTCTGGATTAAGTCTAGGCTAGCCGTGTTTAAGGAGTCATGTGTTATCCTAGAAACCTATAGATAGGCTAAACCATAGTATGAACTAGTGTGCAATCTCTTCAGCTTGTTTGACTATCAGCTTATTCTAAGTGACCTGAAGTGGTAGCTTCAGGTCGTATCACTATCCTTTCATACCTTAACCTCCTATCCTATGATTAGAGATCACAACTTCGTGATCATTCCAACTATGAGATCGAGAATGATCTATCCCTTCCCTAATCGTATAATAATCTCAAAATTTAATCCTTTATTTTTTTGTACTTCTTGTCCCTATTATTCATATTGCCATAGGCATCGTTCCTTCCAAATTTCTTGACTACATGACTTCCTAGTCGTGCCTTATTATTGTAAAAAAATTCCTCCTTGAACTTATCCAAATTCTCCTTACCATAACCTGTAACTTCTCTGATCACGATTCTAGCGAACACTTCTCATTCTTAACCAATTGTAAACCCCTCTATGCCACATCTCTCTAGTTATGTCCGACTGAGTCAATTCTTTTTTGCCTGTTAAAATTCTGACCCATATAGGATTAGCTTTAAATGTATAATAATTCTCTTATAGGGCTATTGACCAACGGTTCCATGATAGTACCTAGGTTCCTTTAGATTATTGCAGTTGTAATACCTGTATTCTCGTATTTCTTCTTAAGAATTATGCTATTTCAAAAACCTTACTAGTATAATCACGACCCTGGCTTTGTTGTTGCATTATAAAGTTGAGGTGTACTCTAGTACTTGGTGGGACATATACCCTAGATACTAGTGGCATCAACGTCCCACATGAACCATATGCAACTAGTCGCACTTGACTCATTTAGATATAAATTTTCTATCCTTTTTACTCTATGCCTAAGTGTAATTTTGAGGAAAATTTTTTCTATGGTGCGTAGGATGTAAGCCCCCTAGATTTTAGGGCTTCTTTTGAAAATTTTAAATGAATTATTTTCAATAAATATTTTCTTATAATTAGTTTTGATCATTAAATGTACCTTTTCGTAACTTTGATCTTTGGAGTGCCAGAGATGTCAATCTCTCGAAACGTCCTTTATGAGTTTTGCAGTAGACAAAATTATCTACATTTCGATATATTATGTCCTACTCAAACTTGTTGCCTTGCATCCTGTTTACATCGCGCAACTTTCTGGTCAATTTAGGTCATTGGACCATCTACCGTAAAACTTGACCTAACTTCCAATTTAATTTCGGGGCTCAAAATCGGTCCAACCTAATCGACCCAATATATGGTTTTGACCTATTTTGAGTCTACTACACACGTGCCACATACATGCCATCCAATTGAGCTTCGCGTGATATTATTTCATCAATGATCATAATTGATCAAAATTTGTAGCCATGACCAGACCAAGCCAAACTTCACTCAATCAAACCCAAATCACCCAAACACCACACACCAATTTCCTCCTCTTTGCATGATAATATACATCATCATATGGCTACATTAAATCCTAGCCTGTGATTTATCCTCCACTAACCACCACCACCCACTCTTTTACGACACATACACACAAACCCTAACTATATATACACTCTACCCCTCCCCTCACTTGGCAGCCAATAGCCCCCCTCCACTCTCCTTCTTCTTTCCTAGCCTAAACCCTAAAACTACTCCTTCTCCTTTCCAACTCCTTTCCTCACATTTTCTTCCTCCTACATTCTTATTTTTTTCTCATTCTTCCTCTCCTAGCTGCAGCTGCTGCCTCCTCCTTCATGGACTGCTGCTACCAGTTGTCCTAGACTGTCCTGACTATCTTTGGCTATCGGGCGGTTGCGTCGTACCCCTATGCACATGCGACAAGGCTGCCCGAGCAGTGCTGTTGCACCTACTACAGCTGCTGCCGCCTTCTTCCTAACCTGCTGGCAACCGTCGTGCATCGCCGCAGGACCACCCTGGCCGCCATGCCGCCATACGAGCCGTGTGCCACCCTGCATACCACCCTAGCAGTGTGCGCCTATGATTGTAGCGGGTGCAACTGCAGCTGCTGTGCGGGCCGTCTCCGGCCGCCCACGTGCCGCCACGCCTCCAACCGTCGTACGATGACGACCATCCACACGCAGCCCCGCACACAATCTTATGTGCCGTCCAGCGTGCCCCAACACAGTCTCGCTCTCTCCGACGATCACAGGAAGTCGATTTTGACATTTTTGTCAAAATCCCGTCGGGATGCACAATTTTGAAGTCAAAAATTTGTTTCGAGGATAGCGACTTTGTACACATTTTTTGAGAGATCCGACCGTTGGATCATCAAACTATTTTCTCCATTACAATTTTGATATATAGCTATACCTTTACTAAAATTTTCAGCAGTTAATTTGATCGTTTACTATGTCAAAATTGGTCAAAAATTTGGGAGAAAAATTATGTTTATTTTTGACAGTTTTATGGAGCCAACTTCGTTGATTTGTTTCTCCACCATCGTAGCTCCGTTTGATATGCCACCAGTTCCTGTGCACATCTAGTATAAATAACTTCTTTTGATTAAAATTTCATATATGAGGTCGTTTGTTTGGTAGAAATCGGTGCCAAAGTTGGTCGTCCAAATTCATAATTTTTAACTTGTAAAATTCTAATTTTGGACCCGGGACTCCGGAGTCCAATTATGATGCCACAATTGGGCTCATGGCATCGTTTTGCCTTAAATTGATATATAATTTGCTGAGTTTGGAGAAATATGGCCCTGACACGTATTTTTGTGCAAACTGGATCCCATAGTCCGGGTCAACTGTTCATTTTGAGGTTGGCTCATCGAAATCCAATTCTAGATATACCGTTTGTTTCGTATCGCCATTCTAGAATTGACATATATTTTGCTAGATTTAGTAGATTTTGGCTCCGACACGTATTTTTGTATAAACCGGGTCCCTCAATTCGGGTCAACGGGTAATTTTGAGATCGGCTTATCGGAATTCAATTCTAAATATACCATTGGACATATAGTTTGCTAGGTTTAGAGGACTTTTATCCTAACACATTTTTTGGTGCAAAGTGGGTCCAAGTATGACTCTGGGTACAACCAACGAGATACGTTGGTTGTTACAGTTAGCCTAGTCCATTAGAGACTACCCATGTACTGCAGAGCAGATACACTAGTATATTGCTGGACCCTGACACATGTTTGTACATAGAGATATGATACAGAGATACATGACACGTACCACCGCATTCGATTGATCATCAGTACGGCTAGGACGTGCGACGGTGTAGTTCATGCTAGATGCTTTCATTATGACATATTAGGCCGTGCACTTGGGATTGTACGTGTCGATGAGTCGACCCGTTCTAGATACATTGGGTGGGGAGGACAGTTACTAAACGGCGGGGATACTATTGGTATATATAGTTGTTAACAGTCGGCGGTTCAGACAAGCTCCACTGTGAGAGGATCTCATGTTCGGAGAGCCCATTCGTCGAACGTTATTCTCATTGCATTTACACATAGTTGATAGAGCTCCCTTGATCTTTATGTATTTCATACCATAGTTTCTTGTATATTACGTATCTTGTTGCGTCCCTCTGAGGACCTGGTTTCCTTCCAGGTTGACAGAGTAGGTTGGCTGAGTTCTTTGTTGGATATTGTTGAGCACACACTCCATTGCAGGTACTTACTTTTCGGTTGTATATGCGTTTCATTTCTATATTTCATACCTACTTGATTTGTGTAGTATTTATAGACTATTTTTTTTCGAGTCTACTTGGGCTAATATAATTATTGGGCTGCAGACTAGTATTCATATTATCCTTTCTTTATGCTTCTGTTATATGGATTGAGATATAAAGTGATATAGTGATAGTTACACCATTTTAAACAGCTTATACGTATTTGAGTCGGACTAGAGTTTGATTGAATACGTAGCTGGCAATGCTACGTAGCTTGGTCCCACATATTTGGGCCTGGGGCGTGACATTATGCGTTGCTAAAGTGTCTTATTTTGGTAGTGGACAACTCTTGTGCCTCATATTTAGGTCATTCTGAGTGAACGCATACTTTAGGCTCTTTTGATCTGTATAAATCTTTATCTGATCACCATAGTACTGTCTCCACAATTTGAGTACATATACCACTATTGCCAACTTCAAGTCGTGAGTCGAATAGTTTTTCTCATGATCTCGAAGCTGCCGAGATTTATATGCTATTACCTTTCTATGCCATATCAACATATATCCAAGTCCCTTCATGAATGCATCACAATACATGATTGTGAACCCCCAGATCCCACTAGAAGTGTCAGGATCAGTGATGAAATCAACCGCTTCTACTACTCCTCAAATGATGCTTGACACTCTGTCCAACAAACTCCACCTCCTTACGCATCAAACACATCAAGGGTGCGGATATGCAGGTTAAACCTATCACAAATCTTCTATTGTATCTTGCCAATCCCAGGAAATTATGCACATCTACCATTGTCCTTGGAACTGGCCAACTCTCCATGGCCTTAACCTTTCTTGGATCCACTGTTACTCCTCCTCCGAAGATGACGTACCTCATCCAAGAATGAAATGTGATCAAACCAGAACTCGCACTTACTAAGCTTTGCATAAAGCTGATACTCCTTCAAAATCTGTAACACTCTCTAGAGATGATCCTCATACCCAGCCTCACTATAGGAATAGACAAGGATGTCGTTTATAAATACTACCACAATTGGTCAAAATAAGACATAAAAATGTGGTTCATCAAATCCATAAATATTGTCGGGACATTAGTCAAACCCAAACGGCATCAATGAAAACTTATAATGCACATTTCGCGACCTAAATGCTGTCTTGAGTATGTCTCGAAATCCTTGCCACATGATACATAGACCAAAGATCAATATTAAATAAAACTCTAGTTCCATATAACTGATCAAACAAATCATCAATTCTCGGTAGTGGATACTTGCTCTTCACCATCACCGCATTCAGCTGCCCATATTCTATACATAAACGCGATGGCCTATCATCTAGTTCACAATACCACTAGTGCTACCCTAGGAGATCCATTAGGTCTAATGAATCTCTTCATCTTCAGCTCCTCAATATATTGATACAGTTTCTTTAGCTCCAATTATGATATCATATAAACTCTGTTAGAGATTGGTTTCGCCCCTGGAATTAACTCAATACAAAACACATCTCTCACCAGTAGCATCCCAAGAAGCTCCCCTGGAAAGACGTCAATAAACTCCTTGACCACCCTAGGAATTTGCTCCTCCATTGTCACTACTACTACAACTACTTTCTGCGAATGATCCTCCAACAATCGGATGAAAATGAACTCCTCAATGCTCAAATGATGAATAATACTTTCATTTCATGACAATCAAATGTCACATAATTGTCACTCATCTAGTCCATACCTAGGACAACACCAAAGTTATCCATAGAAAACTCAATCAACCTCGCGGGTAATTCCCCACAGGCTATGACTGAACGTGTTAAGCATACTGTAACGCCCCAGTCCCAAAATACATAGGACTAGGAGATGTATACATGCCAGCTACATATTGAGAGGACTAAAAAAATTATGATAATGTACCACAGTTTATTTTACAAAAAAATAAGTAATAAATAATTACATGAACCTAAGACACTGGCATGCCATACTAGTAGCACAGTTTATTTTACAGAAAAATAAATAATAATTAAATACATTAATATGAGCTAAAGTAAAATAGAGGACAAATGGCAAAGTATCTTGCCTGATATTGACTCCTGGTGTGGTACAATGATCACGGTGGCACAGAATCGACTTCGGTGTTACAACTACGCAAGAGGGCATCTGGTGATGGTACTGACTGTTTCATCGGGTCCGGGACGGTCAGATTGGTTATGGTTGACATTAGGATGTACAGGATTGGCGAGGAAATAGAAAGAATGAGATTGGTCACGGACAGGAGGATGATCAAAAGAAATTGGATAAATAATATATATACGATTTTAGAAAATATTTTATAATACTTGAAAATATATTTTATTAACCCAAATAATTTATAAGTAGTAAAATCATTTTAAGTCAAAAACTATAGTTTACCTAGTAAAATATTTTACATAAATACTTGAAAATATATTTTATTAGTCGAAATAGTTTTTAATTAAATACTTGAAAAATATGAAAATTATTTTTAGGCTAAAATACTTTACGGTTTGTAAAATTAGTATACTTAGATAAAAGGCTATCATTTTATTATTGAAAATATATTGAAAATCTAGAAAAATCACTTTAAGACAAAACTGTAATTTTTGTCAAATGCGTGTGTGTGTGTGTATTAAAAAAAATAAAAAAAAATAAAAAATAAAAATATTATAAAACTATTTATCATATATATTTTATTTAGTAAAAAGTATATATGAATAATATATAATAGTATTAATATTAATAGTAAAATAATAATTAATATAATAGCAATTAACAATTGTATCATAATTGTTATATCCCTTATCTCAATAATACCAGTTAAAATAACCTACAAATATTAAAACACAATAGTACGATAATAATAAAAATAATATTATCGGCAACATTTGCTGCTATTTTCTTAAAACCTACACAAAACACATAAAATAAATGAATAAAATAATTTAAGATAAATGAATCAAAGATCACTGTCTTCTTCTCTCATTTCAGAAGAACGCAAACCAAAGTAATAGAAATCAAAGCATAAAGAAACTACTATTGAGGAAAAAAAGAGGAACTGAGAGAGAGAGAGGGGGTTTCCATATTTCTCTCGATTGAGAGAACGGAGAAGGATGAGATGAGCAGAGTGGAGAGTGAGGAAGCAGAGAGAGAGTGGTGGAGGTCGATGACAAGAGCGAGGGGAAGAAGGGAGCAGCGAGTGGAAAAAGAAGTCGGAAAGAGGAAGCGGGAGGCTGGGAGATGTATACATGCCAGTGTCTATAGCTTCTTCTTTATTTGGTGAGACCATATCGTCATGGTTATAGAAATCCAAATTCACTAAAAAAATTCCTCTTAGTACTGTACAAATATATACCTTTACAACTTTGATAAAAATTAATAATGATCGACTTTAAAATCTCGATATTAATCTCGAATACACTTAGTCTCTTCCAAATGTCTAACTTATAGTATACTATTACCTTATCATTCACATTCGTAATTGTTCACTATATCTAGGCCCCAAGTCAAATTCTCGACAAAATTTATGATCACATCTTCCGCTTGAAGATAGATATAAAATAAATCCACTCATATCCTTGTATTCAAGTCTACAAAACCTATTTTTTTTACCAAATATAGTAAACTTCATCAATATTCTTCACAATTAACTAAACACCAAAAAATAAATTTGCTAGAATCTCTACCCACCTTTGGTCACACTACCCCTTCAAACACATGTTGCCTTAAAATTTTATAACCCTTGCACACTAGTTGAAAAAATTATTAGCACTAGATATCTATGACATCAAGCATCTCTCCTATCTATCAAGCAACAAAAATTCAATAAGCAAACCAACATCCACTATAACTTAAGAATTTATGATAAATTCTATAACGCACGATCATTCGTCACTCAGAAATAGGAAGGAACGAGAAGCAATGGTACGAGAAAGCAAAGGAAGAATAGTCGAGAGCAAATACGAAGTCCAGCATGGTAGAGAAATTTCTAAAAGAATTGTCAAGGCAGTTGTGGATTGAGATTCCTAAGGGTTTAATCATATTCGCAAGCCGCTCGGTACAATAACGTAACCAAAACGGCTAACTTGACCTACATGGGCCACCAAAAAATATGTAATGCCCAGTCCCAAAATACGTAGGACTAGGAGACGTATACATGCCAGCTACGTATCGAGAGGACTCCAGCTCTGCTCGAATACATATAAGCTGTCTATATTGGGTAGTTATATCTATATGTCTTTATGATAATTCTACATCTCAATCCACTGAAAGATAAATCCATCGTAAGACCAAGTGTACAAATGTTGATCAGGAATTAACACACCGGATCCTACTAACAATCAAGAATAGACAATGTATAATAAAGTTTATCAGACTCTATTACAATCGTCTGAACAAGCTCATAGAGGATGATAAAGCTTGCAAAACTAGGCTATACAGCAGCATGGTCAAAGTAAAATAAAATAAAATATATGACGAATATGGAAGATATGAACTAAATATATAACTGAAATCCTGGAGAAATAATCGTCAAGCCTCCATCTAATGTACAAACGAGCTCAGCAAAACCTGAAGAGATCACCAGGTTCTCAGGGGACTAGCAAGATACATATAAACATGCCAAAATGTCACAATATACAATATACAGAGAACATAAGAAATAATCAAGGGAAAAAACCAACGGAGGCACAATATGCTAAGACACCGAGATCTTAAGACACCAGGAACATAAGACACTGGCATGCCATACTAGTCATGGCTAACTGGTCAAAGCTATAGACTGTAGTCAAGGCAAGCAATCCCAATCTATAGTATCTCAATCGTAGTCAAGGCAAGCACTCCCAATCGAGATGGTAGCCATTCCTAGTATCAAATTCGATAATCATATAGACCGTAGTCTAGATAAGCACTCACAATCTATAGAATGTCACAAGTCAAGTCCTACTCGAGTTAAGTCATGTCAAGTCAGGTCAAGTCACACTCAAGTCAAAGGAATAATGGTGTAGGACTAGACGAATATATCAAGGGACACATATGAACACGCAGAGCAATATAACAAAAATAAAATATAATAGGAAATAGGTACATGTAGATAAACTGAAAATAAGGTAAGATAAAACTATACAAGATAAGTAAACTAGACATATGATAAGACAGTCAAGAATATAACAATATAAGAAAAAAAGGAACAACAGAGAAGTAAAAGAACATGTATATAAAATATACTGTATAAGCTGACAAGGTATACTTACATGGTAAGGAATCGACCATGTCCAAATAAGCAACTAGTCAAATCAGTGAGACACAAAAGCTGAACTTTTGCAAACGCCTCTGGATGCTGAAACAGACATCACCAATGTTCTTGTCATAAAATAAATATTTAAGTTTGACTACCCATAAGTCCAATTCTGGACAAAGGAGCAAAACGATAATTTCGGATACAAATAGTGTCCGCTGTTGGACGCACTTTGCACCGAAAAATGAGTAAGAGCCTACGGTCTCTAAAGTCAACAAAGTATAAACCTAAAATTTTATTTTTTGATACAAATTCAATGGTATGTCCAGATTTGGATTTCGATGAGCCGTGCACAAAATTGTCCGTCGAGTCGGATCGTGGGCCCGCCAAAATAGTGTTCCGGTTGATCTTCTCAGAATCGGACCAAACTTGACTCAGAGTACCAGAAAAATGATACGAGTCGAGTAGTAAAAGTTGCATCATGAGGTGACAAACATACACAAAGTAATTGGCTACTTTGCAAAGGGGTCGATACGGTGTTATTCGATGGATACGCCTCAAATTCGTCGCGCACACGCAACCAATTCGAGTTTCGTCAAAGCCCATACATCTGCAACATCTGTACGCATCTTTCTAAGCTCACAGGTTGTGACCAAGTCGCCCAGTTTGTCGGGACGGATCCTGTATCGAAAAAAAAAATCTAAGTTTAGAAAACAGTTTTTCATATTTTTCCTCGATTTTCTTAATAATTTCTTTCATTGGATAATCAAATAGAATTAAAAGTAACAATAGGGTTTTAATCCTGATTATGTCATATATAAATTTGTTTATATAGATTTCTAAAATTTTTAATGGGTTGTTAGAAATTGGCCTTTCAAACAGTGCCCTCCAACTAATATTCTATTTCATTTCGAATAGATTTTTGCCAATTTTGGCGTCGATTTCTCG
>JANAVB010030217.1:3430926-3615926 GCA_029216955.1 Iris pallida | reverse complement strand
GGTGCTACTCAAAATTTCTCTATTAATAAATAACTAATTAAATCACGTTTAGGGGTCAAGTCGCAACTTTGAATGGTTTTCTAGTTGGGACACTGTTATGGCTAGACCTTCCCTCACATGGCTAATACACTAGTTAAAGCACACAACTACACTAACCGTGTCAAATTTCCTAATCAATATGCATCTCTAAACTTAACCATGACTAAGGCTATATATATATATATATATTATTAGGCTATTATATATATATATATATATATATATATATATATATATATATATATATATATATATATATATATATATATATATATATATATTATTAGGCTATTATATATATATATATATATATATATATATATATATATATATATATATATATATATATATATATATATATATATATATATATATATATATATATATATATATATATATATAATAGCCTAATAATATATATATATATATATATATATATATATATATATATATATATATATATATATATATATATATATATATATATAAAATATATATATATATATATATATATATATATATATATATATATATATATATATATTTTATATATATATATATATATATATATATATATATATATATATATATTTTGAAAATATATATATATATATATATATATATATATATAAAAAAAAAATATATATATATATATATATATATATATATATATATATATATATATATATATATATATATATATATATATATATATATATTATTAGGCTATTATAAATATAATAATATATATACAAAATTATATTTAATTCTATTTGGTCCAAGATAAATTCATAATAATTCTACTAAGTCGTGGCAAGCTAGCATGGCTCTATCAAGTGGGTTGGCTAGGTTAGGGTCCAAATATATTTTCTGATCAAATCGAACTCGAAAAGTCAACAAATGAGTCTCACGTGCCATTCATAAATAAATAGCAAATGGGATCTCGACTGAGTGGCACGCCCTTGGCACGTGTGTCGTAGGCTCAAAATGGGTCAAAATCATATATTGGGTCAAATGATTTTGATTTATGTCGTGTCCCAAACTCAAGTTGGAAGTTAGACCTAGAATTACGGTAAACGATCAAATGGCCTAAATTGACCCGAAGTTGTGCGAAGTCAAAAGAACGTTAGAGAACAAATTTAGATGGGACATGATATATCTAATTGTAGGTGTGCTTGCCTACTTCAAAACTCATGAAGGACATTTTGAAAGATCGATATTTCTTGTGCTCCAAAAATCAAAGCTACGAAAAAGTACATCTATTGTCATAATTAATAATATAATTTAATAAAAATAAATCATTTAAAATAAATAAAAAATATAGCACTCTAAGCTAACTAGTAAATCTATTGGAACATGAATCATTGAATCTAAATACTATTTTATTCTACGACTTGCAACCAATCATCTAGTAGCCAACATAATGCTAGCTACCCTTACTGCTACCACTATCCATACTAAATATTACATGCTTCTTCTTTATTTGGTGAGACTTTATAAATCCAAATTCACAAAAAAAAATTCCTTTTAGTACTGTACAAATATATACCTTTACTATTTTGATCAAAATTAATAATGATCGACTTTAAAATCTCGATATTAATCTCGAATACACTTAGTCTCTTCCAAATGTCTAACTTCTAGTATACTATTACCTTATCATTCACATTCGTAATTGTTCACTACATCTAGGCCCCAAGTTAAATTCTCGACAAAATTTATGATCACATCTTCCGCTTGAAGATAGATATAAAATAAATCCACTCATATCCTTGTATTCAAGTCTACAAAACCCTTTTTTTTTACCAAATATAGTAAACTTCATCAATATTCTTCACAATTAACTAAATACCAAAAAATAAATTCGCTAGAATCTCTACCCACCTTTGGTCACACTACCCCTTCAAACACATGCCGCCATAAAATTTTATAACCCTTGCACACTAGTTGAAAAAATTATTAGCACTAGATATCTATGACATCTAGCATCTCTCCTATCTATCAAGCAACCAAAATTCAATAAGCAAACCAACATCCACTATAACTTAAGAATTTATGATAAATTCTATAAAGCACGATCATTCGTCACTCAGAAATAGGAAGGAACGAGAAGCAATGGTACGAGAAAGCAAAGGAAGAATAGTTGAGAGCAAATACGAAGTCAAGCATGGTAGAGAAATTTATAAAAGAATTGTCAAGGCAGTTGTGGAATGAGATTCCTAAGGGTTTAATCATATTCGCAGGCCCGCTCGGTACAGTAACGTAACCGAAACGGCTAACTCGACCTACATAGGCCACCAAAAAAATATGTAATGCCCCAGTCGCAAAATACGTAGGACTAGGAGACTTATACATGCCATCTACGTATCGAGAGGACTCCAGCTCCGCTTGAATACGTATAAGCTGTCTACATTGGGTAGTTATATCTATATGTCTTTATGATAATTCTACATCCCAATCCACTGAAAGATAAATCCATCGTAAGAACAAGTGTACAAATTTTGATCAAAAATTAACATACTGGATCTACTAACAATCAAAAATAGACAATGTATAATAAAGTTTATCAAACTCTATTACAATCGTCTGAACAAGCTCATGGAGGATGATAAAGTTTGCAAAACTAGGCTATACAGCAGCATGGTTAAAGTAAAATAAAATATAATATATGATGAATATGGAAGATATGAACTAAATATATAACTGAAATCCTGGAGAAATAATCGTCAAGCCTCCATCTAATCTACAAACGAGCTCAGCAAAACCTGGAGAGATCACCAGGTCCTCAGGGGACTAGCAAGATACATATAAATATGCCAAAATATAAGAATATAAAATATACAGAGAACATAAGAAATAATCAAGGGAAAAAACCAACGGAGGCACAATATACTAAGACACCAAGATCTTAAGACACCTGGAACCTAAGAAGCTGGCATGCCATACTAGTCATGGCTAATTGGTCAAAGCTATAGATTGTAGTCAAGGCAAGCACTCCCAATCTATAGTATCTCAATCGTAGTCAAGGCAAGCACTCCTAATTAAGATGGTAGCCATTCCTAGTATCAAAGTCGATAATCCTATAGACCGTAGTCAAGGTAAGCACTCACAATCTATAGAATGTCACAAGTCAAGTCCTACTCGAGTCAAGTCATGTCAAGTTAGGTCAAGTCATACTCAAGTTAAGGGAACAGTGGTATAGGACTAGACGACTATATCAAGGGACACATATGACATGTAGATCAATATAACAGAAATGAAATATAACAGAAAATAGGTATATGCATGTAAACTGGAAATAAGGTAAGATAAAACTAGAACAAGATAAGTAAACTTGACACGTGATAAGACAGTCAAGAATATAACAATATGAGAAAAAAACAAAATAGAAGTAAAAGAACATGCATATAAAATATAATGTACATACTGGCAAGGTATACTTGCCTGGTGAGGAAACAACCACGTCCAAATAAGCAACTAGTCAAATCAGTAAGCCATGAAAGCTGAAGTTTTGCAAATGCCTCTGGATGCTGAAATAGACATCACCAATATTTTTTCATAAAAGAAATGACTAAGTTTGATTACCCATAAGTCTAATTCTGGACAAAGAGGCAAAACGATAATTTTGGGTCAAAATAGTGTCCACCGTTGGATCCACTTTGTACCGAAAAATGTGCCAGATTCTTTGGTCTTTAAATTCAACAAAATATAGACCTACAAGGCCAATTTTTCGATGCGAACTCAATGATATGTCCAAATTCAGATTTCGATGAGCCGTGCACAAAATTGCCAGTCGAATCAGATTGTTGGCCTTCCAAAATAGCGTTTCGGTCGACCTTCTCAGAATCGGACCAAACTTGGCTCATAGGACCAAAAAAATGATACGAGTCTAGTAGCGCAAGTTTCGTCGCAAGGTGACAAACATGCATAAAATAATTGTCTAGTTTGCAAAGGGGCCGATACGGTGTAATTCAACGGATACGCCTCGAATTCGTCGCGTACATGCAACCAATTCGAGTTCCGTCAAAGTCCACACGTCCGTAACTGTAACGCCCAGTCCCAAAATACGTAGAAATAGGAACGTAGACATGCCAGTCATATATTAAATATACGTAAGCTGTAAATGCAGTATAACCACAACAACTAATCTCATACACAAATTAAAAGAATAAAAGATATCATCATATCAGCTATGAATTGTCTTTATACAAGATGTTGGGTGGAGACAAATCCACTACTAACTATTTAAAAGAAAAGTAATACATGTAAAATGAAATAATTTATCGAAAGTAGAAAAAAAAGATCCAAGACACGTCATCTTCGAAGGAGTAGAGAAGATCACGACCTCAGCTAGGTTACCTATGGGAAGACAAGAACACACACCTGGAGAGATCACCAGGTCCTCAGAGGGACGTAACAAGATACATAATATCATGCCATAATACTGAATATAAGTTGCTCAATAAATAAGTCAATTGGATTATAACATGGTCCAATACACACCATTGAATTAGCGTACCATCCCTCCAACGAAACAAGGATAGAAGATGGCACCCTAATCCATGATGAATATTTTTTCATGCCATAAATCCAATATGGTATCCGGACCACAACAAGGTTCGGTACCTTCTCATCAAAGTAGTGAGCCACACCTACAACCAAACAAGGACAAGATGTGGCAAACTAGTCCGCCACATGTTACTGTTCCAAGCCGCAATCAGGTACAAGCACCCAAACCGAAAATACCAATACCTAACGGATAAGGGAGCCTAACCGTTCTAAGCGAATGCAGTTTAAGAACAAACCTCCAACACATGGGCTCTCTAGCTAAAATGGGATCGGCATGGTCCCTACTTGGGGGCACCAGGGGCCTCAAGCATAATCGTTCCTCGAATATAAGTGGCCAGCAGTAAAATAAAGGGTCGTCAACCCGCATCTCCGACGGAGCGTATGATCACAAAGAAAATGTGCATAGTAGCCCATACACTAAGGATATGTCCTCCCCACCCAGTGCCTATATGTTGCCTTAACAACACATAACCTCTATAACCGCTAAGTCAAACTATCATGCAATACTATTAGCGGTTAACCCTATTGCACGACTTATACGTACTGGTGGCCAGCCAGTCACGCATGTCCGAGTTCTATATGCGACTCAAGTCTTCGTAGCAAAAACGTATCAAGGCACAATATAATTTATCTAATTATGACAAACAAGGGTGGTCTTTTAAATCTAAGGTTAATATGCATAAAAATAATAAGTACAAAAAATAGAACTACACAATATAATCTATCTAATTATGACAATGTAGCACAGTTTATTTTGCAAAAAAATAAATAATAAATAAAATGCATGAATATGAGCTAAAGTAAAATAGACAGCAAATGGCAAGGAATCTTGCCTGGTATTGACTCCTGGTGTGGTGCGATGATCACGGTGGCACAGAATCGACTTCTGTGTTACAACTATGCAAGACGACATCTGATGATGGTACTGATTGTTCCATCGATTCCGGGATGGTCAGATTGGTTATGGTTGATAGTAGGATGTACATGATTGGCGAGGAAATAGAAAGAATGAGATTGGTCACGGACAGGAGGATGATCAAAAGAAATTGGATAAATAATATATACGATTTTAGAAAATATTTTATAATACTTGAAATTATATTTTATTAACCCAAATAATTAATAAGTAGTAAAATCATTTTAAGTCGAAAACTATAGTTTACCTAGTAAAATATTTTACATAAATACTTGAAAATATATTTTATTAGTCGAAATAGTTTTTGGATAAATACTTGAAAATATGAAAATCGTTTTTAGGCTAAAATACTTTACGGTTTCTAAAATTAGGATACTTAGATAAAAGGCTGTCATTTTATTATTGAAAATCTATTAAAAATCTAGAAAAATCACTCTAAGACAAAACTGAAATTTTTGTCAAATGTATATATATATTTTATGAAAGTATTTATCATATATATTTTATTTAGTAAAATAGTATATATATGAATAATACATAATAGTATTAATATTAATTGTAAAATAATAATTAATATAATGGCAATTAACAATTGTATCATAACTGTTATATCCATTATCTTAATAATACCAGTAAGAATAACCTACAAATAATAAAACACAATAGTACAATAATAATAAAAATAATATTATCGACATTATCTGCTGTTGTTTTCTTAATACCTACACAAAATACATAAAATAAATGAATAAAATAATTTAAGATAAACAAATCAAAGATCAATGTCTTCTTCTCTCATTTCAGAAGAACACAAACCAAAGTAATAGAAATCAAAGCATAAAAAAAACTACTATTAAGGAAAAAAAGGAGGAACTGAGAGAGAGAGAGAGAGAGAGAGAGAGAGAGAGATGGGGGTTTCCATATTTCTCTCGATTGAGAGAACGAAGAAGGATGAGATGAGCAGAGTGGAGAGTGAGGAAGCAGAGAGAGAGAGAGTGGTGGAGGTCGACGACAAGATCGAGAGGAAGAAGGGAGCAGCGAATGGAAGAGGAAGTCAGAAAGAGGAAGCGGGAGGCTGGACTCACCGTCGAGGCCGGTAGGATGGGGGCGGAGCGCGATGGTACGGTGGGAGAGTTGGCCGGGATTTGGATGTATATGTAAAATTGACTATAGTAGAAATTGTGGACATCGACACGATGCACAATACTTTTATGTGGAGAAATTTGTGGAAAGGAACAACACATGGAGGCTCCCCTATATATAGGGGGCAGAACTTCTAGTTGGATAAGGAATAGGGCCCCTTTGGACAATCTCACTTTTAAATTAATTCAATCAATCACAATCCGATTTATATTTAGGTAAATCTTATTTATAAGTTTAAACTATTAAAAAAATATAAAATCAATAATTCAAGTTTTAATTTAAATTATCATAAATGATTAAACATTAAACCTACAAATTTTAAAATATCTTTATGATAAATAATAATCATAATTAATTTTAAAAATCAAAATAAATATTTAAATATTAGTAGAAAATATCTTCAAAATACTTTTTTTTAGTAAATTAAGATAAATAATAATTTTGAAAATTCAAAATATATATACATGAATTTAGTTTCATGTATTTGCATGCAAATAGGATTTTTCATAAAACATATTTTTCTAAATGATACTTATAATTTGATAAATAAAAATAGTCTTTTTTTTAAATAACTACGATATGATATTTTTCGTGCTTAAACAAGATAAAATATTTACCTTATATAATTTAGGAAAGATATACTTACTTTCTATATGAAATTTTTTTTCTATACTATAAAACCTTTGTATATATAAAAAAATATACGGCTGCGCAAAAAACGTACTCGCACGCGACGTACAAATAAAAAAATATATAAAAAAAATCAGTACCAAAAATTTATTTAAAAAAATCGTAGTGAAAATTTAGGGGGTTTACAGCAACATCCGTACGCATCTTTCTACGCTCACAGGTTGCGATCAAGTCGCCCAATTTTTCGGGACGGACCCCGTATCGGAAAAAATTCTTAGTTCGGAAAATAGTTTTCATGTTTTTCCTCAATTTTCCTAATGATTTCTTTCACTGGATAATCCAACAGAATTAAAAGTAATAACGTGGCTTTAGTCCTGATTATGTCATCTATAAATATATTTAAATAGTTCCAAAATTTCTAATGGGTTGTTAGAAATCGGCCTTCCAAACAGTGCCCTCCAACTAATATTCTATTTCGTTTCGAATAAATTTTTGCCAATTTTGGCGTCGATTTCTCGGATAATCTAACGTGAATTATTCAAAACTACTTAAAGGGACTAGAAGAGGTGAGGGTTGTAGGAACAAATTTGTAAAGCGTAATACTCCAGATGGGGGTGAATAGAGTAGGCATCGGAATTTAGCTAATTAAAAGTGTTAGTAACAAGATCACACAAATATATATATATATATATATATATATATATATATATATATATATATATATATATATATCACAAAAAAAAAAAAAAAAATATATATATATATATATATCACAAGTAAATGAAATGTAAAGGCAGAGATCAGAAAGCAAACGCAAAGACGGCGATGTATACTGTTTCCTCACTTGTGAGGACTATTCCAATCGGAAGAACTCTAGCTTCCAGTTGAATCCACTATTAGAAAATACCGCAAGTTTTCATACAAAGTCCTTGCAACTTCTACAACGCGAGCTGTGATACGAAGTACTCGACCAACTTCAATTATGAAGTGTCTTTCTTCAATCGAGTCTCTGATTATAATCTCTCTGAAACTTCTAGACCGCACCACATTGGCAAATCGACAAGTGGATTGCAACTGGCTTGGGATTTGAAAATGAAAGCTTTTAGAACACTTTAGAAGATGTTCAAGCTTAGAGAGAAGATAAGAAAGTGAATGGGTGAGTTGAAATGATTGAAATCCTTTTCTATTTATAGGTTTTCCAAAGTCAGAATTATAACAGAATTCGGGCAGAATTTAGGCAGAACTCTTTGAGAGAATCTTGGCAAATACCGTTGCATCCGTAACTGCAGGAGGACCAAGTTCAAAATCCAACAGGCACCAAATCAAATTCTGGCCGAACTCTGGCCAAATTCTGGCCAAATTCTCCTAGGGCCAATATTGATTTTTAGGGTATTTTATAAGACAGATTATAGATTTGGCTTATTTGAAAAGTTTAAGTAGTTAGGAGCTTTTTTAAGAATATGCTATTTTCAAAAGATAGGATATTTTTGAAAACATTTTGGGATAGCCTATTTGCCAGTACTGTTTGTAAAGAACAAAAGTTTTATTACAAACTAAAAAAAAGAGTACATGAGTACAATTGATTTCTGGAGAAGTACAACTATAGGAATCTGATCAGAAGATGTTCACTTTATCCCTTGGATAATGTGATATCGAAGACACGAGCCTTTGGAGGATGCAACAGCACTTTAGCAGGAGATTATGATCACTTTTGATGCTTTGAGATTGATTTGAAACTCTATTTATAGAGTTCTTGAAATAACTGTTTAGCAGTTATTCTGGATTGCGCATGCTTCAGGTTGCGCGCCTCCTGTTCACTTACGCAAACGGTTGTACTAACAACTGTGGACGCGTGGCATTGTTTGATTGAGATATGCGTGGTCATGAGCAGTGTAGTGGGCACGTTCTACGAAGTTAGTGGCTTGCGTACCACATCACTCTGTCCTGAACACCATTTTATCACCTTGCACGTATTTTATCAGGTTGCACGTGGACGCAATATAAAACATGCGCGAGCAGTTTGCACCAACTGCTGTAAATGTGTGGCATCATTTGATTGAGATGCACATGGTCGTGGGCAGTGTAGTGGGCATGCTCTGCGAAGTTGATGGCTTGCGTGCCACATCACCCTGTTTAAAAATAAGAGTTGATCAAGTAGCACCAATTTGTCAGGCTGCGCATAGGCACAACTCAACAACTGGCGCCTGTGACTTGGTCTTCTGTACTATATTGATTAATTCTCGTGCCATACAGTGACTTGCACGAACAAGCTGTCAGCATTAATTACATGCTGACAAAATCTTCTCGAGTGTCGTATTGCGCAGGATTCGAATAGATTTTCCTTAATCTCTGTGCTGTCAGTTGTCAGATAATGATGATGTCGTTATAACTTCTCGAGGAAGTACGCCACGTAGTTCTCGCGCAACTTGACTCTAGCGCAACCTGGCGTTGGTGCAGTCTGATGCTGCGTAACTTATTTGTTTGGCACAATACAATATTTCGGCGCCATCTGATGGTTAAACACTTTAATGGGTGGCACATCTTAATTTTTAGGCTCTACAAGGCCCCCTTCAAAGTTTTTGAAACTTGAAAAATACTTCAAAGTTTTGAAATACTTTAAATTATGCTAGTTTTACTTGGATTGTGCCAGTCAACTTTTTGAGTTGCGCCAATCAACTCAAGCCCGCTTCTTCAGCATAGATTGCGACCGTTTTCGGTTAAAATAGCTGTACACTTTGAGTCTTTCATTCTTTACATCATTTAAGATAACTCGAAAGTGTTGGCCCATTGGTCATATGGTCAAACTAATTTTAATAATTGATCAAACTCTGTCTCGATATATGGAGCTAGTCAGGATATCTCGGACTCTTGGACATGATAAAGAACGGCTATCTACTCAATTCAAGACCGAAGCATTGTTTGCCTGTTCGAGTCTGTATTTCTTTGGGCAATGTAATCTTTTATTTTATTGAGTCTAGAAATACATTGTACACCAAGTCGTACTGGCAAATAGGCTATTCCAAAATGATTTCAAAATGTTTTTAAAATTGTCCTTAGTTTTGAAAAACATTCGTATTTACAAAAGCTCCAAAAAGGTTTTTAAAATTCCCCAAAATCTATTTTGAAAAACCCTAACCAAACCCTGACAGAACTCGGCCAGAGTTCGGTTAGTGGCCGTTTTGATTTTTAAATTCCTTGGAACTTGGTCCTCCTGCAGTTGCGGATTTGACCGAGATTTGCTCATCGAGTTCTCCCCGAATTCTGTCTTTGGAACTCCTATAAATAGAGAAGGATTTCGATCTTTTTAACTCACTCATTCACTTTCAATCTTCTCTCTATTTAAAGCCTACTGTCTTCCAAAGAGTTTTTCTCGAGCTTTAATTTTCAGATCCTAAGCCAGTTACAATCCTCTAGTCGATTTGCCAGTGTGGTGCGGTCTAGAAGTTTCTGAGTGATTGTAACCAGAAGACTTGATAGAAGAATACCTCTTCACAATTGAAGTTGGACGAGTTCTTCGTATCAAAGCTCGCGTTATAGAAGTTGCAAGGACTTCGTAAGAAAACTTGCGGTTTTGCCAATAGTAGATTCAAATGGTAGCAAGAGTTCTACCGACTGGACTAAACCAGTATACATCGCTGTCTTTGTGTTTGCTTTCTTATCTCTGCCTTTACATTATTTAGTTGTAATTTTTATTCTGTGATCTTGCTGCTAATAATTTTTAATTAGCATTATTCCGCTGCCAACTCTATTCATCCCCCTAGAGTATTGTGCTTTACGATTTCGTTCCTACAATTGGTATCAGAGCGGGTGTTACAGGTAAAGAAAGGTAACATTACAATTATTTATTCATTTAATTAATTGTTAAATAGATCACATCACAACACATGGCAACTGTGAAATTCACAAGTGAAGGCCAGGCCACAAACAGACCTCTACTGTTTGATGGTACAAATTATACCTATTGGAAAACACGGATGAGTTTCTTCTTGAAATCCCTTGATTTTGATTTATGGTCTATTGTTATTGATGGCTATCAAAAGCCACCTCGTATAAATGTTGATGGAGTTTTAACTGAAAAACCCCATAACAGATATACAGAGGAAGAAAAGAAAAAGGCCAGTCTTGACGCACATGCTATTAACGCTTTATTTTGTGCTTTAGACAGAACTGAATTTAACAGG
Organism: Iris pallida; assembly: GCA_029216955.1. Lineage (NCBI taxonomy): Eukaryota > Viridiplantae > Streptophyta > Magnoliopsida > Asparagales > Iridaceae > Iris > Iris pallida. The sequence goes on along the minus strand of JANAVB010030217.1, from coordinate 3,604,448 downwards.
GTGTCTATCTGCACAAATGCTAATGAAGTGTGGAATCTTCTTGAAGTCACACATGAAGGCACGACTCAAGTCAAAGAATCAAAAGTCACCAGACTTACTCAGGAGTACGAGGCATTCAAGATGAAGCCCAACGAAACAGTTACTCAGATATTCGAGAGATTCTTGGATATTGTAAATCCTTTTTCCTCCCTAGGCAAAGATTACAGTAACCATGAAAAGATTCGCAAACTCCTGCGAGCACTTACAAAGAACTGGATTCCGAAGGCTACTGCAATCATTGAAGGAAACGACCTCACTACCATGACACTCGAAGTACTCAAGGGTAAGCTACTCACTCATGAACTGGAGCTACAAGATTTTGAAGAGCCTGCACCAAAGGAGAAGACGATCTTTCAAGGCTCAACACAGAAAAGCTACTGAAGGTGATTCAGATAGCAGTGAATCTGATGCTGAAGATCAAGCACTCCTAGTAAGGAAATTCAAAAGATTCATGAGATATGAGAAAAAAGCCAAAGAAAACAATAGCAGCAACAACTGGTATCAAGATGATGCTCTCTGCAATGGCTGCAAGAAGAAGGGACACATGAAGAAGGATTGTCCTACAAACTCATCATCAAGCAAGAAGAGCAACAGGTATAAAAAATAGAACCTGAAGAGATCAACATCTCGAAAGTATGCCAATACCAGCATATGGCATGAAAGTGAAGCCAGCGACTCAGAAGAAGAACAATCAGAAGATGCTACAAATGTATGCTTTATGGCATCCGATCAGGTACTCTCTGAACCTATAGTTGATACATATGATGACTTCACCTTTGAGCAATTAGGAGAAGCCTTCAGTGAACTGATAAGTGATTACAGGAAACTGCGTAGCAAATATCAGACCTCTAAGAAGGTACTCAAAGAGTACAAAGGTGAAATAGAAAGACTTACCGACCTACTAGCTGAGGTTAAAGATAATGTTAGTGAGTCTGGTGAGCTTATTTCTATTAAGCTCTTATTACACGAGACTACCAAGTCATCCGAAGAAAAAGACAAGGTTATTGACCAACTGAAAGAAGAACTTTCTAAAGAGAAGAAAAGTCTTCAAAGTGCACAAGTCAGAATGGAAGCACTCACTTCTGACTATACTAAGTTGTATGACACTTCCAAAAGATTGGAAATTAGGTTAGAAAAACAGCCTGAGACTGCTGCTTCCTACCCTAACAGGTGTCACTTACCGAATAATTGGAACATTCCTAAACCAAACACTGTCAGACCTAACCATATCAAACCTTTACCCCAAAAGGTTAAGCCCAAACATGATTATAGGTATGCTTTCTTCTATACTAGAAAACCTAAACCTACCAACCATGCACACCACTCAGATTTCAACACTAAACATGCACAATGTCATTATTGTGGCCACACTGGTCATACTTCTCCTGCATGTAGAATCAGAAAGCTTGTTGATTTAAATATTTATGCATGGATACCAAAAGCTAACATCTCAGGACCCTATAAGAAATGGGTACCAAAAGTTTCATCTGTAAATTGTTTTGTAGGTAGAACACCTTTCACATGCTAAAAGCAAATGGATCCTCGACAGCGGTTGTTCACGACATATGATCGGTGACGCTACATTATTTGCAACACTGTCGAAGAAGAAGAAGGAAGGCTATGTCTCCTTCGGTAACAACTTGAAAGGGTATATCATTGGTATCGGTGATGTTGGTAAGTCTTCCTATCCTGTGATTAAGGATGTCTGTCTGGTTACCGAGTTGAAACGTAATCTACTCAGCATAAGTTATTTAGCTGATCATGGTTATGGCATCAACTTTGGCAAAGACAAATGTACTATAGTTGATAGTTCAACTGGTAGTACTATCTTTGAAGGTATCAGGGAAGACAACATATATGATTTCTATTTGTTGGAAGAAACTAACATTTCAGGTATATGCTTAATGGCTAAACGTGATGAGAGTCATCTGTGGCATATGAGACTCAGTCACGCAAATATGGACACAATCTCAAGATTATCCACGAAGAAGCTAGTACGCAGTTTACCAGACATAACATTCAAGAAGGATTCGGTATGCAGCCAATGTGAAAAGAACAAAGCTACCAGATCCACATTCAAGTCAGTAAACGCAATATGTACTACTAGACCTCTACAATTGCTACATATGGACTTATTTGGTCCTAGCAGAGTTGCTAGCCTCGGAGGTAAGTTATATGCTTTTGTAATTGTAGATGATTACTTTAGATACATGTGGGTATACTTTTTGACACACAAGAATGATGCATTATCCGAATTTGTCATCTTTTGCAAGAAAGTACAGAATGAAAAAGGTTACATGATCACTCGTATTAGAAGCGATCATGTTGACGAATTTGAGAATGCAGAGTTTGAGCAATTTTGTGACACACATGGTTTTGTACACGAGTTCTCCTGCCCTAGGACTCCACAACAAAATAGAGTTGTGGAACGTAAGAACAGAACTCTATCCGAAATGGCCAGAGTAATGTTAAACCAGTTTAGTCTACCCAAATATTTCTGGGCTAAAGCTGTCAATACAGCTTGTTTTGTTCTCAATAGAGTTCTAATTCGACCCAAATCGAAGAAGACTCCATTTGAGTTATGGTTTGATAGAATTCCATCAGTTTCATATTTTAGAATATTTGGTTGTAAATGCTTTATTCTTAATACAAAAGATAATTTAGGAAAGTTTGACGAAAAGGCCGATGAAGGTATATTTTTAGGTTATGCGGCCAAGAGCAAAGGATACAGAGTCTTCAACAAACGAACTATGATCATCGAAGAATCAATCAACGTCACCTTTGATGAATTGAATCAAATGACTATCGATGACAATGACGAAGATCTAACTGTACTAAGTTCAACACTAGCTGATTCTCCAAGAGAAGAACCCGGAAGCAGCTACCTTCGGAGTCTACCGAAAAGATTAAAATTTACGGCTGATCTTCCAAAGGATTTGGTAATTGGTGATATTACCAAAGGTGTAAGTACTCGTACATCCAGTAGAGATATTGTCACCCTCATTTCCCGTATTTCGTATTTTGCCCATATTTTGATTTTTGCGTATATTTTTTTATCTTGCCTAACTGCGGTATTCCGATATTTCTCGTATTTTTCTTATTCGGATTTTCGGTTTGGTTTAATATGACTTGGTTTGGTTTGTAGGAATGAGAACACCTTTAGCTATCTTGCACCCTCAAGAACACCACAACAACCCCCATTAAAATCCCACCAACTTTTTCTCTCTCCCCATAACTTCCATTTATTTCTTCTTCTTCTTCTTCCTCCTACCACCACCAACATCCCCACCATAGGCAAGTTGCATCTTGCCATTTAATGAGGACCCATTTTTATTTTGATATTTAGTTAGACTAGAGCTCTAGGACCAATGTTAGAGCTTGGCATTTTGGATTTTGAAGCTTGGATTTCCCTAGATCTAGACTTTGTTCATTTTTGGATTTCTTTAGATTTGATCTATTAAACTTGAATTTTGGTTGGTTTTATTGTTCCCATGTTGTAGAGGGTGGAATTTTACCCAAGTTAGAGCCTTGGAAGCCCGGATTTGGAGCTTGGATGGCCGACTTATGGTGTTCCAAAGTTTTGGAACCCATGGGTTCTTCTCCTCGGCTTGAGGAGGAAGACGACCTCCAGGCGCGCCTCCTTGGCCGATCGCGCCTACTTTCCTGGCCGCGCGTTGTTTAGCGCTGCGCGCCTCCTTGGCCGATCGCGCCTACTTTCCTGGTCGCGCGCTGTTTAGCGCTGCGCGCCTCCTTGGCCGATCGCGCCTACTTTCCTGGCCGCGCGCTGTTTAGCGCTGCGCGCCTCCTTGGCCGATCGCGCCTACCTTCCTGGCCGGGCGCTCTTTAGCGCTGCGCGTCTCTTTTGGCCGCGCGCTGTTTAGCGCTACGCGCCTCCTTGCGGGCCACGCTGTTTAGCGCCTGGTCCGATTGCGCCTGCTCCCCTGACTAGGCGCACTTTAGCGCGTAGTTACCTAGGCGCACTTTGACTCTTGGATCCTAGGCGCGCCTTGCTGACTCGACCCAGGCTCACTCTAGTGTACCCTGACTAGGCGCGTTTCACTGGTCAGCGGCCAGGCGCACCTTGTTGGTTTCGACTTAGGCGCACTCCAGTGCACCTCATCCTAGGCGCACTCTGGTGTGCTACCTTAACCAGGCGCGCTCTAGTGTGCTGCTACCAGGCGCACTCTAGTGTGCTTGTTCCCTGGCACACTCTAGTTCACCTACACCCTAGTGCCTTAGTGCCTGCTTTATAACTTGGTTTTTCTTTGATATGATTGGAGCTTTTGAGATTTTGATTGCTCACATGCACAACTTGACTTGGTCTGACACGTCTTGACACTATTTTCTATGATTTGGCATGGTTTGGCCTGCATCTAGTTTTCTCCTATCTGTTGAATATCTTGTTAATAACTGGGACCGGTAACTTGATAACTCGGCTTGACTTGATAGTGGCCCGTGGTGGCGCACACCCGACTTGGCATGACTTGATAACTCAACTTGACTTGACTTGGTATGACTTGGTTTCACTTGATAGTGGCCCGTGGCGGCGCACTCTTGACTCGACTTGACTTGTCTTGACACCGTGGGTGTACTACCTGTTGCTCTGTGCAAATCACTTGTCTTGTCTTGCATCATGTCTAAGGGGTGACTCCCTGGGTACCACGGCCAGGGACTCACACTAAAATTGGACTAGGTAATGAGTAGACCAAATTAGAACATGGAGAATTCCCGGTCACAGGCAGTCTCGTTATCTGGAGGCATTAATGGACTTGTAGCTTGCCGACGAGTAGAGCACATTTCCAGCACACTGTCATGTGTTGCACCCTCTAAGTCACCTAAGGGTACATTTGTCTCCCGGGCAATGTACCCACCTATAACTCTCAACCCGCGGAAGGATAACTGGATGGTCTGCAGGGCTTGGGATTTGGAATTCTCGCTTGCATCTTGTTAGTAATTAGGCTTGTGATAATCCTAGTTAGTTAACGTAGTAAGCCGTAGACTTGCTTGGCCGTTGTGAAATGGATGTTGTCCAGCCCTGTCTAGTCTTGTCTAGAACTTGTACTTGACTTGCCCTGTACTTGTGATGTTTCTTTTGCTTGCTCTCTGCAATAAATGGTTAGTGACGAAGAAACTATTCAGGCGAAGGGGTACAATCCCGGTCCTTGTTTGGTTTAAGGATTGTAACCTGGCTCCCGGAATGGCTTCTAAGTCCCTAGTCGTATATTGTCCTGATGCGTTTTCTTTTCCTTAATGCCTTTTTCTTAGTTCATTTTATTCTGATATGCTGGTTTCGTTCTTATTTGTGGCCTCCTTTGTGGCACTTGCTCCTTCTGGAGTTTGACCCAGCTGGTTTTGTGTGGCCAGATTTTGGAGCAGCTCCCGAGGATCTACCAAGCTTCCAGCCCAATGGTGAACACTAGACGGAACCCGGGCTACGAGTGGGTCTTCCCTTTTGTTTCACCCACTCATATGTAAATTTATTCTTTTGAGGCGTTTGTCGACGAGCACCTGTTAGCTCGATGCACATTTACTTACTGTCTGCCTACGGGCTGTAACATGATTAACAAATCCTAGGGTTGATCATGTATGACTGAACTCTTGCTAGTCCTATCATTTTGTACGACTAGCTTCATGATCATCCAATATGTAATATTTGGGACGCCTTATATATATATATTTGATGCTCTAACATCTTGTAACTCTGTTAATTGCTTGAGATTGAGACAATAGGCTTGACCTTAAGAGACTGCTGGCTTGTAGTAAACCCTCATATCTAGACAGCCGTGACCGTATAGTTGAGATGTATTCTATTTCAATATACGTAGCTGGCTGTGTTTGCCCCCGCTCTCCAGTATTCTGGTTCTGGGGCGTGACACGGTTTAAGTGGTGGCCTATGCAGGTCTTGGCATTCAAGAAATGTGAGGGTTTACCAAATAGATGTCTCAATCAATATTCGCCCTTGATCTCTGCTCGTATCTTCAAATCCCTGAGATTCTTGACCTGATCATATTGCTTGTATAATTGATCTGTCCTGGTCCTTTCCTTATTGTTCCCTATGTCATCTTCTTCAGCGGCATTACTCCCGGACCTGCCAACCAGCCAGAGGAAGCTCGACAAGCACTCCAGCGCCAGGAAGATCAAGCTCAGCACTCTAGAGTAGCCTCTCGAGTTATGCCTTCCGGAGGCCCGGAACCTCCAGTTCAGGCAGCTCCGCCCGTTCAACCGGCTAGACAGGACGAGGGGCCTTTGGTAGGGCTTATCAGAGAACTGCTTGCATCCCAAGATCGTCGAGGTGACGCCTTGCACCAGGAGGTTTATGATGCACTAAACCGAGGAGGTCCCCAAGGAAATCAGGCGGCCAACAGTTTCAAGCGCTTGAACCCTCCCTTCTTTGACGGCAGTGAAGATACGATTGCCGCGGATGCTTGGCTTCAGGATACCGAGGTGGTCCTGGAAGCAGCTAGGACACCTGAAAATGAGAAGGTGGCGGTGGTACGCCTACAGTTGTTAGACTTGGCTCGCGATTGGTGGGCAGCTCAGGCCATGGGATTAGCAACACCAGTCACTTGGGCGACGTTCAGAGAGAGATTCCAGATAAAGTACTTCGATGCGGTGGCACGGTACGACCTGCAGACCAGATTCACCAACTTGAAGCAAGGAGGCAGGACGGTCGATGGCTATGCGACCGAGTTTTCTAGGCTGAGTAGGTTCGCCCCCACCTTGGTGGCAACCGAGTTCGATAGGGCTCAGCGGTTCCAGCAAGGACTGCATTTGGAGATATTATTGGCTGTGGAACAGTTCGAGCACCAGACGTTCGATGCAGTATTGAAAGCAGCAAGGAGGCATGAGTATACCTCCCGGAGAATTGTGGACAGGACCGGAGGCAGGAAGCGGTCCCACAACCAGATGCACCAATCTTCAGCTCCAGCCCCGGCAGCTAGGGGTATAACCATTGGAACTCCGAGGCGGGCGGCCTCAGTGACGTCGGTTCAGCATTCGACCCCGACTGTACCCGCAGCAGCAGAAGCAGAAGCAGTCTTCCGCGGTGGGATGTTCTCATTGCGGGAAGCCGGGCCATGTAGTGGCAGAGTGTCGTAGGGCACAAGGATTGTGCCTGGCTTGTGGAGGAGCAGACCACCAGATAGGGACCTACCCGAATAGGGGAGGTCCATCATCATCCAACCTTTCTAGTTCTTCGGTGAGGGGACCAGCCCCAGTTCCAGTCCAACAGCAGCAGCAACAGCAGTACCCGAGGCCATTGGCGCCCCAGGCCCAGGCCTTTCAGCAGCAGAACCAGCAGCAGTTCACCCAGGCTCCGGCACAGAACCGACAGAGGGGTTTCCAGCAGAGGGGACCCGCAGCTAGAGGTCAGGCTATGATGATGACCATGGAAGAAGAAGTTCCACCAGGTGAGGTAGTGGCAGGTACTATTCTCGTCAACACTTTTCCAGCATCTGTATTATTTGATTCTGGTGCATCGCATTCATTCATGTCTGCACGATTCGCGACACGGATAGGGTTGGAGCCCGAGTCATTATCAGTGAGGCTCAATATACTTACTGGTAATGGTCTTGTGGGAGTAGATCGAGTGTTCTCCTCGTGTCGGATCGTAGTTAGCGGTAGAGAGTTCCCCGCTAGATTCATAGAATTCCCTATGGCAGACTATGATGTAGTCCTAGGCATGGATTGGTTGAGGAACCATTATGCTAGGATAGACTGCCATGTTGGCAGAGTTGTCTTTAGTATTCCCGGAGAGCCAGAGTTTTCATTTTCCAGAGGCACAGTAGAGCCATCTCCTCCAGTATTGCGGATGGCAGTAGCAGCAGTGCAGTTGCCCCGGATAGTTGAAGAGTTTCCAGATGTCTTCCCAGAGGAACTTCCAGGGATGCCACCAGAGCGGGAGATCCAGTTCACCATTGACTTGATTCCCGGGACAGCACCAGTATCAGAGCGAGTCTACAGAATGGCGCCTTCAGAGTTGGAGATTTTGTACAAGATGATTGAAGAACTCAGGACCAAGAGATTCATTCGTGCAAGTGGATCGCCTTGGGGAGCCCCGATGCTTCTTGTGAAAAAGAAGGATGGTACGTCCAGGCTATGTGTTGATTATCGTACCTTGAACTCAGTGACAATCAAGAACAGATACCCTCTTCCAAGGATAGATGACTTATTTGATCAACTCAAAGGGGCTTCAGTTTTCTCGAAGATAGACTTGCGGTCAGGATACCATCAGATCAGAGTTAGAGAGCAGGACATCCCGAAGACGGCGTTCAGATCTAGGTACGGGCATTGGGAGTTTCTAGTTATGCCCTTTGGAGCGACCAATGCGCCGGCAGTGTTCATGGATCTCATGAACCGTATTTTCATGCCTTACTTGGATCAGTTTGTGATAGTATTCCTTGATGACATCCTGGTCTACAGCAAGAGTGAGGCGGAGCATGAACAGCATCTCCGTGTGGTTCTTCAGATTCTCAGAGAGCACCGGTTGTACGCCAAGTTCAGTAAATGCGAGTTCTGGCTCGATCGCATTTCATACTTGGGTCACATCATTACCCGAGGAGGAGTGGAAGTGGATCCCCAGAAGATTGTGGCTATCGAGGCATGGCCAGTACCCAGCTCAGTGGCAGAAGTTTGCAGCTTTCTCGGATTGGCCGGCTACTACCGGCGGTTCGTCTCTGATTTTGCAAGGATTTCAGCGCCGATGACCCAGTTGACCCGCAAGGATGTGCCGTTCGTTTGGACAGCAGAATGTCAGGAATCATTTGAGAAATTGAAGCGAGGTTTGATAACGGCTCCCATTCTCACCCTTCCAGATGGGACCGGAGGATTCACAGTTTATTGCGACGCTTCAGGCAGAGGATTGGGATGTGTTTTGATGCAGCATGGGAAGGTAATTGCTTATGCGTCACGTCAACTCCGTGATCATGAGAAGAATTACCCGACCCACGACTTGGAGCTAGCAGCAGTAGTGTTTGCACTTAAGTTGTGGAGGCACTACTTGTACGGAGACAGAGTGGAGATATTTACTGATCACAAGAGCCTGAAGTATGTTTTCACCCAGAAGGATCTTAATATGCGGCAGAGAAGATGGCTCGAGCTACTTGTGGACTATGATGTGGACTTGCAGTATCACCCAGGGAAGGCCAACGTGGTAGCAGATGCATTGAGCCGGAGAGCCGGAGTCTACCTTCTAACAGCGCAACCAGAGCTATTGGCAGATCTTCAGAAGATGGGAATTGAAGTGATTCTCCCTTCCAATGTGGTCTTGATGGCCAGCCTACAGATACAGTCCACCATAGTTGAGAGGATCCGGACAGCACAATTAACAGATTCCAAGATTCAGCGGCTCAGAGCAGAGTGCGAGGCAGGGAGAAGGCCAGAGTTATGTATTCATGAGGATGGTACACTTCGACACGGCACGCGTCTTTGTGTACCCAGTGGAGATATCAGACAGGAAGTCATGGCAGAGGCTCACAGTTCGCAGTATTCCATTCACCCAGGCGGCACGAAGATGTACAGAGATATTCGTCAGCACTTTTGGTGGAATGGTATGAAGAGGGAGATAGCCCGGTATGTCTCTCGATGTTTGGTTTGCCAACAAGTCAAGGCTGAACATCAGAGGCCGGCTGGACTTCTTCAACCTTTACCGATCCCAGAATGGAAATGGGAGCACATAACCATGGATTTCGTGACTGGGTTACCCAGATCTCCGGCAGGCAGAGATGCTATTTGGGTCATTGTAGACAGGCTTACCAAGGTGGCACACTTTCTTCCCTTTAGAGTTGGATAGTCGACGGCGCAGCTAGCAGAGATGTATCTCAGGCAGATCGTCCGACTTCACGGAGTGCCAGTCAGCATAGTATCAGACAGGGATACGAGATTCACATCACACTTCTGGCGCAGTCTTCATCAAAGTTTGGGGACTCGTCTTAAGTTCAGCTCAGCGTATCATCCGCAGACAGATGGGCAGTCAGAGCATACTATACAAACTCTCGAAGATATGTTGAGATCGTGTACCCTCGATTTTGGTGGTTCATGGGAGGATCACCTGCACTTGGTGGAATTCTCGTACAACAATAGTTTCCAGGCCAGTATCCAGATGGCACCCTTCGAGGCTCTGTATGGCAGGAAATGCAGATCTCCGTTAGCATGGGACGATATCGGAGAGAGGCAGATGCTCGGTCCAGAACTGATTTCTCAGACGGTTGAAGTGGTCAGAAGAATCAGAGATCACCTCCGAGTTGCTCAGGATCGCCAGCGCCATTGGGCCGATGCTCATCGGCGTCCCTTAGAATTTGCTGTCGGCGACCATGTATTCCTTAGGATCTCGCCTACCCGTGGCGTCATTCGTTTTGGCGTACGGGGAAAGCTTAGTCCTAGGTATATAGGGTCGTTCGATATTCTGGAGCGAGTAGGCGATGTGTCCTATCGTCTCGCTCTTCCGCCGTCATTAAGTGAGGTACATGATGTATTCCATGTGTCCCAGTTACGACGGTATATTCCGGACCCGAGCCATATTCTAGATCATTCGGAATTGGTTGTTGGTACCAACCTTTCGTATGAGGAGAGGCCCGTGTCTATTTTGGACCGGAGGGAAAAGATACTCAAGAACAAGACTATTAAATTGGTCCGTGTTGCTTGGGGTCATCACTCTCTAGGTGAGTCAACGTGGGAGCGTGAGGACGACATCCGATCGCGATATCCCTATCTGTTTGACTCGTGAGGTATAATGTCTTTCTTATGCCTTATGCTTTCCCTTCCTTGCTTGCATTGCATGATTGTATGATTGAACTGCTTAGTGTAGCTTGCCTGTGATTAGTGTAGCTTGTCGTGGCAATCTCTAGCTCCTTGATTAAATTCCGAGGACGGAATTCTTTTAAGGTGGGTAGAGTTGTCACCCTCATTTCCCGTATTTCGTATTTTGCCCATATTTTGATTTTTGCGTATATTTTTTTATCTTGCCTAACTGCGGTATTCCGATATTTCTCGTATTTTTCTTATTCGGATTTTCGGTTTGGTTTAATATGACTTGGTTTGGTTTGTAGGAATGAGAACACCTTTAGCTATCTTGCACCCTCAAGAACACCACAACAACCCCCATTAAAATCCCACCAACTTTTTCTCTCTCCCCATAACTTCCATTTATTTCTTCTTCTTCTTCTTCCTCCTACCACCACCAACATCCCCACCATAGGCAAGTTGCATCTTGCCATTTAATGAGGACCCATTTTTATTTTGATATTTAGTTAGACTAGAGCTCTAGGACCAATGTTAGAGCTTGGCATTTTGGATTTTGAAGCTTGGATTTCCCTAGATCTAGACTTTGTTCATTTTCGGATTTCTTTAGATTTGATCTATTAAACTTGAATTTTGGTTGGTTTTATTGTTCCCATGTTGTAGAGGGTAGAATTTTACCCAAGTTAGAGCCTTGGAAGCCCGGATTTGGAGCTTGGATGGCCGACTTATGGTGTTCCAAAGTTTTGGAACCCATGGGTTCTTCTCCTCGGCTTGAGGAGGAAGACGACCTCCAGGCGCGCCTCCTTGGCCGATCGTGCCTACTTTCCTGGCCGCGCGCTGTTTAGCGCTGCGCGCCTCCTTGGCCGATCGTGCCTACTTTCCTGGCCGTGCGCTGTTTAGCGCATGCGCGCCTCCTTGGCCGATCGCGCCTACCTTCCTGGCCGGGCGCTCTTTAGCGCTGCGTGCCTCTTTTGGCCGCGCGCTGTTTAGCGCTGCGCGCCTCCTTACGGGCCACGCTGTTTAGCGCCTGGTCCGATTGCGCCTGCTCCCCTGACTAGGCGCACTTTAGCGCGTAGTTACCTAGGCGCACTTTGACTCTTGGATCCTAGGCGCGCCTTGCTGACTCGACCCAGGCTCACTCTAGTGCACCCTGACTAGGCGCGTTTCACTGGTCAGCGGCCAGGCGCACCTTGTTGGTTTCGACTTAGGCGCACTCCAGTGCACCTCATCCTAGGCGCACTCTGGTGTGCTACCTCAACCAGGCACGCTCTAGTGTGCTGCTACCAGGCGCACTCTAGTGTGCTTGTTCCCTGGCACACTCTAGTTCACCTACACCCTAGTGCCTTAGTGCCTGCTTTATAACTTGGTTTTTCTTTGATATGATTGGAGCTTTTGAGATTTTGATTGCTCACATGCACAACTTGACTTGGTCTGACACGTCTTGACACTATTTTCTATGATTTGGCATGGTTTGGCCTGCAGCTAGTTTTCTCCTATCTGTTGAATATCTTGTTAATAACTGGGACCGATAACTTGATAACTCGGCTTGACTTGATAGTGGCCCGTGGTGGCGCACACCCGACTTGGCATGACTTGATAACTCAACTTGACTTGACTTGGTATGACTTGGCTTCACTTGATAGTGGCCCGTGGCGGCGCACTCTTGACTCGACTTGACTTGTCTTGACACCGTGGGTGTACTACCTGTTGCTCTGTACAAATCACTTGTCTTGTCTTGCATCATGTCTAAGGGGTGACTCCCTGGGTACCACGGCCAGGGACTCACACTAAAATTGGACTAGGTAATGAGTAGACCAAATTAGAACATGGAGAATTCTCGGTCACAGGCAGTCTCGTTATCTAGAGGCATTAATGGACTTGTAGCTTGCCGACGAGTAGAGCACATTTCCAGCACACTGTCATGTGTTGCACCCTCTAAGTCACCTAAGGGTACATTTGTCTCCCGGGCAATGTACCCACCTATAACTCTCAACCTGCGGAAGGATAACTGGATGGTCTGCAGGGCTTGGGATTTGGAATTCTCGCTTGCATCTTGTTAGTAATTAGGCTTGTGATAATCCTAGTTAGTTAACGTAGTAAGCCGTAGACTTGCTTGGCCGTTGTGAAATGGATGTTGTCCAGCCCTGTCTAGTCTTGTCTAGAACTTGTACTTGACTTGCCCTGTACTTGTGATGTTTCTTTTGCTTGCTCTCTGCAATAAATGGTTAGTGACGAAGAAACTATTCAGGCGAAGGGGTACAATCCCGGTCCTTGTTTGGTTTAAGGATTGCAACCTGGCTCCCGGAATGGCTTCTAAGTCCCTAGTCGTATATTGTCCTGATGCGTTTTCTTTTCCTTAATGCCTTTTTCTTAGTTCATTTTATTCTGATATGCTGGTTTCGTTCTTATTTGTGGCCTCCTTTGTGGCACTTGCTCCTTCTGGGGTTTGACCCAGCTGGTTTTGTGTAGCCAGATTTCGGAGCAGCTCTCGAGGATCTACCAAGCTTCCAGCCCAATGGTGAACACTAGACGGAACCCGGGCTACGAGTGGGTCTTCCCTTTTGTTTCACCCACTCATATGTAAATTTATTCTTTTGAGGCGTTTGCCGACGAGCACCTGTTAGCTCGATGCACATTTACTTACTGTCTGCCTACGGGCTGTAACATGATTAACAAATCCTAGGGTTGATCATGTATGACTGAACTCTTGCTAGTCCTATCATTTTGTACGACTAGCTTCATGATCATCCAATATGTAATATTTGGGACGCCTTATATATATATTTGATGCTCTAACATCTTGTAACTCTGTTAATTGCTTGAGATTGAGACAATAGGCTTGACCTTAAGAGACTGCTGGCTTGTAGTAAACCCTCATATCTAGACAGCCGTGACCGTATAGTTGAGATGTATTCTATTTCAATATACGTAGCTGGCTGTGTCTGCCCCCGCTCTCCTGTATTCTGGTTCTGGGGCGTGACAGATATTGTTTCTAGTGTTACATTCATTTCACAGCTAGAACCCAAAACCATTGATGAAGCATGTAGTGATCATTTTTGGTTAGATGCTATGCACGAGAAATTAAACCAATTTGAACGGAATCAAGTTTGGGAACTTATTCCCAAGCCTATTGATCATCCGGTCATTGGCACCCGTTGGGTATTCCAAAATAAACTTAATGAGAATGGTTTAGTGACTCGTAACAAGGCTCGACTCGTAGCTCAAGGATATAATCAGGAAGAAGGTATCGACTACGATGAGACTTATGTCCTAGTTGCGAGATTAGAATCCATTCGCATGTTATGTGCATTTGCATGTTTTCATAATTTTAAATTATTTCAAATGGATGTCATGAGTGTATTTTTAAATGGTTTTATAAAAGAAGAAGTTTTTGTAGCACAACCTACAGGTTTCACAGATTTTAAAAATCCTGATCATGTTTTCAAGTTGAAGAAAGCTTTATACGGTTTGAAACAAGCCCCTCGTGCTTGGTATGATCGTCTAAGCTCTTTTCTACTTGATAACGGTTTTTCAAAGGGCAAGATTGACACTACACTTTTTATTAAGTCTATGAATAATAATATCCTTTTAATACAAGTCTATGTTGATAATATTATATTTGGATCTACTGATGAATCTCTTTGTCAAGAATTCTCTAAGTGTATGCAGAATGAGTTTGAGATGAGCATGATGGGAGAGCTAAAATTCTTTCTCGGACTGCAAATCAAACAAACTGACAATGGGACATTCATAAATCAAGCCAAGTACACAAAAGATTTGCTAAAGAAGTTTGATCTGGACAATGTCAAACCTATTGGCACTCCGATGGCAACTTCAACAAAGCTTGATATTGATGAACAAGGCAAGCCTGTCGACACACATATGTATCGAGGTATGATCGATAGTTTACTTTATTTAACTGCTAGTCGTCCAGATATTATGTTTAGTGTTTGCCTGTGTGCACGTTTTCAAGCTAATCCAAAGGAATCACATCTGTGCGTAGTTAAGCGTATCTTTCGATACCTTAAGGGCACTTCTTCTGTTGGCTTATGGTATCCCAAAACCAAGTCCTTTGACCTTATTGGTTACTCGGATGCAGATTTTGCTGGATGCAAAGTTGATAGAAAAAGTACCAGCGGCACATGTCATTTCTTAGGCAAGGCTTTAGTCTCATTGTTTAGTAAAAAGTAAAATTCTGCAGCCCTATCAACAATAGAGGCTGAGTATATCGCCGCAGGACGTTGTTGTGCTTAGATTTTATGGATGAAACAAACCTTGGAAGACTATGATTTATTTTTCATACACATTTCCATTTTCTGTGACAACACGAGCACAATTAATTTGACTAAGAATCCAGTATGTCACTCTCGTACTAAGCATATCGAGATCCGACATCATTTTCTTAGAGATCATCAACAGAATGGAGATATTGATCTTGTATACATAGACATTGAGAATCAATTAGCTGACATCTTCACAAAACCTCTAGCAGAAGATTGTTTCAATTATTTACGTCGAGAATTGGGAATTTTGGACGTCAATAATGTTAATTAATTTTGTTTTATGATTATATTTCAATACGCAAAAACTGTGTTAGAGACAAGCCAATAAAGAGTCTGTCTGTCACCACAACTACGGTTGAAGCGAAGCGGTACTTAAGAGTTCTCCGGTGAACCTCCGCCAGCTGGGACAGTACTCCTACAGCTAATCTGAGACAGTCGCTGTGTAACGAAATTTAATCTATAAAATAATATTAATTATATTAATTGAAGGTTGAAATTATTAATCTTTGAATTAAATTTTTGAAATGAGTCAATAAAAAATAAAGTGGCCCAAACCAATAACAGAACCCCTAGGCGAATTCGGCCAGAGTTCGGACCGAATTCGGCCCGAGTTCGGTTAGTGGTATCTGGTTATATAACCAGAACCCGAGAGCCTCTTCTTCTTCATTGCTTCTAAAACCTCTTCCACAGCAACAGCAGCCGCGCGAAGCTCTCCAAACCCTAGTTTTTCACCACTTCGTTTCTCCCAATCTATGTGGTGAAATCCATCCAAATTTTGGATTCGTGCGGAGATCGTTGTCCTCTACAACATACTTGAATCTCGGGAGATATAACTTCGTATTTTTCCGCCTTTCAAATTCGTACATATTTACTTTATTTGCACAATGCCTAAGGGATACAACCCCTTTAAGAGGAAGAAGACGACCAATCCTAGTAAGGAAGGATCATCTTCACATCCACACACAGATTTCCTTTTTTCGCCAGTTCAATCGAGCGATGGCGCGTTCGATGGATTTTATTTTCAAACCCTAGATCAAGCCCTTCTGTGGTATGGAGACTTCTCTATGAGATCCATATGCACCGGCGCTCCTATCAAATGGACTGTATTTCCAGATCACCGCCCTTATTTTGAGGCATTAGGGTTACAACACTTTGCTAAACTTTATTTCCCAGTAGCTACTAATGCCATTAGACTTTTCTATTGCAATATCGTACTAAACACGTTTGACGTATATACTCGTGTTGGTGGACTAGATATCGAGTTCAATGATATCCTCTTAGCGAAAATCCTTGGTATTTCTAACGACGGTGCACCGCTTGATGATATCACTGAATTTAATTTCCCCGACGGCATGACACTTGCTAGTTTCAAAGCTGAACTCTGTGCCCCTGAACGAGTTCGCTCTAGAAAGTTCAAAGCCAATAACTTGAACTTGTTTAGTTATGAATTGCATCGTATCATCTACTCTACTCTCCTTCCGAAGTCTACTTCAAAGGATGATGTCACGTCACTTGAGCTGTCTGCTATGTATCATATTCTTAAGGGGATTCCTTTTTCTGCCCTTAAGACTATTATCCAGATGATGGGACGTTGTCGTGCAAGAGATAGAAATCTCTCTTATGCGATGATTCTTCCACGCATCTTCCAGCATTTTGATATTGATCTGTCAACTTGTACTCAAGACCCTGAGCCCAAGTTTCTTAAGCTATCTCGTCGTAGTATGACTGCTGCTACTCCTCCTACTGCTCCACCTCCTCCACCTACTCAGCAGTATGCCATGACCTTTGATGGCATACACCAGCATCTTTCTGATTTGCACGTCTCGATGACGGATATGGCCCACGAACGTGAGTTCCGTGATGTCACTCATTATCAGGCGATACCAAATTCTCTAGCTGATCTCCGATTTGCTCAGATTGGACATTCTGCCGGTTCTATTCCTAGAGATCCAGCCTTTTCTGGTTACCGCTGTGAGGATGAGGCTGTTCATGCCTACTTTCAACCCGGTAACGCATATGATTGGTATCGTACTGCTCGTGCCCCTCCTCGAGACTATGTCGGTGAGTTTTACACTGGCGCCCCTTCTCACCCTTCTGGAGCTGGTCCTTCTGGACATGCCGGTCATGCTGCTGATGATGATGAGGATGATGAGGAGATGTGATGATGATGTATTAGTTAATTTTGAGACTTAGTTATTGTCTACTGTACACTTGGAAATGCTCCGACATTCTAAGTTTCTTTTTTTTTAGCAGTTTATTATCAGTTTTTTTGGACTTGTACTGGATATTTCTTGATGTCTCTTGAACATCATTTTATTTTTATGGGATGCGTAGTTTATCTTTTATATCAGTTTATTTATTCTTTATAGCATCTTTATCTGCTTCTATATTATAAACTGCCTGTGACATAATTCTCTGTTATGTCTTGTATATTCTCACTGCAAGAGATATTATTTTCTAGTGTTTCTTCACTGTTGTAGCTTATGCATTAATTGCGAGGGAGCCTATTTCTTCGTAATTATTTTGCTAAGTGACAACGGGGGAGAAAAAGGATCTAACATTTTGTTTTGAGAAAATACAGGGATTGAACAATTTTGAACAATTTTTGTGGTATCTTATCTCAAAAGATGTTATATCATTCATAGTTTGTCAATTATCAAAATGGGAGAGATTGTTGGCCCATTGGTCATATGGTCAAACTGATTTTAATAATTGATCAAACTCTGTCTCGATATATGGAGCTAGTCAGGATATCTCGGACTCTTGGACATGATCAAGAACGGCAATCTACTCAGTTCAAGACCGAAGCTTTGTTTGCCTGTTCGAGTATGTATTTCTTTAAGCAATATAATCTTTTATTTTATTGAGTCTAGAAATATATTATACACCGAGTTGTACTGGCAAATAGGCTATTCCAAAATGATTTCAAAATGTTTTTAAAAATGTCCTTAGTTTTAAAAAACATTCGTATTTACAAAAGCTCCAAAAAGTTTTTTAAAATTCCCCAAAATCTATTTTGAAAAACCCTAACCAAACCCTGACAGAACTCGACCAGAGTTCGGCCAGAGTTTGGTTAGTGGCCGTTTTAATTTTTGAATTCCTTGGAACTTGGTCCTCCTGCAGTTGCGGATTTGACCGAGATTTGCTCATCGAGTTCTGCCCGAATTCTGCCAGAATTCTGTCTTTGGAACTCTTATAAATAGAGAAGGATTTCGATCTTTTTAACTCACTCATTCACTTTCAATCTTCTCTCTATTTAAAGCCTACTGTCTTCCAAAGAGTTTTTCTCGAGCTTTAATTTTTAGATCCTAAGCCAGTTACAATCCTCTAGTCGATTTGCCAGCGCGGTGCGGTCTAGAAGTTTCTGAGTGATTGTAATCAGAAGGCTTGATAGAAGAATACCTCTTCACAATTGAAGTTGGACGAGTTCTTCGTATCAAAGCTCGCGTTGTAGAAGTTGCAAGGACTTCGTAAGAAAACTTGCAGTTTTTCCAATAGTGGATTCAACTGGTAGCAAGAGTTCTACCGACTGGACTAGTCCTCAACAGAGGAAAACCAGTATACATCGCTGTCTTTGCGTTTGCTTTCTTATCTCTTCCTTTACATTATTTAGTTGTGATTTTTATTCTGTGATCTTGCTGCTAATAATTTTTAATTAGCATTATTCCGGTGCCAACTCTATTCACCCCCTCTAGAGTATTGCGCTTTACGATTTCGTTTCTACAGAAAGAAACCCTATATTCTTCTTCTTTTTCCCGATCATTAAGAACTTCGATCGACAGAAATGGCACCCAAACGTTCTGCTGCTGAGAAGGACAAGACTGTGGCTGAGTCATCCACACGAGTTTCACCTTCGTCATGCCAAGAGACGGCCAACCCGGCCTTGAAAGGTAAGCTTTCGACTGTAGACCTGATTGCCGACCATCCTACTGATCATCGGCCACCCTATTTAGTGTTTGGCTTGATTCTGACAATGTGCGCCTGCGCTTTTTAGAGTTGGGCATACTCCATAACTGGTGCCTCCCTTATTAGGGTTTGGTTTCTATTGACTCGTGTTGCGCAGCATTTCGGAAAGTTGTGCTGTCTTTTGGGCTCAACTTTGACATGTTATGCGGCAAGATATGGCGCAACTCAATTGTTGTGCAACTTGATGGCTGCGCATGTTGAGTGTGGCGCAATGTTAGTGTCGCGCAATGTTACTGTCGCGTATCTTGACTAAATAGAGTTTTAAATACTCGGTTCATTCCCAACGATGAACCTATTTATGGGGCGCTCTTTTTCAAAAAGTCTTTTACTTTCTCCCTCGTTAAGTGATACGCTCCCATTAATTGGAAAGATGAAGAGTTAGCGGGGGCTGATCTCTGATGTATATATATGAACATGAAGTTCCACCTTCATCTTTATTCATTCTCATGGCATCTAACATGAAGAAGGGGATGAACAATAGTGACAACGGAAAAGCTTCTGAGGAGAAGTTATACTCCGTGCCTGCGGAGTTTTTGCTGGAAGCTGACTCGTCCCTGAGGGCGGAGAACTTCCTCGACTATTTTTGCCTGACCCCAACTGTCTTCGCTAATTCCAGAGGTAGGCCGTCGCCTTCTTCCGAAGAGCGTGGCACTTTAGAACGTTTGGAAGAATTCCTTCGTTTGATGCATCGTTCGAGAATCTATGATATGGAGGAACTGAGCACTGCCTTTCATCAGACTGAGGACGGAAAGAAGAAGTGATGTGATGCGAAAGATTCTTTTTACATAATGGCCTATAGCGCCTATGTCTATAGTGTCTGTCCTCTTTTCCATTATGAAATAAAAAATTGAACTTTAATAAATCCTGGCGCATTTGAGTTTTGTTGTGTAACTATCTTGACACATTAACTTTTCTCGGTTAACACAAATTTTTGAACGACATGTGGAGCTTTTTATGCTTCATTCTCCCCGAAATATATGTCTATGGACGTACATAATGTTCTAGCTTCAATTGTACATGAATAATTACCATAAGAAAGGAACATTTACTGTATTCTCTTCTTCTTTCTGATGCTTGCAGGAGATCAACTTACGAAAATTCCCAGGACTGGCATCGGTGATCTTGGATGTTATAAAGTTGAACCACCTTTGACGCACACATCAGAGAGCTCAGAACTCGTCATGCTTAAAATGGCTTCTTCAAGATGGTAGGAAGGGCCTTTATACATGAGAGTTGGACGGTAGAGAGACAGAATTAGGAATTGTATCACGAGGGTAATCTCATTCCTACCTCTCATGAAAGGTCATCTCTTCTCCACCAGTTGTATTGAGAACATCTTTTCCTCAAGCTGCTGCACTCTGGGGTTCTCCACTCGTCTTTCTGAGAGAGAAGACCATAGTTGATTTTGTTGTCTTGCTCGCTGCTTCAGGTCAAGATGACAAGGAACCAACACCAACAAGAAGATCCAAAGATGTAATAGACCTTCAGTTGTTATATTCAGAATAATAATCCGAGATGTAATAGATTTTCATTAAGATGTATCTATATTTTTAAAGAAGGAATAAAGAATGATTTTCTCTTCTTTATGATTTGATTTGATATGATGATAGAAAATAGAATCCAGAGGTAATTTGGACATGAACTCTTCTTTTACTTTTTTTATTGATGATCTTCAAATCGGTTAGGACTTAAAGACAGGATATCATATCTAAAAAGATGAGATATCTGTGATAATACGGGTTTATCATAATGAAAAGATGTCTTTTAAAACATTTGGATTTCAAAAGATGGAATTGATGATTTGGATAGACTCCACGGGAATTTTGAGTTTTTATTATCCTGTAGCTTTATTTATGAAAAAGTAAATAAATGATAATAAATGTAGGCCCATTCCCACAATGAAGTAGAAATTAAAAAAAACTGATGAATAAGCATGCCTTTTCAAGGAAAGGTCGCTTCGATTCTCGAGACAAAGAGTAAATGAAGATTTCTTCACAAGATGAACGAACATGCCTTTTCGAGAAAAGGTTGTTTCGGTTCCTGAGATAGAATGTTTGGCCTTTCTGTCTATAGAATAGTGTGGATTTTTTTCTAAAAGCATCATTCACCCCTTTTTTTCTTTCACAAATGTCTTAGAAGAAATGGCTAAAGAGACGGGAGTTATCCCGAAGATCAGAGCCGTCCTCGACACTCCTTCCGATGAGGCCCCACCGCCTATTCAGTCAGAAGTCAGAGAAAGTTGGACTATCCCTGGACAGAAGCAGGACATTCTCGCCAAGCCGGTGGAGCCTGGGAGTACTGTCGAGGAAGAAGCTCTAAGGAAGGCTGCCTGTGAACTGCTGGTGTCATCGGATAATAATGACTTTGAGCTTCATACAAAATATGTTTTCAATCAAGAGTTTTTTGGTCCTCGTTAATTTTATGTATTTCCTTCTGTCTACATTTATGCAAATAAAAGTGAATTTTATCTACATTCTGAGTCTCTGTGTTGATTTTTCTTCTTGGTCTTCAAATATAATATTTCTTGAGATATTTGCCATTAATGGGCATCATGGCAATTCGACCATCCATACCAGTCAATTGATAAGCTCCGTTGGAAAAAACTTTGCTTACAATATAGGGTCCTTCCCACTTCGCTTCGAATTTGCCTTTGCTCATGTGCATCATAGTCATAGGACGTCTGACGGTTAGAACTAGTTCTCCTTTTTGAAATATTCGGACTTTGACTTTACGGTTGAAGGCTTTTGATAGACGAGCTTGGTATAGCTCATTATGTTATTGAGCTAGGAGCCATTTCTCATCAAGCACTTCATGCTCCTGAAGTCTCAGATGATCATTGTTTTCGGTTGTGAATTCGTTGGCAATGGCAATTCTTAGGGAAGGGATCTGGATTTCCAATGGTAAGACGGCCTCACATCCATATACCAAAGAGAAAGGTGTGCAGCCTGTAGGAGTACGTATAGTAGTAGGGTAAGCCCACAGACATTCTCCAAGCTTCTCACTATAGTTTTGTTTGTTGGTTGAAACAAACATTTTGAGGAGTTTGATGATGGTCTTATTAAATGCTTCTGCCAACCCGTTAGCTGCAGGATTGTAAGCTGTAGAAGCATTATTTTTGATCCTGTTGTCAAAGCAGAATCGAGTGAACTTCTGACTGATGAATTGTCGCTCATTATCATGAATAATTCGTCGAGGAACATCGAATCTATAAATCATATAATGCTTGATAAAGTTGATGATGCTGCTTGTCTTGACCTCAGCTAGAGGTATAGCTTTAGCCGATTTTGAGATGTAATCAGTTATGGCTAATATGAACCGATGTCCTCTAGACGAGGGAGGATTGATAGAACCGATGATATCCATTCCCCAAGCTTCAAAGGGCCAAGATTCTGCCGTCGGGTGAAGGAATTCTGACGGTTGATAAATGAAGTTAGCGTGGATTTGACATGCTAGGCTCTTTCTTGCATACTCGATTACATCAGATACCATTGAGGGCCAATAATAGCCCATACGGCGAATGCGATCCTATAATTTAGGACCAGGTTGATGTGCGCCACAAATACCATCATGAGCTTCATGAAGTATTTGTTTTGCTTCTTCCCCCGCAAGACAACGTAGGAGTAAGCCGTCGAACATTCGTCGGTAGAGTGTCTTTATAGTATGATTATAGTAAAATCTGAGTGACCATCCTCGAATTGTTGTAGCCTCCTTGGGATCTTCGAGTAGGATATCATGGACTACAAAGTCTATGAATGGAGTCCGTTCGTCCTCACTGATGGCGTAAATTTCAACTGAATGATTGAATTCCATGTTTGGGCGGTTAATTTCAGTATTTAAGTTATTCTCGACACAAAATAACTCTTTATTAGTGATGACGATCATTTGTTGCCTTCTGACGGGAATTACTAATAATGCTGCAAGTTTAGCAAGAGCATCAGCTTTTGTGTTACATGCTCGGTGTACATTCTCAATAAAGAAGCCTTTGAATGAAGTAGCCATCCTGATCGCTGCATTATGATATGGAATTAGATATTGATGCCGAACTTCGTATGTGCCTCTAACTTGATTGACAATTAATTTGGAGTCTCCGTAAACTTCAAGATACTCAATATCTAATTGTTTAGCCAATTGGAGACCAATAAGCAGAGCTTTGTATTCAGCCACATTGTTGGAACATGACTCATCTAAAGAATAAGCTCTTTGGATAGCTAACCCTTCTGGTAAGACGAGGATGATTCCGACTCTAGCAAAAATTGCACCTTTTGGTCCAATTCTGGATGCACCATCAAAGAATAAACGCCAAATAAGAAATTCTTCTGAAATCATGTTGGACTCCAAGGTTTCATCTGAAATCTCATCGTAGAGTTTAGATGTTTCGGGAACTGGATGAGCTGCTAGAAAGTCAGCAAGGGCTTGACCTTTAACAGACATTTGAGGAACATAAACCGTATCATATTGTGCTAACAATATGGCCCATGTTCCAAGCCTAGAATTGAGTATACTGGGCTTCTTTATCAGGATCCGAAGAGGGTTAACTCTAGAAATAACATGAATAGTTTGGCCAGTGATATAATGTCTCATCTTTTGAACAGCAAACATCAAAGCTAGACATTCTTTTTCTACTGGAGTGTATCGATGCTCAGCTCCAATCATTACGCGGCTAAGGTAGAAGTTAGCCTGCTCATGACCTTTACTCTTCTGAGCTAATAAAGACCCTAGGGAGTGGTCCATTGCTCGAACATACATAAGGAAAGGTATTCCTAACACTGGAGGTACTAGAACTGGAGGGTTCATCAAGTATCGCTTTATGTCTTCAAATACTTGTTGATATTCTTCAGTCCAAATAAATGACACACCTTTCTTCATGAGTTGAGTGAACGGTCTACAGCGTCCAGAGAGATTTGAAATGAATCTCCGGATATACGCAAGCCATCCTTGGAATCCTCATAGCTCATTTAGGTTGCGTGGAGGATGCATCTCTTGAATGACTTTGATTTTCTCAGGGTCAACGTGTATACCTTTAGAGGTAATATTGAATCTAAAAAATTTGCCACTAGAGACTTCCATGAATGACTTGGTAGGATTCATCTTGAGTTGATGTTGGCGCATTAGATCGAAAATAGTTCTCAAATCTTGAATATGGTCTTCTTTTAGACGACTTTTGACAGCAATATCGTCAACATAACATTCAACAGTCTTTCGTAAATGATCACGAAAGACGGTACTCATGGCCCACTGATAAGTTGTACTAGCGTTCTTAAGACCAAATGGCATGACAGTGTAACAATAGACTCCATGAGGAGTACGGAAAGATGTATGTTTCTCATCTTCTGGATGCATCTTGATTTGATTATATCCTGAAAATCCATCCATAAAGGACATACATTCAAATCTGCAAGTATTGTCAATCATGACATCAGTAATTGTGAGAGGGAATTCGTCTTTGGGACAAGCTTCATTAAGGTCTCTGAAGTCGATGCAGACCCAAACTTTTCCTGTTTTCTTCAAAACTGGGGCAACATTAGTCACCCAGTCTAGATGTTGTTCTTCTATGATGAAACCACAAGCGATGAGTTTCTTAAGCTTAGCTTCTATGGTATCCATCATGTCAGGTCAAAACCGACGTTGTTGCTGTTTGACTGGCTTCACATTTGGTAGAATATTGAGCTTGTGGGTAGCAATCTGAGGATCCAACCCCGGCATATCTTCATAGCTCCAAGCAAATACATCAATATATTCTCTAATGAGTTGGATTAGTTCTTGTTTATCCGCTTCAAGGAGGCTTTTGCTGACGATTATCGGTTTTGGAGAAATTTTATCTCCAATATTGACTTGAACCAGCTGATCTTCAGTAGGTGGTTCACGTTGCTCAAAGCGAAGCTTCCATTGAGTATCCATCCTTTTTCCAAGGATCAGATTCTGAAGCTTCGACAAAATCTTCGTCATCTTTCGAGAACTCGACAGTCACCATATTGGAAGATAGAGTCACGCGATGGATGTGCCCTACACTGGTGTCTGAATCCTACGAGATAGAATCAGAAGAGTTAGATCGTTCTTCATTCTTGGATTCAGAGGCTTCTAGAGTCGGAGTTGGTGAAGTATAACCTAATCTCCGCTTCGTTTTGCTGTAGTGTTGTTGTGATTTTCCTTTCGGAGCAGGAATACGAATAGCAGTTCACCTTCCTTTGCCGCTATTGAGACCAACTTTAAAATTATAGCCCATCTTTTGAATGATATCTTTTGATTGCTGACTATAATGACGTAGTTGAAGTCTTTCGTTATGGTGATTTTCTTCATCGCTATCGGGCGTGATCTTCTGTTTTGTTCCTTTATAAAAAGTATAGGAAGTTCATCTTTCTTCCTGGAAGGAACTAAGAAGAAGGAGTCCTGCATTGACTCGAGCAATACTTCATTTCGGGAAGCTTCAACTGCTCCTATGGCAAGTGGTTCGAAGTTATCTAACATTTCTAAATAACATCGAGTATAATAAAAGACACCAGTATATCAAAGTTATACGGCTTCTCAAGTCCCAAGGTTGACGTCTTTTTTAATACTTTGTCGAAACGGACAGGCTATTTTTCTTTGTTGGCTGTCGTCGGTTTGGAAAGAATTGGCTCTATCGGGGATGATGAAGCTGATGGATTATTGACAGCAGGAGAAGATGATGCTTGAGGAGCCTCCAGAGCTAGAGCAGGGTTTTCTTGAACTTCTGAATAGTCTTTTAGGTAAGGTTTCCCCGATATAGTACCAGTTAAAACTTCTTCTTCGAATACAGGCTCAAAGGACACCATATTGCAACTCTTTGCCTGGGTTTTATTTCTAGAAGGTTTCTTCTAGAAAGATGGAGAGTTTGTCCAGTAACCCAAACCAACCCGAGATTGGTTGTGAGAAAGACATAGAAAAAAGAGGTACATGAGATCCCTTTCCATGATTCAAACCAGAGGCCTTTTGTAGATCATATCCCATCTTTGTCATGAGTTCACGAGATTGTGGACTGTACAGATAGAAAGTTGGTTGGTATTTGGCTTCTGATTTTGACAATATTGTCTTATCAGTAGAAGAAGAAGAAGGATTATCTATTGCCGGGAAGAAGGTAGCAGTTAGAGGTGGAAGACAATGCTCACCAAATGAAATCATATGACATGATTTATTTTTAGTGGCCTTCCTGGACTTGGTGGAAGAAGATGGTGTTTCAAAGTCCGTCACTAAATCTAGATGGATCCATATGATCTCTCCTTTATCAGTTGACAGAGGAATAAGACCATCTGTTCGTGCATGTAGAAGATTAACAATTTCTAGAGTAGTTCTCGGAATGGGCATGACGTCGTTCTGCACAAGTTGAGCTAGAAAATCTCCAAACTGTAAAGAGACGACATTAGCCGTTATAGTTTTCTCGTCTTGTTGGAGAGTGATTGCACCGGAATTGACCATCTCTTGTATTTTACCCTTGAGCACATAGCACGCTCGAGTTGGATGTCCAATAAACCTATGGTAAACATAATATTTAGGATCGTCAGTCTTACCAACTTTATCTGGCAGTTTAGGTTCTGGCAGTTGAAGTTTATTGCTCTTGATGAGGCAATCAAAGATACTCATGATATCATCTTCATCAAAAGAGTATTCTTTTTTTGGATGAGGTGACCGTTGTGGTAGTGCTGTTGGGGTAGATGTTGGCTGATTTACATTGATGGCTAGAGCTTCTTTGCCTTTGAAATTAATGGCCAAAGTCTCCTTGCTCTTGCGATTGTTCTGATGACCATTATTATTTGGTGTAGCACGTTCATCTTTGTCAGGGTTAGGCATTTGAATGCCTAATTGCTTGAATTTGTCAGCGCTCTCTTCTGCCGCTTTGGCATTCATTATGAAAGAAGGCCAATCCTTGAACTGTGTTGATTCTGTCCACATGCTGATTATAGGCAACAAGTTTGATCTGCAAGTGTCTATAGTTAAAACATATGGAGTTTCGAGAGGCATTTTGAGTGCTTCACGGTGGAATCGTTTAATGAAACGTTCAGTCATTTTATTATGTCGTTGTTTGATTTTGATAAGTGTAGACATAGTCATGTCGTTGGTTTCCTCATAAAATCGTTCCAGAAATATTTGTTTGAATCCAGCAAAAGAGGTTATACACATATCTGGTAAACTAAGATACCAGTCATATGCTGCACCAGCTAAACAACTAATAAATACTCTAGTAAGAAGAGCATCATTTGGTTGAAGTTGATCAGTCATTACTTCAAAGTGATTGAGGTATTGACTTGGAGACGTGCTGCCATCAAACAACATAATTGTAAGGGGTTTATATTTAGGAGAAAATTGAACCTCTTTCCATTCTATGGGATAAGGCTGTTTGATCCCAAGCTTTTGCAGGCCATCCTTCTGTTTGAAAGCTTCAAATTGAGTACATAAAAGTTTTACGACCTCATTGGTATCTTCTGCTGATTGCAGAGTAGTGGATTGATTCAATGTATTAGGAGGGGGTACTGCATGATAAATGCCACCCCTCTGCACCATATTGACTTAGAATAGCCTGCACAGGAATGGAAGCGGTGTGAGGAGATTGTACTCCCAAATCAATATTGGTGGGAGCTAATGTTGTCATAGGTTCTTGAGTCGGAATCAGATTCGTGACTGGTGGAACTTTATGTTGTGCCATAATCACAGCATGCATGTCTACCATCATCTCAGCCATGTTCTTCAAACTAGCCTCTAAAGCAGCAATTTTCTGCTCTTGACTGGAAGAAGTGGAGGTATCTTGATCTTCTGTAACGGCATAAGCAGTCACTTCTGTAGCCCTTGAAGACGATCTAGTGGAAACAATGGTCCTTTCAGAACTTTCACTGTCAGCATCAAAGTCACATAAAGAACCACCCTCCGAATTAGTGATAGGGATATCTTTTTGACTGAAAGAATCTTGGTTTGAATCAAGAAGATTCCTTTGATCGATTGTGTTTTGGCTTCTTGATCTAGTATACTGGTATACTCCTTCGCCGGTTTCATAAATCCGATCTAAGTATTGCTGACTAGGATTGCGGGATGCATTACATCTTGGACATTTTCTACCCCAGTGCTTTGAGATGCCATGTTGACAGAAGCAAAGAGTAATTCATCTTCGTCCACTAGGATTGGTTCAGGAGTCTGAACATAACTCAAACGATCAAAGACGGACCGCTTGGCTGACTGATAGCAGCATTTGATGACAACTTCATGAAGGTGGTTGTAATAATGTTCTTAGTATTGGACCACCGCTGGACAGGATGGATTTGTAACCTTCCGCTTCTGTATTAACAGTTCACGGAGGTCACTAACAGGATGAGAAAAAGTTACAGGAACATAGTCCTTGATGATATTCGGGACATGGTTCCTGTTCCTGAGGTGTCATGTACCTTGAGTATACAAGGACATGCTAAGCTGGTAAGCATAAGTCACAGGATCTTTTACCTCAGCATTCTTTCTCCGGTACAAGTTAGCAACTGGTGGCGGTTGCGCTTGATACATCTTATGATTTCCCGAGGTTGAGCCTAATTGGCAGCTGTTGATATAGGTGGACAAGTCTGACAGAGGATCTACTTGTGCATCTACTTGAGATACTAGTAGTTTGCCCCGTCGGGATCTTGAAATACATAAGGTTGGTAGGTCCTGCCCTGATCACTTTGGAGTAGGCATAATGCCCTTTTGCATGGAAGGTTCATTCTGAATTAAACCCATCTTTCTGACAGAGATTTGGTTGTCTCTGTTAAGGAGAATAAAATTCCTATTTGCATTGGCAGTACTTTCTACCTAGTCAATGACTCGAGCAGAATGAGGAAAGGCTAAAGAGCGTTTTCCCTGATTTAGTGGCTTCTCACTAATTTTCTGGTTTGGTGACAAAGAGGGAGTCACTAAACAGTGCTTCTCTTTACATTGCGCTAGTATAGAAGCATGTGCAGGTTACGCTAGAGCATAAACATGCATAGGTTACGCCAGAGCAGGAACACGCGCATGTTATGCTGGAGCAGGAACATGTGCAGGTTGCGCTAGGGAAAAAAGGCCAAAGGGCGCTTTCCATTCATGCGGCTCAGACATGAGACAACCCTCACGCGGCTCAATTATGAGGCCACCCTCATCCAGCTCGGTTATGAGACCACCCTTATGCGGCTCGGTTATGAGGCCACCCTCATGCGGCTCAGACATGGGGATAGTCCTTCATGCAGCTCGCAACATAGTGGCAGTTGGGACACATGGCAGAAGTTGACTAAGTCTTAACTACTCAGATTTATTGCAACCAACAGATCATAGCAGTTCAGATTTATTTCAACCAACATAACAGTCCAAATTAATTACAACAAACAGATAAGGATTAATCTTAACCAATCTCCAACAGCCCACTTCTCAAGGCGCAGTTACAAAGATGTGGCCATATTGTTGTACACCCCACTCATCACAAATTCCTATAAATAGTATGGGATTATTCTTTTTGCACACACACAGAGCAACGGAGAGACACACACAGAGAGAGCATTTATTTGCCGGAGCCGAGGTTGCATTCGATCGTCCAAGGAGTAAGGCAAAGTTGATAGCACTTTTCCGAGCCTCTACCGTCACCCCCCAGAATCCAAATTAAACAATTGTACTTAGATTGCTTTTACTAAATTTTATTCCTAGGCTTTCTTTTGTACAAGCGAGTTTGTAATTGTGAATTAAAGTCCAGTTCTCCCATAAACCTGTTCTGTTCTTTGATAATCAATGGCAAACACGATTGCCATTGATTATCAAAGAACAGAACAGTTTTATGGGAGAACTGGACTTTAATTCCCAATTACAAAGTCGCTTGTACAAAAGAATGCCTAGGAACAAAATCTAGGAAAAGCAATCTAAGTACAATTGTTTAATTTGGATTCTGGGGGAGACGGTAGAGGCTCGGGAAAGTGCTATCAACTCTGCCTTACTCCTTGGACGATCGAACGCAACCTCAGCTCCAGCGAAGAAATGCTCTCTTTCTGTGTGTCTCTCCATTGCTCTGTGTGTGTGCAAAAGGAATAATTCCATGCTATTTATAGGAATTTGTGATGAGTGGGGTGTACAGCCACGTGGCCACATCTTTGTAACTGCGCCATGAGAAGTAGGCGGTTGGGGATTGGTTAAGATTAATCTTTATCTGTTTGTTGCAATTAATCTGGACAGTTATGTTGGTTGAAATAAATCTGAACTGCTATGATTTGTTGGTTGCAATAAATCCGAGTAGTTAAGACTTAGTTAACTTCTGCCACGAGTCCCAACTGCCACTATGTTGCGAGCCGCATGAAAGAATGTCCCCATGTCTGAGCCGCATGAGGGTGGCCTCATAACCGAGTCGTATGAGGGTGGTCTCATAACTGAGCCGCATAAGGGTGGCCTCATAACCGAGCCGCATAAGGGTGGCCTTATTTCTGAGCCGTATGAGGGTGGCATCATAACCGAGCCGCATGAGGGTGGCCTCATAATCGAGCCGCATGAGGGTGGCCTCATGACCGAGCTGCATGAGGGTGGCCTCATAACCGAGCCGCATGAGGGTGGCCTCATGTCTGAACTTCATGAAGGCTACACAGACGATCCGTATAGAGAACTTTCTTTGGACTTTGTGAACTGTGTCCGATATCATGAAGATTCTCCCTTCTTTTTATGAGCATGTCGCGTCTCTTCTTTATGTTAGAGCCATCATGTCAGAGCTGTCACTTTGTGTCAGAGCATTAATGGCCAGCTGCACGGAGTAATTATGGCCAGCTGTATAGGCCTATTTCGAACCTATAAGGCCACGTGGCTTTTTTCTGAGCCGCATGAAAACTATTTGAGCTGCATGAAGCTCTTTGAGCCGCATGAAGCTTTCAAAGATTTTTGAGCCGCATGAAACTCTCCAAGTTTTGAGCCGCATGGAGTTTCATGTTGATTCTGGGCCGCATAAGAATTATTATTCTTTTCCATGCTTCTACAAGACCCCCTTCAAAGTTTTCAATTTGTAAAATTGAAATACTTTGAATAAGAAGCATGGGTATGTCCGCATAAGCTCTTCATGCCGCATAGACTTCTCTGGCCGCATGGGATTCTCTGGTCGCATAGGCTTCTCTGGCCGCATAGACTTCCCTGGCCGCATAGTCTTCCCTGGCCGCATGCTGGTCTTTGTGCCACGTAGGCGTCTCATTAATTGCTCTTGATTTGTTTTGATTTTAAAGCCGTCTTTTGGATAGGATCCCAAGAGTCGGCATTAAATATTTAGATTTGCCTTGATGATTCTGAGCATTCTTTTTTGCATGAAAGGGGATAGAATCCCAAGGGTCGGCTTTATCTTCTAGGCAGCACGAAATCCGAAGAGCCTATCGGTTCACACGCCCCTGTCAGCCTATAAATATGAACAATTTTTGAAGAGAGAGATTCTTTACTCTCTTTTTTCTTCAAATTTTCTTGCCCTAGTCGCCGTCTCTCCTTCTCCTTCGGCCATCAATGGCTCCTAAGACTTCCTCCAGTGCTGCGGCGAAGGACGAAGGAGTTGCCTCCTCGTCAGCGATCCCAGTTCACCCCGACGTTCATCCTGTTATTGACGGTAAGAGCGTTGAGAAGGACTGTATGGATTCAAACCCTAACCATAATGGCTATGTCGTATATTTTATGCACGAGCCGTTGGCATATAATGCTCTCTTCGTCTTTATTGAACTGCTTAAGTTCAGTGTGATGAATCCGTATATACTGTGCTGTATGGGCCGTATGAACGTCTCATGTCCGAGCCGCATGGGGTATGTCCCATGTCCGAGCCGCATGAGAGTTGCTTCATGACTAAGCCGCATGAGAGTATGCCTCATGTCCGAGCCGCATGAGAGACGTCATGTTGCCGTATAAGCACTTTATGAACCGGGCCGCATAAAGACCCACCAAACAGAGCCACATAAGCTCTATGAACTGGACCCCACCAAACAGAGCCGCATAAGCTCCTTATAAACTGGGCCCCACCAAACAGAGCCGCATGAGCTCTTATGAACTGGGTCGCATGATGACCCACCAAACAGAGCCGTATGAGCTCTTATGAACTGGGCCGCATGAAGTTCCACCAAACAGAGCCGCATGAGCTCTTACGAATTGGGCCGCATGAAGTCCCACCAAACAGAGCCGCATAAGCTCCTTAAAAACTGGGCCGCATGAAGTCCCACCTAACAGAGCCGTATAAGCTCAGAAACATTAAGTGGTTTTTCTCTGGCTATCTTCTGACTTCTTTCTTTTGTCTTTTTTCAGTGAAGTTGCCAGTCAATCCTGCGGGAGAACTCTTGGTATGTCGAGCCCAATCTTCCGTAGGTGTGATGTTCGATCATTTGGTTGATTATGTGTCGGACCAGTTTCCCAAAGATGAACCTGAGGAGAGGCTGAGAGATATCAAAAACCAGTCCTTCTACTTTCTCTCGGGCATGATGAACTCAGGAAAATTGGGGGGCCAACACCTGAAACCAGCGTTCCTCTTTGGGGATGCCCTGACTGTGAAGAACCCCAATGTTTTGGATATATCTGAAAGTTGGAGTTTTTCTTCTAACGGGGTGGCGATCCACATTCCTCAGATGGAATGTCACTTTTCGCTGTCATGGTTCAACATGCTGCCAATGGACAGGAAAATGCTGGACTCCTTGACTCTGAGCCGGCAGGGGATGTTTGTGGGTGTTATTCACTATAACAGAAACTTGGGGTTGGTGGTCGCGAAGCAGGACGCCGGTCAGCTGCTGTGTGATGGGGTTGGCCCCGGCTAGTTTCTTAAATGTGCAGGGTCCCAACTTTCGGTTCTCTCAAGCTGACACTTTCATGAACCAACTTGCTCAGAAGGGGTCCTACCCCATTGGTCGGTTGGCGCTGCTGAATTGGATGAACCCTATCCCTTCGTGGACCAACTTGACCATGTGGATTTTAAGGACATACGAGAATCTCCTGCGCAAGATCGGCTTGTATCATGCCATTCGGGGCACCTGTTATGGTTTGCCCATAAACAAGAAGCTCTTTATGGCTCTTCTTGAAATGTACAACCGCCGAACGGGGACCTTCTTTACACCGGGAGAGGAGATGGGACTCGCTCTCCACGAGATACGTAAAATCTCTAGGCTGCCCTGGGAAAATAAAGTCTTTGAAGCGTATACCCCCACGAACGAAGAGTTCGAGGAGTTAGAGCAGAGGTTCCCAGGCTTTGTTGCTGTCTACCGGAAATTGCTGTGTCACCACAGCACGTGCCAACAGATGTCGAAAAAGAAGAACGACAGCTCGGAAGGGAACCTTCCTCATACGAAGGCCTGGCTCAGTTACCTTTTTAAGCTCGGCGCCTCAGGCCGAGTTTCTTCCTGGAGTCCTCAAACCCGGAAGGAGGTGCAGGACCAGGTGTCGACCGCCAAAAGGGTAAAAACCACATGCGACAGATTTGGGAGTCAATCTGACTCTTTTACTTATTTTTATCAGGATACTCAGCAGTTGTCCGAGACGGCTCTTCTGGTGGGATTTATGATGGTATGGCTGCAGAACTGCATAGGTTCGGGAGGGGCTGTCTCTATTGAGAGAATCAGCCGTAACTTTATCCTTCCTGCGGTGAAGCTAGTCTTTGGGGCCAGACTAGCTTTCCTCTCTGCCATAGTATGCAGCATACATCGCGGCCTCCGCACTTTCTCGTCCAAGGTCATTGCCCGTGATATGGCGAAAGACTTCGAACGAATCGAACTGCCCTATCATTATCTGATAGGGTTGATGTTGATGCACTACCAGTCTTTGATGAGGTTTGGCCCAGAAGACGACGTAACTGCGGATGATGCCTTCATCTTCCAGTATCGCCGTATGCCCTGGGAGTGCAGTACCATGCCAGCCTGTCGGATGGCGCTGGCGAGAGTGGACAGATACACCTTTTTCGTGTGTGTCCCTCATTTTACAGATAAAGAAGTGAATGGTGTACATCTTGATGGTACTGGGCCTCCCTATCTATTGTTCGATAAGATGCTCCTCTGGTTGTAGAACATCCGTCCTGCACATATGGTATATCGCAACCGTAACTCTGTCTTCCTGGAGCCTTACTTGCCCAGTCGGTTCTCCCGACAGTTTGGGTACAGTCAGCTGTTCTTGGACAATCCCAGCTCCTACTTGGGTTTTGAGGGTAGCATCCTTGACGGCATCAGGGATTGGCATTACTATAATACTGTTCACACCCGTACCAGCTTCTCTGTGCCTGATGCTAGGGAGTCAGGGCAAAATTTGTACATGGCGGCTCTGTACCATGTTATGGTGAACAAGCCCCCTACCGATTTTGACCCAAGTACCAGTTTTATTGTCGGTACTGGTTTGGAGAAGAAACCAAAAGGGTCCAAGACGAGGACAAAGAAGGGGAATGCAGTTGACGTGTCAGACTCAGAGTCTACCAATACGGACGAAGAGGATGACCCCGATAACTTGCCTCTTCCTCCTGCAGATGATGTGGTAGAAGATCAGCCCCCTATTGTGTCTGGTCCTTCACGCAAGTGAAGCAGGCGTGAGTCCGATGTTGGCGGCATAACTTACTCCTGGAAACGGGCCGCTGTCAAGCCCCGCGGGCCAATCATTAGGGAGAGAAGCGAGGATGTTGATGCCGTTTCGGAGGTGAATCGAATTACAACCATCTTTTTTAGCTTTTCTTTTCGGTACTATGATCTGATCATTCTCCTTTTCTTTGTAGGCGTTAGGAGATGTGGACTCTCGAGAGCTGAATACTGTCTCTGAAGTCGACCCGACTATAGCCACTTTAATTAGTGATATGAGTTCTGAGCTTATTTCCTCCAGGATTCTTCCGGCGACGGCTGAGGTTCCTCCCGTTGCTGACATCTCAACCCAGGGCGATGTGGGCTCTACTGAGACAATCCTCGAGGTTGCTGAATTTCAGTGGGTGATGCTGACCCAATTGCCTCTACCTCCGAGGCGGCTGGGGCAGACGAACCAGCTGCATCCGGCTCAGATGTCGCTGGTGAAGAGGAGACGGTGGTTAGGAGTGAGCCTCAGCTTCAGCAATCCTCTCCTGGTAAGCTAAGTCATGTCTTGACTAGTGATGATGTTCATTTGCTCTATCTTCACATCCTTCGGTTAAGCTAATCGAAGGTTGCTCCGGACATACAGGTCCTTCTCCTTCGCTGCCAACGACGGACATCATCGGGAGAGAAGTCACCAGAGGGGATCTGGTGGAAGAAAGTATGCCTCTTCCTCCTTCAACTCATGTAAGCCCCCTAAATTTTCGGGAATTATTTTCGAATTTTCTAAAAAATTTATTCTCGATAATTAATTTCGATTTAATTAATTTTGACCATTAAATGCTCTTTACCGTGACTTGGAATTCTGAGCATCAGGGATGCCAGTCTCTGGAAACTTCCTTCTTGGAGTTTGTAGTAGACGAGATTATCTTCACATTGATATTTCGTGTCCCACTCGAACTTGTTCCCTTGTACTCTTTTTGCTTCGCACAAGTTCGGGTTAATTTAGACCATTTAATTGTTAATTAAATTCCCACTCTTTTCCTTGATCATCATATGCACGTTACCGTGACTTTTAATTTAGGAGCACCAGACCTGTCATTTTCTCGAAACCAACTTGTCATGCATGATCTACTCGAGACGCTCTTCACCTATGACCTTCGTGTCCCACTCAGACACTCCATTTTGTGCTCCATTTCCTTCGTACAACTTTTGGTTCAATTTAGGCCAATTAATTATCTACCATAAAATCTGATTTAATTTCACATTTAATTTCGGGACCCGACATCGACCCAACCTAGTTGACCCCAAATATAGACATGGCCCACATGAAGCCTACTACCCACATGAAACTTGTGTCCCATTTATTTGAGCCCCCGCATTTTATTTATTAACCCATGAATATAAATCCCCATTTTTAATTCAATTATTGCACCAGGTCTGATTTCGACCCGACCCGGCTCGACCGAACCCAAACCCATGCTCCATGTTGCCCTTTCATGACGACCCAAATACCCTACATAATTTTTCTATTTCTCCTATTTTGAAAATATCTCTTCCTCTCTCTATATTACAAATATCTCATGTATATATATATACATATATATATATATAAACAAATAACAACTCTCTCTCTCCTATAAACACACCACACCACCTCACCCCCCCTCCAGTACACGTACAACACCCTCCCTCTCTCTTTCTATAATATCTTACTCACTCTCTCTATTTTATACTCACACATACATACTTCTCTCTCTCTCTCTTCCTCTCCATAGAAACACCCACAACTCTCTCTCTCCAAACTCTTATTTACACAGCAAGCTCCCCCAAGCATCCTTCCCGAGCAATACCAGCCACCACCCTGGCCGAGCCCCATGGCCACGAGCTCCTCCTCCTCCTGACTTTACCTCCTCCTCCTCCTTCATAGCTCAAACGACCACCACCTCCCATGTCAGTCGACATCCCCACCATCTTCATAACCATCAACGCCACCCCTCCTCAGGCCAACCTCCACCATGTGCCGCCACCCTCACCGCCCTGCCGTGCGCCCCCGCAGCAGCCAGCGAGGCCGCAGCAGCAGCGCAGCAGCTGTGCGCAGCTAGGCGCGCGTGGTAGCAGCTTTGCCGGTACCGTGCCGCAGTCGCGGGCCGCCGTGGCCGGCCGTCGCACGGTCCCTCGTGGCCCCCTTGGCCGGGCGCACCACCTCGTGGCAGCCACCGTCCACCAGGACGCGCCGTCTAGGCAATTCGTGCATTTTGCACGGAATCCCGTCGACGCGCGCGCGGACGAATTTCAGAATTCGCGTCTCGGGGCAGCGACTTCGTACCGATTTTCTGGACAATCCAACCGTTGGATCGGTAATTTCTTTGCTCCGTCTCAATCTCGGTATATCCACCTTCACTTCTGTAAATTTTCGTCCGTTAATTTCGTCATTTGATACATCAAAACTGGCCACCAAGTTGACGTTTTAAATTGAACTATTTTTGGACAGTTTAGTGACGCCAACTTCGCGGGTTCGTATCTTCATCGTCGTAGCTCCGGTTGGCGTGCTACCAGTTCTTGTGCGCAGCTGGTATAACCTTCTTCCTGTCTCCTTTAAGTTTCGTTTCATTTTGAGCACGTTTGATTGGTTGAATTCGACGTGAAAGTTGGCCGTCCGAATTCGTAATTTCCAACTTGTAAAATTCTATTTTTGAACCCGAGACTCCGGATTCAATTTTTGACACCACCAGTAGACTCGTTGCATCGTTCTGTCATGTTTTCATATAAAATTTGTTAGATTTGGAGGACGTGGGCCCTGGCACGCATTTCGGTGCAAGTCGGATACCAATATCCGGGTCAACGGGTCATTTTGAGTTCGGCTCATCGGAATCCAATTTCGGATATACCGTTGAGTTCGTATCGTCATTCTAAACTCACTGACATATAATTTGCTGAGTTTTGAGGACATTAGCTCTGACACGCTTTTCCGTGCAAATCAGATTTCAATGTCCTGGTCAACGGACCAATTTGAGATCGGGTCAACGGAATCCAATTCTGGATATACCGTTGGGTTCGTATCGTCATTCTGGATTCGTGGACATATAATTTGTTAGGTTTTTCGTACTTTTATTTCGGCACATTTTTCGGTGCAAAGTGTGTCCAACGACGGACATTATTTTGGCCCGAAATTACCCTTTTTGTCCCTGTGTCCAAATTGGACTTATGGACAGGCTATTCTAGCTATTTCGACCATTCTGGACATGTTGGTAATGGTTGTTTCACCATCCGACAACATCTGTAAGTTTTCACCCTATTATTATAATCGTTCTCCTTTTGTGGTATTTTGAGTTCCATCGATTCCGGTGATTTCACAATCACTGAAATTGATGTGTTGACCCTGTAGATGTTTGTAGACACTAATTTTGACCCAGATTGACCATGGTTGACTACTTTGACTGAACATCGAAGTAGAGTCAACATTTGACCTAGGTTAGACTAGTTTTGACCCTGGTTGACCATAGTTGACTATTTTGACCAAAGTCAACCAGAAGTCAACCGTAGCCTAAAATTGACTAGAATTGGACCGAAGTTGACTAGTTGACCCAAAGTCAACTGTTAGTCAACGTTAGTCAAGTTTGACCTAGAGTTGACCTAGGATTGACCAGAGTTGACCAGTTGACCAAAGTCAACTGTAAGTCAACCATTGACTTAGATTGATCTAGTTTGACTTGTCTTGACCTAGTTTGACTTAGTATGACTTGATTTTACTTCCAAACCCTTATAATGATACAGTATTCCACCTATAGGTCCTCGAGGCACTGTTCTTGGACTCAGTTGATATATTCCACCAGATCTCAGGCGAGTACATTCTCTGATAACTTTTTCCCAATTTATGATAACTGTTATGATTCATGTACTTAGTGTAGATATGCTTATTCCTGACACATGGTTCTCACGAATTGGTATTCCTGGATCCCGACGAGAGATGTTTCTCCTTCTTAGGTTGGGATGTATTGTGCAAGCTCCCTTGTAGCTCTTGCTCAATATATGGTCACTGATTCTAGAGAAGGTTAGCTACCTTCTTATTAGAATCCCGTGCAGTGACGTGTCCTGTTTGGATCCATTCTACTAGTTGGGGTAGGGGGAGTAGTAGCGTATGCCTGTGATCATATCCCCTTGCATTATTGAACAGTGTGAGTCATATACCGCACTTATGACTTGCCAGGCCAGATCTTTATAGATACCCAAGCCGATCACAAGTTAAAACTGCTACTCACACACATTGGATATATGGCTTACCTTGATTTGTGTACATACCATAATTCAGTTCTACTTTCTTGTTCTAGCTCTAGCTCTACAGCTTACCATGCTATGATACATATATGTACACTCCATGATTTTATTGTATATGCTCTATTTACAGTCTTATAGCTTTTATTCTATCTTGAGATCTGTTATGAGATATATGTACTCGTTCCATCCTGACCGGATATGTTGACAAAATTTTAGGAGTAGTTGTGCCCTCAGTTTTGGACTTCATGATGTTGGTAGCTGAGGTGGATCTTACTATTCTTCTATGTGAGTTGCCTGGTAGTTATCCTTAGTTAGTCTTATTGTTCCTTCTTTATTTTTTAGTCTTATGATCATTATAGATTCTAGTTGTTCTAGTGATATTGTTATTATTTCTCGTCTTATCTTCCTTAGTTTTCGTGATGTGACATGAGTACATTTCTAGTTATGGACCATTAGATGTTATAGTTAGTTTAGTGTACTTGACAGCGCTCTACCGCCGATACTCCGGCGTAGGCTGGGCGTGGCCCACGTATTCGTACCCGTATATCCGGGTGCACGTCGTGACACGTTTTTAGTGGTGGCCCATGCAGGTCATTCTTTGCAATTAATGCGAAGTCGTGGTAGTACTTGAGCTTTTCTGTACTACTGCGAGCCTGTCCTAGGATTAAGGTTGAGTAATGGAATATTTTAGGATTTGGTACTCACTCATATATTAGGAACTCTTTATAGATTCTAGGGATGACCCCTAGGAATCTTATTTCAAAACTCTTCGAATCTATTCCAATTCGTTTCTATCCGTCACGATTCCTGAGATATCTCTCAGTTATCGTACTTTATTATTCTTTGGGATGAGTTGTGGACCCCAGAGGGAAGGTATAAGTTGTACTTGTATATCATCTAGGTTGGGGAGAGAATATGATTTACCAACCTCGTATCATGGTCGAGGTTTGTTTTAGATTATATTCCACAATTTTCTATCTTGACCTAGGTAGTACCCTCGGGACTTTTCCTGAGATTTTCCTCTGAACCCTATCACGGAAGTTGTTTTCGTTGTTTCTATTAACTTACCCTTGACTTGTTGTTGAATTTTAAATCTTAATATTCGTTGTTGACCTTTGATTTTGTTTTGGATAATTCTTTTAAGAATTTAGTTAAGATATCCTGATAAACATATTTTGGACGAGGACGATGAGAACATTAAGTGTCTTCTTTACTTATGGAGTTTGGAATTTATCGCAGTCATATTAGCTAGCATGACAGGGACATGGAGCCTGATTTTGGATATACTATCCTAGTTATGGAATTTAGATTCTCTTGCAGCCATACCGGTTGGCGTGGTAAGGAATCTAGATGAGATGATTATAGGGTGTATACC
This sequence comes from Iris pallida, assembly GCA_029216955.1. Lineage (NCBI taxonomy): Eukaryota > Viridiplantae > Streptophyta > Magnoliopsida > Asparagales > Iridaceae > Iris > Iris pallida. The sequence goes on along the minus strand of JANAVB010030217.1, from coordinate 3,564,312 downwards.
TTGGTTATGGACTCTATCGTTTATTATAGCTATATTTACTGGCGTGGCATAAATTCTGGCAATATGATTTTGGATAGACGTGTATGGTTATCAGGTCATATCTTAAGTGGATTCACTTCTTTTACCAATTGAGCAAGATAATTCCTACCATTATTTCTTGTTTATCATTATTTTATCTCCCATCGCATGATGATTTTCTCATCTTACCGTCATTTCCTTTGCCTTGTTTAGCTATGTCTTGATTACACAAATCACCTATCTCGTATCTACATTTGTCATCTACACTTGAAAACTCTGAAAATTTTGAAATTTTCATATCTAAATTGTTTCTTAAATTTCGATATTGTTAAGATTTTGATTCCCTTCTGTCCATAACCAATCAATTTTGGTCGTCTTGTTTATCGTGCCAAAGAGTCTTGGTTGCTGACTAGACTCTAGATGACTTCAAATTCCTTTGTGACATGGGTTTCTTCCTAAATTGTGCTTTTAGGATCTTGATTTCGAATTCATGATTTTATCGTCTTTCATAACTGAACTTGGATCTTGATCGTGCTTATGTGACCTATAATCTGATTTCTATCAAATCTATCTCTCAATCGTGTTATTCTCAAATTTTTCTCTCCATTTGCTTCTCTTAGCCCTATTTTAGATCATGACTATCCAACTTTGATTTTCATGATCTTGATAATCTTAACCCTTAAATCGTGCCAAGTGAACTTAGACTATTTTCGATTTTAATCGCGTTCGAACTTGGATCGCATTTTATGATTTTATTAATCATCCTCCTTAATCTTTGATCGGGCCTATAAGATATTGACTTCGATTTTGTTTTGTGTCTGAAATTTTATCTCAACTATGCCAAATCTTGTTTTGGTCATGGTTAGCTTTTCATCTTGATCGAGCATGTGCGACTTTCAGGTTGATTTCCATCAACCTAAGTCCTACAGATCACCCCGTACTTGAACTTCATTTATATCTTCGAATTCTCCTGATCGTCTCTAAAATCGTGCCCCAATGACTTGACTTATTTTGAAATCATGCACATATGATTTTGTTCGTATCATGATTCTATCGTGCCAAATCCCTCTTCGTGCCTGAACAGTTGTAAATCGATTATCTTGATCGTGCAAAACTCATCATTCTTGGATCGTGCATAAAATATTGCCTAAATCTTATATCATGTTTTAACCCCACTACCAACCTTTAATTTCGAGGACAAAATTTTTATAAGGTGGGTAGGATGTAAGCCCCCTGAATTTCCGGGATTTATTTTCGAATTTTCCAAATAATTTATTCTCGATAATTAATTTCGATTTAATTAATTTTGATCATTAAATGCTCTTTACCGTGACTTGGAATTCTAGAGCATCAGGGATGCCAGTCTCTGAAAACTTTCTTCTTGGAGTTTGTAGTAGACGAGATTATCTTCACATTGATATTTCGTATCCCACTCGAACTTGTTCCCTTGTACTCTTTTTGCTTCGCGCAAGTTCGGGTCAATTTAGACCATTTAATTATTAATTAAATTCCCACTCTTTTCCTTGATCATCATATGCACGTTACCGTGACTTTTAATTTAGGAGCACCAGACCTGTCATTTTCTCGAAACCAACTTGTCATGCATGATCTACTCGAGACGCTCTTCACCCATGACCTTCGTGTCCCACTCAGACACTCCATTTTGTGGTCCATTTCCTTCGCACAACTTTTGGTTCAATTTAGGCCAATTAATTATCTACCGTAAAACCTGATTTAATTTCCCATTTAATTTCGGAACCCGACATCGACCCAACCTAGTTGACCCCAAATATGGACATGGCCCATATGCAGCCTACTACCTACATGAAACTTGTGTCCCATTTATTTGAGCCCCCGTATGTTATTTATTAACCTATGATTATAAATCCCCATTTTTAATTCAATTATTGCACCCGGTCCGATTTTGACCCGACCCGGCTCGACCGAACCCGAACCCATGCTCCATGTTGCCCTTTCATGACTGCCCAAATACCTTACATAATTTTCCTCTTTCTCCTATTTTGAAAATATTTCTTCCTCTCTCTATTTTATAAATATCTCATGTATATATATATATATATATATATATATATATATATATATATATATATATATATATATATTTTTATATATATATATATATATATATATATATATATAAATATCTCATGTATATATATATATATATATATATATATATATATATATATATTTTATATATATATATATATATATAAACAAGTAACAACTCTCTCTCTCTCTCTCCTATAAACAAACACACACACCACACCACCTCACCCCCCTCCAGTACACATACAGCACCCCCCTCTCTCTTTCTATAATATCTTACTCATTCTCTCTCTATTTTATACTCACACATACATACTTCTCTCTCTCTCTTCCTCTCCATACAAACACCCACAACTCTCTCTCTCCAAACTCTCATTTACACAACAGCTCCCCCAAGCTTCCTTTCCAAGCAACACCAGCCACCACCCTGGCCGAGCCCCATGGCCACGAGCTCCTCCTCCACCTGACTTCACCTCCTCCTCCTCCTCTTCCCTAGCTCAAACGACCACCACCTCCCATGTTAGCCGACATCCCCACCATCTTCATAACCATCAACGCCACCCCTCCTCCGGCCAACCTCCACCGCACGCCGCAGCCCTCGCCGCCCCGCCGCACGCCCCCGCAGCAGCCAGTGAGGCCGCAGCAGCAGCGCAGCTAGGCGCGTGCGGCAGCAGCTTTGCCGGTGCCGTGCCGCCGCCGCGGGCCGCCGTGGCCAGCCGTCGCGCGGTCACCAGTGGCCCCCTTGGCCGGGCGCACCACCTCGTGGCGGCCACCGTCCACCAGGACGTGCCGCCTAGGCGATTCGTGCGTTTTGCACAGAATCCCGTCGACGCGCGCGCGGACGAATTTTAGAATTCGCGTCTCGGGGCAGCGACTTTGCGCCAATTTTCTGGACAATTCGACCGTTAGATCGGCGATTTTTTCGCTCTGTCTCAATCTCGGTATATCCACCTTCACTCCTGTCAATTTTCGTCCGTTAATTTCGTCATTTGATACATCAAAACTGGCCACCAAGTTGACGTTTTAAATTGAACTATTTTTGGACAGTTTCGTGACGCCAACTTTGCGGGTTTGTATCTTCGTCGTCGCAGCTCCGGTTGGCGCACTACCAGTTCCTGTGCGCAGCTGGTATAACCCTCTTCCTGTCTCCTTTAAGTTTCGTTTCATTTTGAGCACGTTTGATTGGTTGAATTCGACGCCAAAGTTGGCCGTCCGAATTCGTAATTTCCAACTTATAAAATTCTATTTTTGAACCCGGGACTTCGAATTCAATTTCTGACACCACCAGTAGACTCATGGCATCGTTCTGGCATATTTCATATAAAATTTGTTAGATTTGGAGGACGTGGGCCCTGGCACGTATTTCGGTGCAAGTCGAATACCAATATCCGGGTCAACGGGTCATTTTGAGTTTGGCTCATCGGAATCCAATTCCGGATATACCGTTGAGTTCGTATCGTCATTCTAAACTCGTTGACATATAATTTGCTGAGTTTTGAGGACATTAGCTCTGACACGCTTTTTCGTGCAAATCGGATTTCAATGTCCTGGTCAACGGACCAATTTGAGATCGGGTCAACGGAATCCAATTCTGGATATACCGTTGGGTTCGTATCGTCATTCCAGATTCGTGAACATATAATTTGTTACGTTTTGTGCACTTTTATTTTGGCACGTTTTTCGGTGCAAAGTGTGTCCAACGGCGGACATCATTTTGGCCCGAAATTATCCTTTTTGCTCCTGTGTCCAAATTGGACTTATGGACAGGCTATTCTAGCTATTTCGACCATTCTGGACACATTGGTAATGGTTGTTTCACCATCCGACAACATCTGTAGGTTTTTACCCTATTATTATAATCCTTCTCCTTTTGTGGTATTTTGAGTTCCATCGATTCCGGTGATTTCACAATCACTGAAATTAATGTGTTGACCCTGTAGATGTTTGTAGAGACTAGATTTGACCCAGTTTGACCATGGTTGACTACTTTGACTGAACATCAAAGTAGAGTCAATATTTGACCTAGGTTAGACTAGTTTTGACCCTGGTTGACCATAGTTGACTATTTTGACCAAAGTCAACCGGAAGTCAGCCTAAAATTGACTAGAACTGGACCGAAGTTGACCAGTTGACCCAAAGTCAACTGTTAGTCAACGTTAGTCAAGTTTCACCTAGAGTTGACCTAGGGTTGACCTGAGTTGACCAGTTGACCAAAGTCAACTGTAAGTCAACCATTGACTTAGATTGATCTAGTTTGACTTGCCTTGACCTAGTTTGACTTAGTATGACTTGATTTTACTTCCAAACCCTTATATTGATACAGTATTCCACCTATAGGTCCTCGAGGCACTGTTCTTGGACTCAGTTGACATATTCCACCAGATCTAAGGCGAATACATTCTCTGATAACTTTTTCCCAATTTATGATAACTGTTATGATTCATGTACTTAGTGTAGATATGCTTATTTCTGACACATGGTTCTCACGGATTGGTATTCCTGGATCCCGACGAGAGATGTTTCTCCTTCTTAGGTTGGAATGTATTGTGCAAGCTCCCTTGTAGCTCTTGCTTAATATATGGTCACTGATTCTAGAGAAGGTTAGCTACCTTCTCATTAGAATCTCGTGCAGTGACGTATCCTGTTTGGATCCATTCTACCAGTTGGGGTAGGGGGAGTAGTAGCGTATGCCTGTGATCATGTCCCCTTGCATTCTTGAACAGTGTGAGTCATATACCGCACTTATGACTTGCCAGGCCAGATCTTGACAGATACCCAAGTCGATAACAAGTTGAAACTGCTACTCACACACATTGGATATATGGCTTACCTTGATTTGTGTATATACCATGATTCAGTTCTACTTTCTTGTTCTAGCTCTAGCTCTACAGCTTACCATACCATGATACATATATGTACACTCCATGATTTTATTGTATATGTTATATTTACAGTCTTATAGCTTTTATTCTATCTTGAGATCTGTTATGAGATATATGTACTCGTTCCATCCTGACCGGATATGTTGACAAAATTTTAGGAGTAGTTGTGCCTTCAGTTTTCGACTTCATGATGTTGCTAGCTGAGATGGATCTCACTATTCTTCTATATGAGTTGCCTGGTAGTTATCCTTAGTTAGGCTTGTTGTTCCTTCTTTATTTTCCAGTCTTATGATCATTATAGATTCTACTTGTTCTAGTGATATTGTTATTATTTCTCGTCTTATCTTCCTTAGTTTTCGTGATGTGACATGAGTACATTTCTAGTTATGGATCATTAGATGTTATAGTTAGTTTAGTGTACTTGACAGCGCTCTACTGCCGATACTGCGACGTAGGCTGGGCGTGGCCCACGTATTCGTACCCGTATATCCGGGTGCGGGTCGTGACAACTCATATCGAGGGGCCTCCTGCCGGTTCGAGTTTGGGAGAACAAGCAGTAGAACGACCAGGATGGGAAGAAATGGTCCTTGCACCCTCCTGGATTCATGTAGCTCCAGAGGTCGACCTTTTTGCCCTGCCAAGTCTCCAGATCGTTCGGGCGACGGAGGAGGAGATGGCTGCTATTCAAGCATCTTATCGCTCGAAACTTCTCTCCCTAGTGGCAGGGGCGTCAAGTTCCTGTGCATCGTCTTCAACTCTGCCAACTACTCTTCCTTTGACGCCGTCTTCTTCAGAAGTTCTGGATGAATCGTCGAAGGACGTGGTTGATAGTTTCTACCGCCACCTGAAGCGAGGGGTTGAGGCTGCCGTGGAGAGGGAAACATCTTTTGCATTGGCCCATCAATATGCTCGTGGCCAGATTGAACTCCTCAGAACCCTCCCCTATGGGGCAGGGATGGTCGAGCTTTTGGAGCCCAAGTTACTAGAAGCTGATCAGCTGGTGGCTCAGTATCAAGGACTGCGGCAAGTCGATCTGTCATCAGCAATCGATCAGGAGCGTGCCTTCCTTTTAACTGTCATGGAAAAGGTAAGGATGGTACGGAAGATGTCCAAGCCTGCTCTGATGAAGGACCTTCAAGATTTGTCGCTGAAGTACGATCAATTAAGCCGCAGCGGAGAGGACTGCATCGCTCGAAAAGAGGCCACCTCTCGTGAGATAGCCGATACCAAGGAGAAGATCCTCCAGCTTCAGAGAATATTGGTTTCTTTGGAGTCTGAGCTGCAGGCCTCGCGCGAAGACAAGGCGCTAATTTTTCGGGAGAGCGACAAGGTCACCCGAACCTCAGATGCCTTGGAGCTTGCCCTGAAGAAACTTGAAGATGGCTGGCAGGCACATGCGCATCTGGAGGATGCAGAGAAGCTGACGCAAGAGGCTGAGCACCGGGCCACCCTGAGAATTGAGCGGTCGACGTCCAAGCTGAAGGACCGGCTCCGAGAATTATGTGTCGCCGAACCATGATCGGCTTTTTACTTTCTTTCTTTATGTTTCTTCATCTTTTTGACAGGGACGTGGTCCCTGAAAATGTAGTACTTTTGATTTAAATAAATGACTTTGTTTGCATCATCTTTTATCTGTTGTGCTTGTACTGCATCTTTGGTATTATGTGTTTGTCCCACTGTGGGACTTTCTGTGGACCTATTACCCTTGGCATACCATAGTTTTAGGAATGGATAATAAGCTTAATAGAGATACCTAGAACGACTCTGTGGTAAGGTGGACATGTAAGTTCTTGGTATTGGGCAAAAGAATGCCATGGAACGGCTGGGTTCCAGAGGCATAAGATTGTGAGAAAAGAGGCATGTGTACTAGAGAACCTAGTACAACATTTGTGGTCAACTACGAGCATTTGTGGTCAACTGTGGACATTTGTGGTCAACTGTGGACATTTGTGGGCCTATTATCCTTGGCGTACCCTGGTTTTTGGGTACGGATAATAAGTCAAGAGAAAACCGACATACTTACTCAGAGGTAATGAGGACGTGGTAAATATGGGAGCTTTACAATGGAGTCTTCCTACTCAGAGGTAATAAGGACGTGGCAGGAGTGGACTCAACGAAGGATACATAGAATAACTCAGAGGTAATATGGACGTGGAAGTTCTACGTAAAGGGTGGTTTGTTTTTGATGAAAGTGAAACAACTCAGAGGTGACATCGACGTGGCTGTTTCAAAAATTTTATGGGTATGTTACAACACTGAAAGCGCAGGTAATAGATCATGAGGAAAATGCTCTTTTAGGAAGGAAGTTCAGAGGTATGATCATACATGACTTACTACCCAGAAGATGTGATATAGATTCATTTGGAGTGACCAGAGTGTAAGTTCAGCGGTACCTAAGGTAACATAACTCAACAATCTGGTTGATTCGGCGGATGTCGTTTAGACAGAGTATTTCTTCAGGAACTTGCCGTTGATGGGCATCATAAGCAAGTCTCTGTTTTGCTTTGCGAGGTGGTATGCACCATGGAAGAATACTGCCTCGATGATAAATGGGCCCTCCCACTTTGGCTGGAACTTGCCGGCAGTTTTGTGAGTCATAACCATCGGCCTCCGAACTGCCAAGACGAGATCGCCTACTTGGAATGTTCTGAGTTTAACCTTCTTGTTGAAGGCTCCAGAGATGCGTGCTTGATAAAGCTCGATTCGTTGTTGAGCTAATAGACGCTTCTCATCTAAGGCCTCCAACTCCTGTAGCCGGCGACGGTGATTATCATCCGTCGTCAATCGGTAAGTGAGGGCGACACGGAGCGAGGGAAATTGAGTCTCCAGTGTGAGAACAGCCTCACTTCCGTACACTAGAAAGAATGGTGTGTTCCCAGTGGCCGTCCGGACTGTAGTACGGTACGCCCATAAGCATTCGCCAAGCTTTTCATTCCAGTCGCGTTTGTTTGAGGACACGAACTTCTTGAGAAGCTTGATTATAGTTTTGTTGAATGCTTCCGTCAAACCATTAGCCGTCGGGTTGTAGGGTGTTGACGCAACATTCTGAATCTGATGTTTGTCGCAAAACCGATAAAAGGCGTGGCTTGCGAACTGCGGACCATTGTCGTGGATGATCCTTTGAGGCAGTCCAAAGCGATAGATAACGTGATGCTTGAGGAAGCTGATCACGTTTGATGTCTTCACTTTTGCAAGCGGAACAATTTTTGCCCATTTTGAGAAGTAATCCGTAATTGCCAGTATAAAACGGTGTCCTTTGGATGAAGGTAGAGTGATTGGACCAATAATATACATTCCCCATGCCTCAAATGGCCAGGCCGCCACCGTCGGATATAGGAATTCAGATGGTTAGTGTATGAAATCTGCATGGACCTGACAAGCTTTGCACTTTCTTGCATAGTCTAGCGCATCTGCTACCATCGTAGGCAAGTAATAACCCATCCGGCTAAGGCGGTCTTGTAATTTTAGGCCAGGTTGATGGGCCCCACAAACGCCATCGTGAGCTTCGCATATGGCTTCTTTGGCTTCTGTATCTGACAAACATCGAAGTAGTAGTCCATCGTAAGATCGCCGATACAGCATCTTTGTCTCTGTATCGTAGAAGAATCTGAGAGAACGTCTTCTGATAGAGGTGGCTTCTTTCAGCTTTTTCGGTAAGATGCCAAAGGCTACGATAAATAGGAGCCTCCAGTCTTGTATCTCGTCGATCGTCAGGACAGAATAACTCTCAGCAAATTGGACGTTGTTCTTAGACAGACCAATTCATGGCCTACATCACTCCCCGATCCTGGAATACGTATTTTAATACAGTAAACCGATAAATTGTATTTACTTTGTATTTATACGATACCTATATGCTGTATTTCTTTATGCATTTTCCAAAAAAATTCGACAAAATATTATTTCGTAATTTATTTTCTGTATTTGGGCCTACAGTTTTGGCTCATTTGGGTAACCTATTCTTGGTTCGCCAATGGTTCATCATGAACCCTTTGGTTCATCATGAACCCATGGGTTCAAGATTCTATATAATAACTCATCTCATTCTCTCTCCTCTCATTTATTTCCTCTCATTTATTTTCCTCCACGAACCAAGGCAAGTACCAACTTGCTTAAGAGATGGATCCATAAATGATGTTGATGTTTTCTTACAAAATTATTTGCCAAAATATGTTCTTCTCCTCATTCTATACTAGTTTAGAACTTGAAGTTTTCTATTTTGAAGCTTTAATCTTTGTAGATCTAGGTTTCAACCATTTTCGGATCTTCTTGGTTTTGATCTAGCAAACTTCATTATTTTCAAGTTTTGATGGTTCCATGTTGTAGAGAATTTTATTCTACCCAATTTTGACCTTTGAAAAGTTGGATTTGGACTTATTTTGACCAAGTTATGGACTTTTGAAGCTTTGGGTTCAAACTATGGAGTTCTTGCTGATTTGAAGAAGACAGTGAGCAGTGCGCGAGCTTTCTAGCTTGCATTACTGAGTTGCGCGCGCTCTTTAGCGCAGCGCAATCCGATCCATACGCTGCCTTTTGGGAGCGTATGTCTTGCAAACGCTCACTTGGGTGACAAGGAGTCGTATGGAGTCCATACGCTGCCTTTTGGGAGCGTATGTCTTGCATACGCTCACTTAGGTGACAAGGAGTCGTATGGAGTCCATACGCTGCTTTTTGGAGCGTATGTCTTGTATACGCTCACTTGGTTGAAGAGGAGCCGTATGAAGTACATACGCTGCCCTTTGAAAGCGTATGTCTTGCATACGCTGACCTGAGCGTATGCTGACCTGAGCGTAGGCTGACCTGAGCGTATGACCTGAGCGTAGGCTGACCTGAGCGTAGGCTGACCTGAGCGTACGCAGACCTGAGCGTAGGCTGACCTGAGCGTAGCCTGACTTGAGCGCGCTCTGACCTGGACTCCCCTATACCTTATATTTTTATATGTATATATTATATTATATATATATATGTAAATGTTTGTGTATGCTATATATCCTTACGCCTTTTGTCCTGAGCATGATATGAGCACTAATGTGACCCCGTGAACAAAGTGTTCCTACCTGATACTTGTACCTGAATGTCCCAGTTCTCGTTCATGCTCGACAAATGACTCGTAACTCCACGTGGCATATTTGTAATGATGCATTACACCAAGGAGGGTAGAACATGTTGACATACTGATTGACATGGATCCTCTTTTGGGGTACTCGTACTTGAGTACGATATTTAGGAGGATAATCATGCAGGCCACAGCATGTGAGTCCAATATTTCACCTAGGGTTAAACTAGGCAACTAAATATACTAGATGCATGGGGAGGGCAGAATCCCTAGATCGTGTTACACCAGCCGCCTTGAGATATTGTCTTGACGTGCCGACTGGTCTCCACGGATACTGTGTCATCCGCAACGAGTGGATGACTGTATCCGATTAATTCCTGCTATATATTATATGTCTTGGCAAGGTGGCCTTACGAGGGACCTGTGCTCAATGACACCTGTCTACGCGAACCCCTGGGTTGGCTAGCCTTGCTGGAAAGATACGATCTGAGGATTTTGAAATAATATGATGCGAGGATAACCTCGTCCCACTAGAAACTCGTAGACTTGATTGGCCGCGAAAACGACTTGCGTGTATCTTATTACCTTCCGTGAATAACTGAGGGAAGCGGACTGTCATGGTACGTGATCCAACCCATGTTCTTGTTTGATTGTTGGGTTGGTTATCGTACTATGACAGGCTGTGGACCGAAGTTATGAACGGAAGACTTATTCTGGTTGTGAAGTGCTACTTCTGTGAATGACTGAGGAACATGGTCTATCATAGTACATGATCCAACCCATGTTCTTGTTTGATTGTTGGGTTGGCTATTGTGCTGCGATAGGCTATCGACCGAAGTCACGATCAGGAGATTTTATTGTTTATACCTTTTAACTTATGTGAAAGTTATAGAGTACGACACGTCCCGACTCCATGCGGCACCTTTTGTCCTTGTTTGGTTGTAAGGGTGCCATATGGGTTCGAGGATGTTGCGCTACCCTATAATAGTTGCATAAGTATTACTATTATCAATCATTCTATTATCTGGGTTTTTAATCTTAACTCTTGTGCCCCTTTGGCGGTACTTACTATTCGGGGCTGACCCCGCTGGTTTTGTTTGGCCAGATCTCGTAGCAGAGCCAGAGGACACGATCTTCCTCCCTGACATCCATGGTGCATACTAGGAGCATGGCGGTTCGGGGACTCGAGTGGGTTTCTTCTCCACCACTCCTGCTTATATTTTGTGCGACATTTAGCCACCGGCACCTGTTAGCCGGATTACATGATATTTTGTGTCAGTATAGAATTGTAAATAAACAGACTGCAGCTGTGTATAATTTTGTACTCCTGACTTTCTGAGATAGCTAAATTATAAAGCTAGTCTCTCATGATCATTTTGATGAAGCGTCAGGGACGCCTTACTGCTTTATCTTTAATGTTCATTTAATTGCTGATGTGACTTGATTGATTGAGGCATAGAACTCTGTGGGACCATAGGAGACTTGATTGTAGCATGTACCCCCTAGTCTCTCGACGGCCACGATCGTCGTATGACGTTACGTGCCTCATATGGAGTTGCTGGCCTAGTCCGTCTCCGTATTTCGGTACTGGGGCGTGACAAGGTTTTAGTGGTGGCCCATGCAGGTCTGTTTTTCAGACTTATGGGGTATTGCGAATTATTAGGAGTCTCAATCAAAACTTGTTCCCCTTGAAATTCTGTTTCGAATTCTCTGTCCTTGCCTTGATCTCTAACCTGACTTGCATCCTCGAAATCTTCCTCGTTCGGACTTGATAATCTTATATCTTTCTCTATAGGGGTGCTTCATTCTCAGTAGCGGGTGAGGCCCAAGAGGAAGAGCAGCGAGAGCATGGCTCGACTGGGCACCAGCAGGGGAGAGAACCTTCCCCAGGGCAGACACGAGCAGAAATAGAACCAGAGGCAGTGCAGCCGCAGGTTATTGAAAGTCCTGCAGCACCAGCAGCGACGGCAGTACCAGATGCCGTAGCACTCCTGGAGGTCATCCGGGGGATTCTTGTCACTCACCAACAGCAACAGACTCAGCAGCAGGAGCAGAACGTGTTGCTGAACCAAGGGATTCAGTTAGCTCTTGAGAGGAGTGTCGGGGTTGACTCGGGAGCATCAGGAAGGTTCCGTCGCTTGAACCTGAGGTATTTTGATGGCATGGAGGATGCCATCACTGCGGATGCATGGATTCAAGACATTGAAGCCATTCTTGTGGCAGCCAAGGTTCCAGATGATGAGAAGGTTGATCAGGTCAAATTAGTACTTCAGGATCTTGCCCGCGACTGGTGGGCATCAGAAGAAGTTGGTATAAGACGCCCTGTTTGTTGGACCATCTTCAGTGAAAGATTCAAGGCCAAGTATTTTGGCGTAGTAGCTTGATATGAGCTCCAGCAGAAGTTTATTAGTCTCAAGCAAGCAGGCAAGACCGTAGATGGGTATGCAGCAGAGTTCTGCAGATTGTGCCGTTTCGCACCAGCAATGGTGGCAACGGAGCCAGAGAAAGCTATGAGGTTCCAGCAGGAACTTCATTTGGAACTATTACAGCTTGTTGAGGGACACGACTACCAGACGTTTGACGCTGTTTTGACGGTCGCTCGGAGGCACGAGCTTACCCAGCAGAGGTTGGCATCGAGGACAGGAGGTCAGAAAAGATCTCATTCCCAGGTTGGAGGAGGAGTAATGCAGCGAACATCGGTACCAGCACCCGGTGTACGTATTCATGATGCAGGAGCGCCGCGGAGGACGGCCGTGTCAACTGCTACAGCGCCAGTTCGGTACCAGCAGCCGAGGAACCAACAGCAGCGTCAGGAGCACCCCAGGGTTGTACATTCTGTAGGAAGGCAGGGCACACGAGGGAGGTGTGCCGGTCAGCGAATGGCTTATGCTTGAGGTGTGGCAGTTCAGACTACCGTATCTCCACTTGTCCTGTGATGCAGAGGCCAGGAGGGCCAGCTCAGCAGTTTCCAGCGTTGCCAACCCCGATGGCAATCCCGAGTGGAGGACCAGTATTAGCAGTGAGGCCCCTAGCCCAGTGTCTACCAACGCAGGCTCAGATGTTCCACCAAGCACAGGAAGCCGGAGGCCCTCAGAGGCAGCAACAACATGGTCGAGGAAGGCCGCAACAAGGGGCTCCGCGGGGCCAGGGCCAGGCTCTCACATTATCTTTGGGAGAGGCTCTAGCGTCTAGTGACGTGGTGGCAGGTAAAATTCTCGTCACCTTATTTCCCGCTGTAGCATTATTTGATTCAGGCGCTACTCATTCATTCATCTCTGCACAATATGCTACACGAATTGGACTAGTGTTTGAGGCATTGCCGGAGAGGATGAATATACTCACCGGCAATGGGCTCGTAGAAGTTAGCAGAGTGTGCTTTTCATGTCCGGTAGAGGTGTGTGGGCATTTACTGCCCGCATCATTGATTGATTTTCCTATGGGGAATTTTGATGTTGTTCTTGGCATGGACTGGTTGAGAGACAGTCATGCGACAATTGATTGTAGAGGAGGTAGGGTCATATTCAGCGTTCCTGGGATGGAACAGTTCATCTTTACTCGAACCTTGAAGAATCAGGCCGGAGGCGTCATCTCAGCAGCAGTGTCAGAGCCAAGACAGATTCCGAGAGTGGTCGAAGATTTTCTCGACGTCTTCCCTGATGAGCTCCCAGGGATACCGCCAGTCAGAGAGGTAGAATTTAGCATTGAGTTGAACCCTGGAACGAGGCCTATTGCAGACAGAGTTTACAGAATGTCGACTTCAGAACAGGATAAGTTGTATCAACATGAGGAAGAGTTGAAGTCTAAGGGATTCATCAGAGACAGTAAATCGCCCTGGGCCGCGCCAGTGATTCTAGTTCCCAAGAAGGATGGGTCGACGAGGATGTGCATCGACTACCGTAAACTGAATACAGTAACAGTGAAGAATAAGTACCCGCTACTAAGGATTGATGACCTGTTTGACCAGTTGAGCAAGGCCAGCGTCTTTTTCAAGATCGATCTTCGGTCGGGATACTATCAAGTAAGAGTCCGGGAGCAAGACATACCGAAGACAGCATTCAGATCTAGATATGGGCATTATGAGTTTTTAGTAATGCCCTTTGGACTAACCAACGCCCCTGCAGTATTCATGGATTTAATGAACCGTATCTTTCTGCCGTATTTGGATAAATTTGTGGTAGTGTTCATAGATGATATCCTTGTCTATTCCAACAGTGAAGAGGAGCATAAGAAACATCTTAGGACTGTCTTGCAGACATTGAGGGAGCATCAACTTTATGCGAAGCTCGACAAGTGTGAATTCTGGTTAGACCACATTTCGTTCCTGGGACATATAATTTCTGGAGCAGGAGTGTCAGTAGATCCGAAGAAGATTGAGGCCGTAGAGCATTGCCGGTCCCGAGAACGGTTACAGAAGTGCGAAGTTTCTTAGGATTAGCTGATTACTACAGAAGGTTCGTGGCGGACTTTGCCAGGATCTCTGCGCCCTTAACGCGTTTGACGCACAAGGACGTAGAGTTTGTTTGGTCAGCTAGCTGTCAGGTATCGTTTGAAGAATTGAAGAAGAGATTGATCTCAGCCCCGATCTTGACGCTTCCAGCAGGAGCGGGAGGCTTTACAGTATATTGTGACGCATCAGGGAAGGGTCTTGGATGTGTATTGATGCAGCATGGAAAGGTGATAGCATATGCGTCTCGGCAGCTTCGAGACCATGAGAAGAATTACCCGACTCACAATTTGGAGTTAGCAGCTGTGGTGTTTTCACTCAAGTTGTGGAGGTACTACTTATACGGGGATCGGGTAGAGATCTATACTGATCATAAGAGTTTGAAATACGTATTCACGCAGCGAGATTTGAACATGAGGCAAAGAAGATGGTTAGAACTGCTGAAGGATTTTGATTTAGATCTTCAGTATCATCCAGGCAAGGTGAATATAGTTACAGATGCACTGAGTAGGAGAGACCGTGCCTTTATCTTGACCTCGCAGAAGCATATTCTAGAAGACCTTCAGAGTATGGGAATCGAAGTAGTTTTGCCAAGGGATATAGGAAGAATGACCAGTATGCAGATTCAGTCAACCTTAGTAGAGAGGATAAGGGCAGCACAAGCAGGAGATCCACAGATTCAGAAGTTGCGATTGGAGTGTGAATCAGGCCGTAGGAAGGAGTTAGTGATTCATGAAGATGGTACGCTCAGGTTTGGAAACAGACTCTGTGTACCGAGTGGAGACCTTCGGCAAGAAGTTATGTCCGAAGCTCATAATTCTATTTACTCCATTCATCCAGGAGGAACGAAGATGTATCGAGATATCAGGCAGTTCTTTTGGTAGAATGGCATGAAAAGAGAGATAGCGAGATTTGTATCCAAGTGTCTGGTATGTCAGCAGGTGAAAGCCGAGCAGCAGAGACCAGCAGGATTGCTACAGCCGCTTCCTATCCCAGAATGGAAATGGGAGCACATCACGATGGATTTTATGACCGGTTTACCTAGTTCCCCGGCTGGCAAGAATGCAGTCTGGGTAATAGTAGATCGACTCACGAAGGTCGCTCATTTCCTTCCCTTCCGAGTTGGACAGACTACTGAGCAGCTAGCAGAAATGTACATGAAGCAGATAGTAAGGCAGCACGGTATTCCAGTTAGTATAGTATCAGATCGGGATACGTGGTTTACTTCCCATTTTTGGCGGAGCTTACACCAAAGTTTGGGAACCAAGTTAAGATTCAGTACTGCTTATCATCCACAAACTGACGGGCAATCAGAAAGAACCATTCAGACATTAGAAGATATGCTACGGGCGTGTACCTTAGATTTTGGCGGATCTTAGGAGGATCACCTTCATCTAGTGGAGTTCTCCTATAACAACAGCTATCAGGCTAGCATTCAGATGGCCCCGTTTGAAGCATTGTACGAAAGGAAGTGCAGGTCTCCTTTGGCATGGGACGACGTCGGAGAACGGAAGTTGTTGGGGCCAGAGATGATCACGCAGACTGTGGAGATAGTTAAGTTGGTCAGAGAGTGCCTTCGAGTTACACAGGACCGACATCGTCATTGGACAGATCAGCATCGTAGGCCTCTAGAGTTTAGAGTTGGCGACTAAGTGTTTCTGCGGATTTTGCCTACTCGGGGTATCATCTGATTTGGAACCCGGGGAAAGCTTAGTCCAAGATACGTTGGTCCTTTTAAGATTCTCGCTCGGGTAGGCGATGTGGCTTATCGACTTGCCCTTTCGCCTTCGTTAACTGGCATACATGATGTGTTTCATATATCCCAATTACGTGGGTATGTCCAGGATCTGAGTCATGTCCTCGATCATTCTGAGTTAGTCGTTGGTACCGACCTAACTTACGATGAACAACCCGTGTCTATTTTGGACCGGCGAGAGAAGGTACTCAAGAATCGGACGATAAGCCTTGTCCGTGTTTCTTGGAACCATCACTCTTCGGGAGAGTCAACCAGGGAGCGCGAGGACGAGATCAGATCTCGGTATCCGTATTTGTTTGACTAATGAGGTATATTTTTATGCCTTATTGACACGATTCCATGCTTATCTGCACCTGCTTGTTTTGCACTTGTGATGTATGATAATAACTGCTATGATAGTTAACTTGTATATGATTGTGCCATGCTTGCCCTGATTTTACTATCCTGTCTTGGCTAGAATTTCGAGGACAGAATTTTTCTAAGAAGGGTAGAGATGTCACTCCCCGATCCTGGAATATGTATTTTAATACGTAAATCGATAAATTGTATTTACTTTGTATTTATACCATATCTATATGCTGTATTTCTTCATGCATTTTCCAAAAATATTCGACAAAATATTATTTCGTAATTTATTTTCTGCATTTGGGCCTACAGTTTTGGCTTATTTGGGTAACCTATTCTTGGTTCACCAATGGTTCATCATGAACCCTTTGGTTCATCATGAACCCATGGGTTCAAGATTCTATATAATAACTCATCTCATTCTCTCTCCTCTCATTTATTTCCTCTATTTATTTTCCTCCACCAACCAAGGCAAGTACCAACTTGCTCAAGAGATGGATCCATAAATGATGTTGATGTTTTCTTACAAAATTATTTGCCAAAATATGTTCTTCTCCTCATTCTATACTAGTTTAGAACTTGAAGTTTTCCATTTTGAAGCTTTAATTTTTGTAGATCTAGGTTTTAACCATTTTCGGATCTTCTTGGTTTTGATCTAGCAAACTTTATTATTTTCAAGTTTTGATGGTTCCATGTTGTAGAGAATTTAATTCTACCCAATTTTGACCTTTGAAAAGTTGGATTTGGACTTATTTTGACCAAGTTATGGACTTTTGAAGCTTTGGGTTCAAACCATGGAGTTCTTGCTGATTTGGAGAAGACAGTGAGCAGTGCGCGAGCTTTTTAGCTTGCGTCACTGAGTTGCGCGCGCTCTTTAGCGCAGCGCAATCCGATCCATACGCTGCCTTTTGGGAGCGTATGTCTTGCATACGCTCACTTGGGTGACAAGGAGTCGTATGGAGTCCATATGCTGCCTTTTGGGAGCGTATGTCTTGCATACGCTCACTTGGGTGACAAGGAGTCGCATGGAGTCCATACGCTGCCTTTTTGGAGCGTATGTCTTGCATACGCTCACTTGGTTGAAGAGGAGTCGTATGAAGTACATACGCTGCCCTTTGAAAGCGTATGTCTTGCATACGCTGACCTGAGCGTAGGATGACCTGAGCGTATGACCTGAGCGTAGGCTGACCTGAGCGTACACTGACCTGAGCGTAGGCTGACCTGAGCGTACGCTGACCTGAGCGTACGCTGACCTGAGCGTACGCTGACCTGAGCGCGCTCTGACCTGGACTCCCCTATACCTTATATTTTTATATGTATATATTATATTGTATATATACATGTAAATGTTTGTGTATGCTATATATCCTTACGCCTTTTGTCCTGAGCATGATATGAGCACTAATGTGACCCCGGTGAATAAAGTGTTCCTACCTGATACTTGTACCTGAATGTCCCAGTTCTCGTTCATGCTCGACAAATGACTCGTAACTCTACGTGGCATATTTGCAATGATGCATTACACCAAGGAGGGTAGAACATGTTGACATACTGATTGACATGGATCCTCTTTTGGGGTACTCGTACTTGAGTACGATATTTAGGAGGATAATCATGCAGGCCACAGCATGTGAGTCCAATATTTCACCTAGGGTTAAACTAGGGAACTAAATATACTAGATGCATGGGGAGGGCAGAATCCCGAGATCGTGTTACACCAGCCGCCTTGAGATATTGTCTTGACGTGCCGACTGGTCTCCACGGATACTGTGTCATCCGCAACGAGTGGATGACTGTATCCGATTAATTCCTGCTATATATTATATGTCTTGGCAAGGTGGCCTTACGAGGGACCTGTGCTCAATGACACCTGTCTACGCGAACCCCTGGGTTGGCTAGCCTTGCTGGAAAGATACGATCTGAGATCTGAGGATTTTGAAATAACATGATGCGATGATAACCTCGTCCCACTAGAAACTTGTAGACTTGATTGGCCGCGAAAATGACTTGCGTGTATCTTATTACCTTTCGTGAATAACTGAGAGAAGCGAACTGTCATGGTACGTGATCCAACCCATGTTCTTGTTTGATTGTTGGGTTGGTTATCGTACTATGACAGGCTGTGGATCGAAGTTATGAACGGAAGACTTATTCTGGTTGTGAAGTGCTACTTCTATGAATGACTGAGGAACATGGTCTATCATGGTACATGATCCAACCCATGTTCTTGTTTGATTGTTGGGTTGGCTATTGTGCTGCGATAGGCTATCGACCGAAGTCACGATCAAGAGATTTTATTGTTTATACCTTTTACCTTATGTGAAAGTTATAGAGTACGACACGTCCCGACTCCATGCGGCACCTTTTGTCCTTGTTTGGTTGTAAGGGTGCCATATGGGATCGAGGATGTTGCGCTACCCTATAATAGTTGCATAAGTATTACTATTATCAATCATTCTATTATCTGGGTTTTTAATCTTAACACTTGTGCCCCTTTGGCGGTACTTGCTATTCGGGGCTGACCCCGCTGGTTTTGTTTGGCCAGATCTCGTAGCAGAGCCAGAGGACACGATCTTCCTCCCTGACATCCATGGTGCATACTAGGAGCATGGCGGTTCGGGGACTCGAGTGGGTTTCTTCTCCACCACTCCTGCTTATATTTTGTACGGCATTTAGCCACCGGTACCTGTTAGCCGGATTACATGATATTTTATGTCAGTACAGAATTGTAAATAAACAGACTGCAGCTGTGTATAATTTTGTACTCCTGACTTTCTGAGATAGCTAAATTATAAAGCTAGTCTCTCATGATCATTTTGATGAAGCGTCAGGGACGCCTTACTGCTTTATCTTTAATGTTCATTTAATTGCTGATGTGACTTGATTGATTGAGACATAGAACTCTGTGGGACCATAGGAGACTTGATTGTAGCATGCACCCCCTAGTCTCTCGATAGCCACGATCGTCGTATGACGTTACGTACCTCATATGGAGTAGCTGGCCTAGTCCGTCTCCGTATTTCGGTACTGGGGCGTGACAGCCTATTACGTCAACCAAATAATGAGTATGATTTGGGACCGCCAGAGAAGGGGCCAGTCCTGCTAAGGCGTCGGCTTCAATATTCCGGAGTCTTGGAACATGTTCTATGAAGAACCCTTTCAAGGACGTGATGATGGCGATTGCTATCTGATGATAGGGGATCATATCTTCATGGCAAACTTCATATAAACCCCGGATCTGGTTGACGATTAACTGTGAATCGCCATATGCTTTCAGGTACTCTACCCCCAGTTCTTTCGTAAGTCGGAGGCCGATAACCAAGGCGTTGTACTCGGCCACGTTGTTTAAACAAGGTTCAGTGAGTGAGTATGCCCGATTAATCACCAAGCCGGAAGGAGAAATTAGTACCACTCCGACCGCAACGACGATGTTGCCCTTGGGCCCGGTTCTTGAAGCACCATCAAAGAACATTCGCCAGACGGTATTGTGGGAGGCCATATTTGAATTGGCGACCTCATCTGGGATTTCTTCGTATATTCTGGTTGACTTCGAACCCGGATGGGCTGCTAAAAAGTCTGCCAGAGCTTGACCTTTAATAGCTTTCTGCGGGATAAAGATCATGTGCTAGGGAGATAATAATATCGCCCAGGTTGCGAGGCGAGAGCTGAGTGCACCCGGCTTGGTCATGAGGACCCTTAGGGGGTTAACTCGTGATATGACATGGATGGTTTATCCTGTAACATAGTGTCGCGTCTTCTGAATAGCAAACACCAAAGCGAGACATTCCTTTTCCATGGCGGTGTATCTATGCTCAGGCCATATCATCATTCAACTGAGATAATAGATAGCTTGTTCATGCCCTGCCTCATTGTTTTGTGCTAGTAGAGCACCGAGGGAATGCTCCATCGCTCGCACATAGAGCAGAAACGGCTTTCCAGCGACCGGGGCTACTAGGACTGGAGGGTTTGACAGATATTCTTTAATGTTGTCGAAGGCGCGTTGACACTCTTCATCCCATACGAAGGAGACGCCCTTCTTCTTGAGGTGGGTGAATGGTTGACACCGTCCAGAGAGGTTAGAGATAAACCTCCTGATATAGGCCAACCTCCCTTGAAGGCCGCTGAGTTCTCGAAGATTTCTCGGGGGACCCATCTCCATGATTGCCTTCGTCTTCTCATGATCTATATGGATTCCCTAGGCAATAATGATAAAACCCAAGAATTTTTTGCTGGATATGCCTAAGAAGGATTTTGTGGGATTCATCTTCAAGTTGTGCACTCGCTTCAGGTCGAATACTGTCCTCAGATCGTGGAGATGATCTCCCTTAGAGCGGCTTTTAACGGCGATGTATTCGACGTAGCACTCCACAGTCTTGCGCAGGTGATCTCTGAAGATGACGCTCATAGCTCGTTGGTATGTGGTACCGAAATTCTTTAAACCGAAGGGCATGACTCTGTAGCAGTACACACCTATTGGCGTTCGAAATGATGTATGCTTTTCGTTGTCAGGAAACATCTTGATTTGGTTGTATCCTGAGAAGCCATCCATGAACGACATACGTTCAAAGCCACATGTGTTGTCGATCATTATATCCGTAATAGGAAGAGGGAACTCATCCTTAGGACATGCTTCGTTCAAATTCCGGAAGTCGATGCAAATTCGGATCTTTCCATTCTTCTTGAGGACCGGTACTATGTTGGTGACCCAGTCTAGATGTTGTTCCTCACGGATGAAGCTGATGGCTATCAGTTTGTTGACCTCAGCTTTGGTAGAATTCATGATGTCTGGGCGGAACCGTCGTTGCTGTTGCTTGACCGATTTTGCGTCCGGATGAATGTTGAGCTTATGGAGTACAACCTCGGGATTTAGCCCTGGCATGTCTTCATAGCTCCAGGCGAACACGTCAATGTACTCTTTGACGAGTTGCAAAAGTGACTCCCGCTCTTCGTCTGTCAGGCTTTTACTGACAAAGATTGGCTTTGGAGAGGATTCATTACCGAGGTCAACTTACATGACCTCATCTTCAGTAGGAGGATCTCTCTGTTCGAAATGCTTCTTCTACTGCGCATCTAGCTGCTGAACCCAAGGCTCTAACTCGAGGAGCTCGGGTACATCTTCGTCTTATTCATAGGCGTCAGCAAATGCCATATTGACAGACCAAACTTGCCAGAATACGTCTCCGATGCTGACATCCGAATCGGAAGTGGGTGATCCGGTTGAATGTGAATGCCATTCGCATTCCTCATCCAAGCTCTCAGGAGTTGTTGCGGGTGTAACATAGCTTAGACCACGTCTGGTTTTGTTGTAGTAATCCCATAGTTTTCTAGCCAGGACCGACAATTGCAAAGGTAATCGCTGGCCGGTGCCGTAATTCAAGCCTGTTGTAGTCTCCATATCATACCCCTATTTTTGCATGAGGTACTTGGATCGAAAGCTATACAGATAAAGGGGCAGTCTCCCGGTGTCGGGTTCGAGATTAACTTCTTCTATCTTGAAGGGCTGTGGATCATTCTTTCGGCTGAAGATGATTGGACGATCCTCTCCCTCGACTATGAAGCAAGTACCTTCCACGGGAGTGAGTTGGTTCACGGTATACACATTTATCTCTTGGGTGTGTAAGTTGGTGCCTATACCGTGTTCCATAGCATACAATATACAAAGCTTATTAAGCTCGAGGTAGTTCAAAGATAGCCCTTTATTGATAAAGTAAGGTATCTTTTTAGGTGGGATTACATCGTCAGCAGAAGGAACATCAGTGTGGGCGGCAACATACTTGGCTAGCTCTAATTTCTCTTCAGCCACCCTCTGTATCAATGAAGACTGGAATGATGACCTTGGCAGCTTGATTATCAGGGGCTCTACTGGTGGTGCTGAACGTGGGGTCGTGGGCGCACTAACGATCCCTGGCTTAGCGCTTGGTGCTGGACGTGGAGCTGTTGGCTCACTAGCAGTCCCCGACTTAGCGCTTGGCTGTCGACTTGTCCTGGGCAGACGAATCGTCATAGGCTCAACAGAAGGATTCATCTCTTCTGTTAGTCGTTGGCTGGCTCTTGGCAGCCTGATTGTCAGTGGCTCCGTAGTGGGTCTCGGCCCTTGGCCAGACCTTGGCAGTCGGATTGTCATCTGCTCTTTTTGTGCAGTGAGCACTGGGAGACTAGTTTCTTCTCTACGCAGAGTGGCTGTAAGAGGTGCAGTCCTGCCTGGTTTGTGGGGTTGGAGATGGATTCTCAAGGGTTCCTCAGGCCCTGCAATGGCCTTCGTCTGCTCTTGAACATCCTTCTTGATCAGGTGCCTCTTTGATTTCTCGTACAAGCAGGAATCAGAATAGTAGGATTCGACCCCTTTGAAAGGATCGATGTCGACAAATTTCGTCTTTACGAAGCCATGCTTGTCAACGTATTTGAAGCATTGGTGCAATGTGGAGGGCACGATCATATAGTCATGTATCCACGGACGCCCCAGGAGAATATTATAGGAGGTATCTGCGTCTATAACATAGCAGGTCACTTTCGACTGAAGGTCGCCAATTTGGCACTTCAGGTGAATCTTTCCAATGGAATAGCTTCTTCCTGAATTGAAATCGCTGATGGTGGTGCTGGTAGGAGTCAGCCGATGTATAGGGATGCGCATGAGGTGAAGCAAGCTCTTCGGAATAATGCTTATCGAAGAACCGGGATCAATGTGCATTCGATCCACCTTGATATCGCCGACGTATCCAGTATAATACAAAGGACGATCGTGCAGGTTGGTCTTGATAAGCATATCCTTTGGAGTGAACACAATGTTGGGTATTGCACCTGTACAAGCGCTGTCCTGGAGATCCGTCGGCGAGCTCTCCCCTGTAAGCTTGACCTGAGCCAGATATGCGTCGACATTCTGGAGTGCTTCGTTCAGTATGAAGCGAACATCTTTGGAGAGTCTCAGGAGCTCATATAATGACAATTTGGCTGGCATGTTGGCCAATTGTGCCAAAATGTAAAAATTGTAGGGCTTCTCCAGCCTGTGAGGTGCCTCTTTTCAGAGCGGCTTGTCAAAGCTGGTCTCCTTTGGCTTAGGCGTATCGGCCGGCGGAGGCTGAGAAGGTCCTGGGGTATCAGCAGTGGCCGGCTGATGTTCTTCAGCTGAGTTACCCGGCATGGGTAGAGTTTGTGCACCAGACCGGGTAACGACAGCTATTGCTTCTTCGACGTCGGTCGAGATTGTGCGGCAGGACTTAACTTTTCTGCCCTTCTTCTTGCCAGTAAAGGGTGATGCTGGCTGGGTTACTTCAGATACTAAGTTCGGGTGGACCCACATGACCTTCCCTCGTGATGTGGTGAGGGGTACCAGCCCAGCAGCCTGGTCTCGGGGAGGTAGAAGATTAGCGATCTCTATTTTTGCCCGGAGGACGGGTACTACGCCGTCTTGGGTCCTCGTCGGTGGAAAGCTGCCGAATTGGACTGACACCATGTTGGCAGCGACCGTCACCTCCTCAAAATCAATAGCCAAGGCCTTGGAGTCTATGAGGTTCTGGATGTACCGCTTTAATTGGAAGCAGTCTTGTGTAGCATGGTGGACGTAGTGATGGTAGTGACAGTACTTGGGGCTTTCCATCTCTGCAGGTTGAGGTTCACACCTTGGCGGAGGGAGCTGAATTCTGTCTCCTTGTAAGAGCATGTCAAAAATGGGCTTGACATGACTGTCCTCGAATGAGTAAGTCATCTGCGGCCACTGCTTTTCTGCCTGCTTTGGTTCGGGCTTCTGGGCTGTGTCGGCCACCATAGCCTGTTTGCCATTGTTGTCTCGGTTGTTGGAGGAATTACCGTCGTTGTTGTTGTTGGCATTAGGGCGTTTGTCCTTGTCCTTCCCGTCCGAGATGTGCAATCCCCGTTGGCGAGCTTTCTTCAACTTAGCTTCTGCGCTAGTGGCGCTGATGATGAAAGTCTTCCAGTCCTTAAATTGACTTTTGCCCATCCAGAGGCTGATTGTGGGGAGCAAACTCTCTTGGCAAATTTCAATTAAGGAAGAGTCCGGATTATCGGAAGGCAACTTCATCGCGGTTTGGCAAAACCGCTCAATGTAGTTCCTTGTCAGCTCATTCTCTCCTTGAACAACGTCCATATGGGTTGACATGGTCACATCTTGTCCCACCTCATAGAACCTCTACAAGAACATATGTTTGAAGCCGGTGAAGGAATGGATGCAGTTGTCTGGCAAATTGCGGTACCAGTCAAATACGACTCCCTCCAATGCCCCAACGAACAATCGTGTAAGGATAGCGTCGTCATGCAACAGATGATGTGTTGTGTCCTCAAAGTAGGTCACATACCGGCTTGCAGATGTCTTTCCGTCGTAAGGGTTGATGTTGAATGGTTTGTATCGAGGAGGGAAGGGGACATCTCTCCATGTAGCGGGATACGGCAGTCGTATCCTGAGGTCCTGAGAGTTTTCTCGGGCATGAAACATTACTCGGAGCTCCTGGACTTCTCTTCTCGCCTCCCTGGCCTCTTCTGCAGCAGTGGACCTGACATTCAGGGTGGATTATCGCCCGGGGTTGGTGCGGTTGTGTTTGAGTTCGCATTGACGGCGGGACCCAAGCTTGTTTGGCCAGGCATCCTTCCTTGGAGAGCTGGTAGAGCCACCTTGATCTCGTCTACTGACTTAACCAAGGTATGAAGTATGGCCTTAAGAGTGTCGAGGTACTGTCGATCACTGGGACCGTCTTGATCATTTTCAGTCATGAATACTGTTCTCACATAGGGAGCAGTAGAAGGAACTGTAGAAGACGTGCTCTCTGAATCATACCCCCGAATAGAGAAGTCGTCGGGGTACGTGGGAATGTTCTCCTCTGGTTCGGACTCAGAGGAAGTGGCATCCCTTGCGTAGGAGGTTGCCTCATCTTGGGATTTGTGGACGTCTTCAGGGACGTCAGAATCTGCTGCATCTGTTGGAGGGATTATCTTCCCAGGTTGATCTTCTTGGAATACCAGATTGTTGTGGATGTTCCGGGGAGTGCTACCTCCAGCTTCGGCTACCCCCAGGGATGTAGATGACGAATCTCCAAGTGTTGAAGATTTTGTCTTCGAGCGGGTGCCTTGATAAACTCCTCCTGTGGTGGTTGTGGACAACCGCTTGGATGAGAGTTTCTTAGCCGCGCCAGTTCAGATCATCGGGCTGGAGATATTTACTTTATTCCCTCCCTTGTCGGTAGGGACTTTCCGGGTAGAATTGCAAGAGGCGAGAGGAAGCACCTCGTCTCCCGAGCTTTGTTCTAGGACCGGTCCTGGCTGCTGCAGTCATTGGAAGACGGACTGCCGGTCCTCTTGTACTACTGTCTTGTTGCAGCAGCAGTTGACAATGACTTGAGTGCAGTGATGTCCATGGAAGAACTCTCTGCACACCAAGGTTTCTTCTCTTTCCTTGCGCTTGTGAAGGATCACATCACGCAAGTCAAGTGCATCTTGAGCAACCTTTACACTCATTTTGTGGGCCCGGGATTCCCGAGCACACGAGTGTGTTGGTATCATGTTTGCTCCCTGACGTGGGGCTAGTAAGTACTTGCCCTTGATCATTGTTGGGAGACTCTTGAGAACCACCCTGTCCGTTGGCCGCCGGGGATTGGACACGGGTAGTTTTGTACAACTTTTCATCAGAGGCCCGCATAATAGTTAGCGGGACTCCCTGATGGTCAGAAGTTGGGACAGCTGACTGAGCTCGACGAGCCCACGCTGTCCTAGACTTCTTCGCTCTAGCACCCGAAGGCACGTAGTAGGAAGAGTCCAAGTTGTTCCGCACAGAGTCTGGCACATCCTCATAGGAGCTTCTGAGGTCAGGACCGCATGAGAGGCAGTCGAAGACTGAACTCGAGCCGCATAGGATGGATGGTCTGCGGTTGGATGCCGTATAAGACATCTTCCTGCGGCTGGGTTTGGTGACCGCAAAAGCATGCTGCATGCGGCTGGGATAGGTGGCCGCATGAGCGGTCTACATACGACAGAGATTGTCGACCGCATGAACTTTTTGTATGCGACTGGAGCTCGTGACTGTATGAGCCTTCTCCATGCGGCTGGGTTTGGTAGTCGCATGAGTCTTCTCCATGCGGCCGAGCTTGGTGGTCGCATGAGCCTTCATGCGGCTGGCGCCCTTATGCGGCTTCTTCTTGGACCGCATAGAGTTCCCATTTGCTCCCGCAAGTCCAGCATCATAGTGCTTTCCTTTGCCAGACTTGGGGACAACAGGGTCCTTTGTGGCCTGAAGTGGGGCCGCATGTGAGTCTTCTCCGCCGTCTTGGGCAGCAGAGAAAACTTCTTCCATAGCTTGGGGACGAGCAACAGTTTTGGGCCTCCACTCCATGCGGGCCTTCTTCATGTCGGCTCACTTCTGGACCGAGCTAGCGCTCTCGTCAGAGAGCATCTCGTCAAACGCTTGCTGGTCGAAGCGAACAACCACCATCTGTTGTGTGGAGCCGAGTTTGGCTGCGTCCAATTGCGTCACCAACTTCTCAGCAGTGGAGAAGTTAGTCCCAAGCAGAGTCGTCATCCTGTTTGCCATTGATTATCAAAGAACATAACAGTTTTATGGAAGAACTGGACTTTAATTCACAATTACAAACTTACTTGTACTAAAGAAAGCCTACGAACAAAACCTAGGAAAAGCAATCTAAGTACAATTATTTAATTTGGATTCTGGGGGTGACGGTAGAGGCTCGGGAATGTGCTATCAACTCTGCCTTACTCCTTGGACGATCGAACGCAACCTCGGCTCCGGCAATGAAATGCTCTCTCTCTCTGTGTGTGTGTGTCTCTCCGTTGCTCTGTGTGTGTGCAAAAGGAATAATCCCATGCTATTTATAGAAATTTATGATGAGTGGGGTGTACAGCCACGTGGCCACATCTTTGTAACTGCGCCTTGAGAAGTGGGCGGTTGGGGATTGGTTAAGATTAATCTTTATCTGTTTGTTGTAATTAATCTGGACTGTTATGTTGGTTGAAATAAATCTGAACTGCTATGATCTGTTGGTTGTAATAAATCCGAGTAATTAAGACTTAGTCAACTTCTGCCACGTGTCCCAACTGCCACTATGTTGCGAGCCGCATGAATGACTGTCCCCATGTTTGAGCCGCATGAGGGTGGCCTCATAACCGATCCGCATGAGGGTGGTCTCATAACTGAGCCGCATGAGGGTGGCCTCCACTACAAAAAAAAGATAGTGTTTGGGACGAAACTTTTTGTTACATTATTTTAAGGGTCCTAAAAGATTAATATTTGAGACATTTTAGAATTTGGTAATAAAAGATAATAATATTATTGACGGATTTGTATATGGAACCTAATAATATAACTTATTTTGAACCGAAAGTACGTTCTGTCTCAATAAAATTTTGTTCTGTCCCAAAAACTATTGGCGGGAATAAAAATATTGGCGGGTAAAGCTGATGTCCCATTATTTTTTACTAATTTTTTTAGTAATAGCTTATCAAACAATCTGAACCCTTCATTTATTTGATCTAAACCGTTCAATTATTAGGTTTAAGTAAAACACTAAATCAATCTCTCTCTTAATTAGCAACTTTTCATTTTGCCTCCCTCTTTCTCTCTCTCTCTCTCTCTCTCTCACGAAAGGGTTTGATCGGCGGCTCTCTCAAAGGTGGTTTGTTCGGCGGCTCTCTCTCGAAAGGGATTCGATCGGTATTTTCTTAACTTATTCCTTCTATTTAGAACCAAACATTAGGGATCCATATTATTTTGTTAGATTTTTTGATTTATGTGATATATGTTTAATTATTTTATTATTATGAGATTATGGGTGCTGATCTTGAAAATTATTAATGTTTGGTTCATTATTTTTGTAATCTGATTTTTAAGGTGGAAATAGAGTTGTTTAAATTACCTCGAGGATCAGCACAATCTGTCATTCTGTTATATTGCTCTTCTGACCTAAATTTAAGGGTAATGTTGTCGGATAATTCAAACTTGATGAAACCCCTGGGAGTAGGGGTATGGATAATGTTTGGTACGGAAATTTTTGTGATCAATACATCTGCACGCATGTCCAGTTGATTAAGGGATGTGAAAACAGAAACATAATCTTGCGTGTTTTCTCTCACATATTTATGGCTGTCATTAACAAAGTATTCGACCATCAGTTTAATACTTTCTGAAATCCCAAGATGGTGGTTCAGTCGAGTTGGGGGGGAGTATCTGATATGTTGTAATGTTTGCATATAGATCATGTATAAGTGGAGTATCAGATTTGTATTGCATTGTCCTTTTTTTTTTTCATTCCACTGCTGCACACTAGAGTAATAGTTAGGATTAGATGTTTGATCATTATGTTGATATTCCTATGTTTCAATAATAAATTGGGGGATTACCTCGGTTTGGTTCATTCATTTATGTTATGTCCAGATAGCATGTGTTTAGCTACTGTTGTTTCATTCAGTTTTTGTGACTTAGGTTCAGACTACTTAATCCTTTTAGTACTGCACAGTCCATATCCCACTTGGTGTCAGCCCTCATTTTGAGCATTTGTTCAAATACATTTCACTTAGGTATTTGTCATAAGATGTCTGGAGTGTCAGGAATTCAAGTGAGATGTTAGTTGGATCTTTGAACTAATACTTAGTTCAGATAACTTCACATTCAAACACCTAGAAATCCAATTTTTTCTTTCCAAAGTGGTATTACTTCAACGATTAATTTGGCTATGTAGCTTATAGTTGTCAATTATTGAATCCCTAGGCTGCACAGATAATTCTCCACAGACCACTACAGGACCATGTCTGCATGTCCAACATGACATTTTTTCGACATGCAGACAAGGTCTTCCCAGACATGACACTTCCTCAAGTGATTTCTTGTTCAATGTTAGGGTATAATTTGAAGATCTTTCAAAGTTGTGTTTTCTAATGATTTTTTTTTGTATGAGCTATTTCGTGTACTACTGATTTTATTTTGAAAAACTTCTAATATTTTTTTCTTTTTCAATTTTTAGGGTATTTGAATACTGATTTCGTGATCTACTGATATTTTTGAAAAACTTTAAAGATTTTCCATTTTTGTTTGATAAACTTCCAAACATCACTTTTTTCCTCCAATTTCTCATTTTGTTTGTAGAACAATTACAAATCTTGTATATTTTTTCTAGTTTATCCTTTTTTCCATGAATATAACATTTGTGAGTATAATTTCATTCATTGTCATGTTTAACAAAATTTTATTAAAATAGTCTAATCGAGTTGGGTCTAGATAGATCTGTGTGAAATTTATGTGTAGTTGAGGCGGATCGAATTTTGGTATGATCACATTCATATCAAGTTTTGGTTGAATCGGAATTTAGTTTCAAGTTGAGGGGTTGGTCAGGCACATGTACTCAGGTCATCAGAAAGAGTAAACTACCAGACCTATACTGCTAGCCAAGGTTCGCAGTATCGGAATTGGTATCAGAATTTTTCTATGAGTGTTGGGATCGGCGAGATCGATAGTATCGGCTGTTTCGGATCGGAGTATCGAATTTTTGGGTATCAGCCGATACTGCTGTTAGGGTTATATACTAAAAGCATCACTTTTTTAGTAACCTTATTTCCTTAAATTTTGAATGAGAATCATATTGGCAAATGTTTACATATTGTATTTGTTGCAAGTGTTAATGCAAATGTCTGATATTCTATATTGTAGATAATATGGTGTGTGGTGTCACACATAAGATCATATTATCAGTTCCCTATGGAGTATATAAATAGTTCACAACCTAGATGGACTTGGACAATCTATTGGAAAGGTTATAGTGTAATCTGGTATTAGTCTATCTTGACTATAGGTTTACACTAGTACACTTTGTGTGTATTGAACAGGACCACTTGAGGTTGTTCTCTTTGTACTGACTACATAAGAGAACAAACACCTATGTTATTATGGATGCTTGTGCTCTTAACCCGGATATAATAACGGACATGTATATGCAGTGTGCATTATTTTGACTCATAAAAGAGTGAGATTCATTATGGATCAACAACCTCTATGAATTGGGTAATAACATTATATGTATGATGGGCTGTTGATTATAAATGAAATCCATGTCCCGATACATCGGGTTGATGATGTCCCTTTAAGGAGCTCATAAGGATTATCATGTAAATCCTGCAGGTGGATTATATCCGACATGACAAATAAAGTTGAGCGGTACTACTTAAAGATAAAAGATGTCGAATCAATATAGTTGTCAGTAACTTAATTTGATCGACGGACATACGATATCTTAACATGGGAAGCCAAACGAGCATAAATAAAAGGAGCCCACAAACATAATTTGGGATTAGGGAGGTAGTGCAACAATAGCTCATTAGTGGACCGAGCTATTGTTAATAGGCCTGGATTGTGTGTTCGGGCTGAACACGGGATATCCAGATCCGTTAGGAGGCCTAACCCTAATTTCTCCTCATGGTCCCTGCCGTAGCCTATATATATCCTCTATTCTCTGGCCGCCATATTACCGATCAGAAATCTGAAACTTTCTCTAAATTCGTGATTCACGTAAGGAGAGAAAGAGAGGGCTGCCAAGGAGAAGAAAAGGTTGGAGATCGTCGCCCACACGACGTCCAACTCGAGGAAGGAATTCATGCAGAAGATCTTGGGGTCGTCCGCTCGATATTGCCAGGAATTACTTGTCTCCTTTCCACCGCAGGTATAATTCGTAAACCCTAGTTTCAGCCTATGAAGGATTAGAACACGTATTAGATCTGTTTAACTTTCTATCGATCAATACGCACACCAAAGGAAGGGTCCTGGGATTCCCCAGTTCCATCAACTGCAAACTATACTGATAATTTTATAGCTATTGAAATATACAATCCGATACTGCAAACCGTATCAGTATCGGTATCAGCCGATACTGCAAACTATGCTGCTAGCCTTCTAGTAGTGTCATATTATCCAATGCTCCATGCCAAAATGCTAGTAGGGTTGTGGTTACAGGAATTAGTTTTGTATCAGCATATGCACTTCGAAACAAGGTTCAAAAAGTAGGTTTCAGTGTCGGTTTCGGACCCTTCCTATTGTTATCCGGTTTCAGCAGTTTCAGGGTGTTTGGTTGTTGTGGAACAGTTGGCTTTGTTAGTTTTGGAACCTCCAATTTCGATCTAAAATGTGATGGTGTCAGCTGATAATTTTATAGCTATTTAAATATACAATCAAGAGGCATACCAAACCATTTTGTGTTCTATTGATGTTTTTGAAAACCTTCCAAAGATTTGCAATTGTTTCATTTTTTGATGAACTTCCAAAATTTTCCTTTTCTCCCATTTTTTCATTTTGGCTGTAGAACAATTATACGTCTTGTGTATTTCTGTTATAGTTCTCCTT
Organism: Iris pallida; assembly: GCA_029216955.1. NCBI lineage: Eukaryota > Viridiplantae > Streptophyta > Magnoliopsida > Asparagales > Iridaceae > Iris > Iris pallida. The sequence goes on along the minus strand of JANAVB010030217.1, from coordinate 3,532,401 downwards.
CTCTTCAGGAATATAACATTTGTGAGTTCTCATTTTCTTCAGGAATATAATTTCATTCATTGTCATGTCTAACAAAATTTTAGGAAAATAGTCTAACCGAATTGGGTAATATTGACTTATAACTGTCTTGGACTGTTCTGACCCGAAATAATTGCACATGCACTAAGCTAATTAGATATGATCAGACTGTTAATATTGAAAAGTTTATTCGATACTTATAGACTATTGATTTATTTATACTTTCCACTATAATTTTAGCTATTAAAACTCATTATACATATTCACCGACTACTGCAAGTGATCTCTTATCACAGTTTTTTTTTCCAAAGTTTTGTATCATGGTGTAGTAGCTCATTTTCATTTCAACTCATGTTCTATATCATGTTGTACTAGCTCATTTTCATTTTATATCCAAATGGGGGTACTTCCAGTGAGTTCATGAAACAGAGATTAGTATGGGGAACTACTCTTGAGTTCATGAGACATAAAGAATTGTCATTCTTTGCAAAGATCAAGCTAGAAATGTTCATCTAAAAAGACACTTAATTTTCTTTAGGTTTTCTTGTTGACATAATAAATGTATATATGAATTTTGTGTCCACATAACTTGTTTATTTGAACTTTCCAGAACTTATTTTGAATGTATATAATTTTATTTGGTGCTAGGTGAGAACAATTAGAAAGTTGATATGGATAAGAGTTGGATCGGATCACGTGATTGAAATGCAAAGGCATATAAGGATGGAGTAGAAGCATTTCTTAAATTTGCATATAGAAATAAGAATGTTGAGACGACTCATATATATTGTCCATGTGGTAGATGTGTAAATTGGGTTTATCACAATCGACAGACTGTGGAGATTCATATAGAGATGTATGGATTTGAAAGGAGTTACAGGGATTGGATATATCATGGGGAGTCTTTGAGTGGTTTGGATAATAGAAGTTATAATATGAGGTATGATATATCAGTTGGTGAGGGTGAAGATGAATTAAATGAATGTGCTAATATGGCAGCAATAGTCCGAGAGAGAATAGGATTGTCAAGCATTGCAGAAAATATGGGTTGTGAGGAAGAGATCATGACAGGAAGAAGCTTGGGATCTGATGAAGAATTGCCAAGATATTTCAAACTTCTAAAAGATGCAGAAAGTGATTTGTACGAGAATTGTCCTAAGGGTGTCACCAAACTATCGTTTGTTGTTGAACTTTTACACTTGAAGCAACTTAATGGATGGACAAATCGTTCATTCACAATGTTGTTGGGCTTTTAAAAAAAGGAGTTTCCATATGCTAGGATTCTAAAATCATACTATCAAGCTAGTAAGCTAACTACTGATTTGGGATTCACTTACGAAACGTGGGATGCCTGCCCTAATAGTTGTATGTTGTTTCGAAATGAATCTGAGAATCTCGACAAATGTGAGATTTGTGGGGCTTCTAGATATAAAACTGACACTGCCAACGAGGGTGCTACAGTTGAAAACGTTAAAAAAAATTCTGAAAAAAAGGTACGATATTTTCCTTTAAAACCAAGACTGCAACGACTGTTTTGGTCATCGCATACAGCTTCACTCATGAAATGGCATGTTGAGAAACGAATAGATGATGTTGTAATGAGGCATCCAGCAGATTCTTGTGCTTGGAAAGTGTTTAGTGAGAAAAATCCATCCTTTGCTGAAGATGGACGTAATGTTAGACTTGGGTTAATTACCGATGGATTTAATCCGTTTGGTAATACGAGTGTTGCTCACAGTACTTGGCCAATTGTAGTCATCCCTTACAACTTACCCCCATCGTTGTGCATGAAGCAACCTAACTTAATTTTGTCTACTCTCATTGATGGACCAAAAGGTCCAGGTGATAAGATTGATGTTTATTTACAACCAATGGTTGAGGAGTTGAAAGAGCTTTGGGCAGTTGGCATTTCAATTATGATGCATCAACCAAGCAGTTGTTTCAGCTACATGCAGCATTGTTGTGGACAATCAGCGACTTTCTCGCATATACGATGTTATCTTGATGGAGCACAAAAGGTGAATTTGCTTGCCCTTATTGTAATAAGGACCATCAAGCTACCCAGTTGACAAATGGTGGCAAGTATTGTTATTGGGGGCATCGTAGATTCTTACCGAGATGATATAAGTTTCGAAGAGAGAAGGTAACTTTTAATGGCAAGCTAGAAATGAGGCCACCACATTTGATTTTATCTGTAACACAAGTGTTGAAGCAGTTAATTGATCTCAATATCGAAACTGAATATAAGAAGGAGGATGTCTTTAGAAAGAGGAAAAGGGAAGAACAAGAAAAACTGAGTGCAAAAATACAGAATTTGCCAAAAACCAGATTGAGTTGGAAGAAGAAGAGCATCTTTTTTGAACTACCTTATTGGGAACATAATTTGATTCGCCACAATCTAGATGTTATGCACATTGAAAAGAATGTGTGCGATAATATTCTTTTTACATTGTTAGGTACTAAAAGAAAAACAAAGGATAATTTAAAGGCTCGAAAAGACCTCAGAGATATGAAAATTCGATCAGAACTACATCCTCAACCACGAGGAAGAACTCAGGAGTACTTGCCCCTAGCTGAGTTCACAATGAGCAACAAAGAAAAAGATATTTTCTTAAAAGTGTTGCGAGATTTAAAAGTCCTGACGGTTATTCATCTAATATATCACGGTGCGTGCATATAGAAGACCAGAGTATATGGGGTCTTAAGAGTCACGACAATCACATTTTAATACAACAAATACTTCCTATAGCTATTCGAAGGGTCTTACCAAAGCATGTTGTTAAATCTTTAATTGAATTAAGCAACTGTTTTGTGGTGTTGTGTTCAAGTGTAAATAATATGGCAGACTTGGAAAAGTTTGAAGATCGTATGGCTCTTACCCTTTGTAGTCTTGAGATGATTTTCCCGCCTGGATTTTTTGATATAATAGAACATTTGCCTATCCATTTAGTTGATGAATTAAAGATTGCTGGGGCAGTATTGTACCGTTGGATGTATCCAATGGAAAGGTATTTGCACACCTTAAAACTCTATGTGCGAAATCGTCCTCATCCAGAGGCTTCTATTGCTAAATCAGTACTTTTGGAAGAATGCATGACTTTTTGTTCAAGGTATATGGATAATAATGTGGAAAGCAAAATGAAACGACCAAGAAGAAATGATGATGGAGGAAACAAATCTGGTCGTACTGTAGGTAAAAAAAGTGCAGTTTCGACTTGACCCAGTTATGCACATCCAGGCGCATCGATATGTGCTTGCCAACACGGAGGCAGTAGCACCATTCATTGTGTAAGATTTGTGTTTCTTGACCATTACCTTTATTTTATCCTCTCATTTGCTTATGAAATTTATATACATTTCTACATCTCTCTACAGAAAACATCTTGCTGAACTTGCAGTAAAATATCCACAAGCTTCACAGCGACACCTTGTTAGTCGCCTGCACAATGAACAATTTGGCACTTGGTTTAAGGAACATGTAAGTAGATACATCTATTTTAGCACTCTGAATAAAATTATTATACAGATGGTCATTTTAGTATCATTGTTAAACTTTTGATTTCATGGTTTTGAAACGTAGGTGAAGGGTTTACGAGAAGATGTACACATATCAGAGAAGATAAAAAGCTTAGCTTCAGGTCCTCTTAAGGTTGCATTAAGATACAATTCTTACATTGTGAATGGTTTTAGATTTCGAACAAAGAAAGTTGATGTTCGTAGAAAAACTCAAAACAGCGGAATCCTCCTAAAAGTAGAACAAATGAGTTTTTCTAGCCGAAAAGATAGAAATCCACTTCCAGGAGATGTTATATTCTACGGACAGCTGACAGACATCATTGAAATTAACTATTTGAATGGCATGAAGTTTGTGTTATTTAAGTGCAATTGGGTTAATCCACGAGTGGGCCTAAAAGTGGATGAGTTTAACTTTACTCTAGTAAACTTCAATCATTTTCTATACAAAGAGAACAGAGTTGTTGATGAACCCTATATCTTAGCATCACAAGCAGAACAAGTTTGGTACGTGCAAGACCCTTTAGACCCAGATTGGCAAGTTGTTGTTCAAATGTCACCACGAGACACATTTGACAAGTACTCAACTACATTAAAAGACTTAGAAGTTAATAGAGTGGAACCTTATAGCATGCAATATTTAGATGAAATTCATAATGGATCGTGGGTTAGGCAAGGAGTAGAGGGATTAGTTGTTGACACAACTAATTGTGATGGTGATGATAACCAGTACGAGAGTGATGATGAGTAGCAACTTTGTATCTTATTCATGCCATTTTGTTTTAAACTAACAAGTTTTCTTTTGGATATCAAGTTACAGGCTTTGTCTTAGCTTTTTTTTTGAACTTTTGAAACTGATGGTTGTTTTACCAACTCTAATCGAATTTTGATGTCTGTTTAATTTGGTTCAATATATTTACCATGTTGTGATATTACTGGTTGTTTTACCAACATTATTATGTTCTTGCCTTGCATTCAGACTATATTAGCCTGCAAAATAAGATGAATTTTACTTATTTTGTTTAGATTACCTCATTTATTTTCAGTTTTATAGTTGGGAAAAATGCCCCCACATAAGAAATTGTTTATCAAGCCTGGGTCGATATCAGAATATGAGAAGCAACGGTTGGAAAATATTGCTAAAAATAAAATGAAAATGGATGCTTTGAACTTGCAACAAGCTTTAAATCTTACAATGAATTCCAAGAAGATTACCCGTACAAGTTCAAGTAAGATGAGAAAAAGAAGCACAAGTGAAAGAGATGGTGATAGAGTGTCCGAAGGCGATGATTTGGTTAGCGAGGAAGGTAGCAACATTAATAACGAGTCTTCTAGCCCTAGAATGAAAAGGGTAATAAACTTGATCTTGAATTAAATATTTTGTTTAATAACATGTTGGAACATTTGTAAAATATTATAATTTTTATTTCCTTCCAGGTTGCACACAAAAGTCCTACCCGTAAATCATCTCGTATTGCCCTGGAGTCGAGGGATGCTAACAATGTGAGGGATGGTAACAATGTGAATGAAGAGTCTACTAATCCTAAAATGAAAAAGGTAGAGTTTGAGCATGAATGAATTATTTTGTTTAACAACTTGTTACATCAATGCTAATACTATATTTATTATGTATTTTCAGGTTGCATATGGTCCTACGCGTAAGTTATCTCGTATTCTCTAGAATATGGAGGATGTAATAGCAAGGGGGAAGAGGACAATGGATCCCCTATTGGAACCTTGTTTTATGGAAGATGTTTTGTGCAGCCCTGGGACAGCATCTCAGTGTTATGAGGATACGATGATGATCCGGTACATAATGAGACAAAGGGTAAGTATTTGAAACTCTCGGTTCAGTTTGGCACATGTCTTTGAGTATTATTTTTGTAGTTCAGCCTTGTCTTTGAGTATTTGGAACTCTCGGCTCAGTTTGGCATCTAAGTATTTGAAACTATCTTTGAGTATTATTTTTGTAGTTCACAAAATACATATAAGCTGTATCGTTGAGTAACTTTGGATGCATTACTATTGTTTCATCTTATTCAGTTCATTTTGGCACATCTTGATCTCTCTAAAGGTGCCCACATATTTTAATGTTCAAGTCTGTGATTGCTACATTGCTGCTTCACGACATTACTTTTTTTGTAAGTTTCAGCATTGTGTAATCAAGTTTAAGGTCCATACTGCACTAATATGTATAGGAACGTAGACATTGGATATACCTGGGTGAATTGCTGTAAATTATATATATTCTATATGTAGTGGGATACATAACCTCCTCTTTTACTGATTGTTGTCTTTTGTGAGGATTATGTTATTAGCAGTTTCTGAGATACATTATTTGTGCTCATACTAATTGTTCCCTCTTGTTATTTATATTATTATGAGTATTTTCCTTTTGTTTCTTATTAGGTAGTTTGGAGAGTGGTTCTTCTAGTAGGCATGGTAGAGGGCCCGCCAAGCCATGGAAAGATTGGGATAACGGAGTAAAAAAATCATAGAATGGGATGAAGACTGTCAACCGATTGGAGAATGTGGACACCATTTGATGTCCCATCTTGGTAATCTTGCACGAAATGACAAACTGTTCCCATTAACAATGCTATCTTGGCGCAAGGCAGATAAGGATACTCTCGAAATGATCTGGTCATCTGTGAAGGTAACTCTTTGTCCCTTTGTCTCTCTCTCATACAAACTATATATAGCATCAAGAAAGTTGTGTATAGAACAAGTATATGCATGCTTATAATGCTTCTTTGGATGGATCATTGACGGATTTAAGCATTATTGATACCATGTTTTCATATAGTTGGAATAGCCCATTTTATTTTATTTTACAGATCGCTGATACCGTGCTTTCACTATTGTTTTTCTTAGGAAAACACAAATGCACATGATGGCTTTAAAGCTATCTGTTTTACAAAAATGGGAATTTCATGGAAGGCCTTCAAGCACCGTGTGAAGAAGGACTTTTATAAAAAATTTGAGACCGATGCGGAGCGTCTAGCAAATGTACCACCCCGTGTGGAGCCCAGTCAATGGACAACGCTAGTGGCGTATTGGAATTTGGGTGACATAAAGGTATGATTCAGTTAACAAATAACTTGATCCATATTTATACTAGTGGTGAACAATTGATTTCAATTTAGTATATAATGTTCAACTAATTTTTAGAAAGTTTCGGAGAAAACCAAGTTAATCGAGGAAAGCTTTGTGCCCTCCCTAGAACTGGAAGAAGATCATTCCCAGAGATAAAGCAAAAGGTTAGTATAATAATTTTTAGAATAAAATAATTCTCACATCTTTCTAGTCGATAGTGTATAATTTTTATTGTTATGTTTGGAACATGCACAAACACATCAGAGGAGGTTGGAAAACAAGCCCGTCGACCTTGTAAACATGTGGAGAGCCACTCGAGGAAAAGGTGGCAATTATAATGAAGAAGACGGGGCGGTCGGTATTGAGGTATATAATATATTTATCATGCATATTAAATAAATATCAATTATAAATTAGAGAAAACTAAAACAAGTCTCATTGCATGTTATAGAAAATGTTAGAAAGACGAATTGAAGAACTACCTATGGAAGAAAGAGATGACGAAGAGCAACTGAATAAGGTGTACAAGGAAGTGTTTGGACAGGATGGACACGGTCGAGTATTAGGCCGAGGAGTAGGTATAAGGCCCCATATTAAATATACATCTTCAACATCGACAGAATCTGAAAAAATGAATGCTGAAATTGAACAAATTCGAAAAGATGCGGATAAATTACGAGAAGAGACTGAGGCATTAAGAAGAGAGCGAGATGTGCAAGAAGCTCGACATAAGCAAGAGCTTGAGACAGTGAAGAATGATCTAAAAACTGAGCGTTGATGAACAAGAGGCTCGACATAGGCAATAGCTTGAGATGGTGAAGAACAATCTTAAAACTGAGCGTGATGCGCAAGAGGCTCGACACAAGAAGGAGCTTGATAATATGAAGAATGAGCTTAGCGGTCAGCTGAAGGAGCAAATTGCAGCCATGTTCACGAATGCTTTAATCCTTCCTCGAATAGCCGATACATCAGCCTCAAATATTTTCAGGTAATTTGCCAACTCTTTAACTTATCACTCCACTGTTCTTTTTGACTTGGTTATTTCTTCTATTGGTTTTTCTTCTGTTACTGGTTTTTTTTTCCTTCTGCTACTAAGTTTCTTCTTCTGTTACTTGGTTTTTTTTACTTTCTATGATATGGTTAGTGTTTCACTTTCTGTGATATGGTTTTTCTTCTGTTATTGTTTATTCTCTATTCCTTGATGTTTTTAGCATTCATCATCCTCGTTGACACATTGATGGACTCAATACCGACACTATGAACGCTGTAACCTTTTTTTTTCCATTTCAATTATTTTATACGGTCAATTGGTTTCTTGATTTACTACATTTTGTTTTATGTCAATATGATCCTTTGTTATAACATCACTTTGAATATTGATTGGTTTTTCTTCTGTTACATGCTTTTTTCTTCTTCTGCTACAAAGTTTCTTCTTCTGTTACTTGTTTCTCTTTTGTTATAACATCACTTAAATTTCGTCCTTCTGGCTTACTCGGTTTTTCTTCTATTCTGTTGGTTTCTTCTCCTACTGCTAAATTTTTGCTTCTATTTTTCTCTTGTTTTACAGGTCCTTCAAATGAATGGATGGAGTTATATGTTTGACTGGGTGAAAATTCATTTTGGGGTCGCTTTGGGTTCATTTTGGTAAATAACTCTTACTGATGTGAAGAGTTTTGGACTGTGTTTTGTAAATGATGGAGATTACGGTTGAGATATGGCATGTAGACAATGATCATTTTGTAAGACACTGTGTGTGATATGCCCTGTAAACAATATGATGGCTGTAAACAATGTGATGGCCTGTAAGTGATATGGCCTATTGATATTGCTCATTTTGTAAGACACTTTGTGTGACAATGTGTTATGGCCTTATATATGACAACTAGTACTGTTATCATTTTATTTTGAGTGTGTGTTTTGTATGCATAGCAGGAATAGCTTATGAGAACTGGATCAATTGTTATAATTTTTTGAATATATATTTTGTATGCATAACTGGAACAACAGAACTGAAACAACTGGTCTATTTTTTGGGACCAATATGTTGTACTGTAGTAAAAGTGAACTATATCTTTTGGGACATTTGCCTAAACTATTAGGACGGATACATCCGTTACAAATACCTAATTTTTGGGACGATAAAAGCAACGTCACGCAAAAATAGAGTTTCACAACCTTTTGAGACAGTTATATTTTCTGTCCTTTAATATTAATTAGGATGGCAAAATACGTCCCTTAAGCTTTTGCCACGCCACCCTAATAGCAATGTTTGATTCTGTCCCAAATGTCGTCCAAAATAATATTTAGGACGGTAAATCTCTTTTTAGAACGGTTTTTGGTTGTCCCAAAAGGCTACTTTTTTGTAGTGCTCATAACTGAGCCGCATGAGGGTGGCCTTATAACCGAGCCGCATGAGGATGGCCTCATAACCGAGCCACATGAGGGTGGCCTCATGTCTGAGCCGCATGAGGGTGGCCTCATAACGAGCCGCATGAGGGTGGCCTCATGACCGAGCCGCATGAGGGTGGCCTCATGTCTGGGCCGCATGAAGGCCACACAGGCGATCCGCATAGAGAACTTTCTTTGGACTTTGTGAACTGTGTCCGATATCATGAAGATTCTCTCTTCTTTAATGAGCATGTCGGTCTTCTTTATGTCAGAGCTGTCACTTTGTGTCAGACCATAATGGCCAGCTGCACGGAGTAATTATGGCCAGCTGTATGGGCCTATTTCGAACCGCTAAAGCCACATGGCTTTTTTCTGAGCTGCATGAAAACTATCTGAGCCGTATGAACCTCTCAGGGATTTTTGAGCCGCATGAAACTCCCTAAGTTTTGAGCCGTATGGAGTTTCATGTTGATTCTGGGCTGCTAAGAATATTATTCTTTTCCATGCTTCTACATCTATTGTTTTGAAGAGCAGTGTGTCGAGCAAGTCTCCTCATTTTCAGAATCAGAGAAGTGGAGGGATTAGCCAAAAGGTTGTTTCCTTTAGGTTGTGTCGAAGTAGTGATGGGCACAAGTTACGCAGAGGCAAGAACAGGTACAGGTTGCACTAGGGAAGAGAAGGCCAAGGGGAACTTTCCTTGTTTTGGACAGCAGTGGTCGAGACAGAGTCTCCTTCTTTTAGAATCGGAGAGAAGTGGAGGGATTAGCCAAAAGGTTGTTTCCCTTAGGTTACGCCAAAGTAGTTATGGGCGCAAGTTGCGAGAGGCAGGAGATTGCGCCACCGAGGACTTAGGAGTCCAAACAAAGTGCGTCTTGCTCTTAGCAGCGATAGCGGTGCGCTTGGCACCCCCAGCATTGATTATGGTCTCGTAGGCTGTCTGGTCGACTTAAACGTCCAGGGTCTTCTGTGTTTACTGATTGACGCGGTATCACATTGAGTTGTCACTTTCTCGTCGGAGGAGAAAGTCGTCCCAGCAGAGTCGCCATTTTGTTTGCAAAGAATAAAAGTTTTATTACAAACTAAGAAAAAGAGTACAGGAGTACAATTGATTTTTGGAGAAGTACAACTATAGGAATCTGATCAGAAGACGATCACTTTATCCCTTGGACGATGTGATATCGAAGACATGAGCCTTTGGAGGATGCAATAATACTTTAGCAGGAGATTTTGATCACTTTTGATGCTTTAAGATTGTTTAGAAACTCTATTTATAGAGTTCTTGAAATAATTGTTTAGCAGTTATTCTGGATTGTGCGCGCTTCAGGTTGCGCGCCTCCTGTTCACTTGTGTAAACGGTTGCACTAATGGTAGATGCATGGCATCGTTTGATTGTGATGCGCGTGGTCGTGAGCAGTGTAGTGGGCATGTTCTGCAAAGTTAGTGGCTTGCGCGCCACATCACTCTGTCCTGAACACCATTTGATCACCTTGTGCGTGTTTCATCAGGTTGCGCATGGGCGCAATATAACAACCTGTGCGAGCAATTTGCACCAACTGTGGAGAATGTGGCATCATTTGATTGAGTACGCATGGTCGTGGGCTGTGTAGTGGGCACGCTCTGCAAAGTTAATAGCTTGCGTTCCACGTCACCCTGTTTAAAAATAAGAGTTGATCAAGTAGTGCCAATTTGTCAAGCTGCGCATAGGCGCAAGTCAACGACTGGCACCTTTGACTAGGTCTTCTGTGATGTACTGATTAATATGCATGCTATATAGTGACTCACGTGAAAACAGCTGTCAGCATTAAGTACATGTCGACAAAATCTTCTCGAGTGACGTTTTGCACGGGATTTGAATGGATTTTTCTTAATCTTCGTGCTGTCAGTTGTCAGATAATGATGATGCCATTACAGCTTCTCGGAAGTGCGCCAGTAGCTCTCGTGCAACCTGACTCCAGCGCAACTGGCGTTGGCGCAGTCTGATGCGTGCGCAACTTGTTGTTTGGCGCAATTCAGTATTTTGGCGCCATCTGATGGTTAAGCACTTTAATGGGTGGCGCATCTTAATTTTTAGGCTCTACAAGTATGAATCGGTGTACAAAGTATTACTAGACTCAATAAATATAAAAATATATTGAATATGAAATACAGACTCATACGGCAAAAAATGGCTTCAGTCTTGATAGATAGGTAGTAGTTGTTTAGCATTTGTCCAAGTAGTCCAAGTAGCCTTTGTATCGAGACAGGGTTAGATCAATTATTAAAATCAGGTTCAACAATGGTACTATACTATATCCTCAGAAAAAAATATTATTATCTTGTTCCTGCAAAAGATGTTAGATCCATTTCTCCCCTGTTGTCACTTAGCAAAATAATTGCAAAGAGAGAAGCTCCCCGCAATATATGCATAAGAAACAAACATTAAAGAAATACAAAGAAAATATAGAAGGATAAACATGTACTTCACAGGTAGTTTATATGTTGAAGCATAAGCTAAAAGAGATAATGCTATACATAAACAACATGAAATAAGGATAGAGAATAGTACTAAGCTGAAATAGAAAACATGCTAAGAAAAGCATAAAAGATGTTCAAGATACATCATCTCAGCAATAAAGTCTCAGTGCTAAAAAATAAAATCCTATCTTGGAATGTCGGAGCATTTCCAAGTACACATAGAAAAATAAAGAGTCTAACAAAATGACATCTAGACAAAATGACATCAGAAGTCCTCAGAGTCATCATCATCAGCAGCGTCAGCAGTGCCACCATGTCCAGATGGACCAGCTCTAGAAGGGTGTATAGTAGCACCAGAACCACGGTACCAATCATAGTGTTACCTGACTGAAAGAGAGGACAGACCATCTCATCCATAGCGGTAACCGATACAGTTGGATCTCGGGGAAGAGAACTGCAAGAATGACCTGTCTGAGCAAATTGGAGGTCGACAAATGAATTGGCGAGAGCCTAAAACCGACTAGCATGACGGAACTCGTGTTCCCTAGATGTGTCAGTAATAAACACTCGCAAATCTAAGAGATGCTAATAGACACCCTCATAAGACATAGGGTAATCCTGAGGAGGTGGAGCAGGAGCAGTAGGAGGAGTATGAGGGATAGCTGTGTGCGACGAGATAGCTGAAGATACTTGGGCTCAGAATCAAGAGCGCAAGTGAATAAGTCAATATCGAAATGCTGAAAGATGATTGGGAGAATCATCGCGTAAGCAAGGTTACGATTCCTTTGCGACAACGTCCCATCATCTGGATAATAGTCTTCGGGACAGAAAAATGAATACCCTTAAGAATGTGAAAGGGTAGACAGTTCAAGGGTGGTAACATATCTTTCGAAGTGGATTTGGGTAAGAGAGTGGAATAGATTATGCGATGTAATTCAGAGTTAAATAGTTCAAGTTAGCAGCCTTGAACTTACCAAAATTAACATGGGCAGGAGAACCGAGTTCGTTCTTAAAACTGCTTAAAGTTGTGCCTACGGGAAAATCAAATTCAGTGATATCATCAAGTGGGGCACCTTCGTTAGGAATACCAAGGATTTTCGCTAAGAGAACATCATTGAACTCGATAGTAATTCCATCGACACGAGTTCTTACAGCAAAAGTGTTCAAAGTGAAATTGCAATAAATAATCTAATAGCATTGGTTGCAATAGGATAATGGTGAGTGACAAATTGGTATAACCCTAATGCCTAAAAGAATGGACGATGTTCAGGAATACAGTCCATTTGATCGGGGCATCGGTACATATTTTACGAACCGAGAAATCTACATACCATAATAAGGATTAATCATGAGTTTCAAAAAAACTTATTATATGCGCTGTCGGCCGATTGGACCGGGGAAAGAGTGAATCCACTTAAGGATTCGAAGACGAGGCCTCTTCACTGGCCGCGGTCTTCTTCCTCTTGGAGGGATTGAAGTTCATAGGCATTGTGTCTAAAAGAGATGAACTACGAACTTGAAAGAGAGGGAAGGAGAGTTTATACCTTCCAAGAATTGAGTATGTTGTAGAGGACGAGAATCTACGCACGAATCCAAAGTTTGGATGGATTTCTCCAAGGGGATTGGAAGTAAGGGCTTGGAGAATTTCTAGGGTTTGGAGGGCTCAGGCGGTTGTTGCTGTGAATAAGAGAAGTTTGGAGAAGGTGAAAGGAAGGGGGCCCTCGGTTTTGACTTAAAAGACATACCACCAACAGAACTCGGGCCGAACTCTGGCCGAATTCGGGCCGAGTTCGCCTAGGGTTCTGTTGAGGTGTTCTTCAAACAGAAATAAATGCAGGCCACTTCCTTTTCATCAACTCTTTTTAATTATTTAATTCTAAGTTTAGTTATTTGAAATTTCAAATAATATAATTAATATTATTTTACAAATTAAATTTGGTTACACAGTAACTGTTTCAGATTAGCTGTAGGGGTACTGTCCTAGCCAACGGAGGTTCATCGGGGAACACTTAAATACCATTTTGCTTTAGCTGTAGCTGTGGTAACATATAGACCCTTTGTAGGCTTGTATCGAAAACAATTTTTGAGTATTGAAAAATAATCAATAAAACAAAATTAATTAATATTATTGATATCAAAAATTCTTAATTCTCGACGTAAATAATTGAAACGGTCTTCCGTTAATGGTTTTGTAATGATATCAGCAAGTTGGTTCTCTGTGTCTACATATACAAGGTTCATATCTCCATTTTGTTGATGATCTCTAAGAAAATGATGTCGAATCTCAATATGATTAGTGCGAGAGTGACATACAGGATTCTTAGTCAAATTAATAGTGCTAGTGTTGTCACATAAAATGGGTATGTGTGTATAAAGTAACCAAAGCCTTCTAAAGTTTGCTTCATCCACAAAATTTATGCACAATAACATCCTGCGGCGATATACTCAGCCTCAGTAGTTGATAATGCAACATAATTTTGTTTTTTGCTAAACCAAGACTAGAGCCTTACCTAGGAAATGACATGTACCGCTAGTACTTTTTCTATCTACTTTGCATCTAGCAAAATCAGCATCCGAATAACCGGTTAGGTCAAATGACGTTGTTTTGGGATACCACAAACCGACATAAGAAGTACCTTTAAGGTATCGAAAGATACGCTTAACCACACACAAATGTGATTCCTTAGGGTTAGCTTGAAAATGTGCACACAAGCAAACGCTAAACATTATATCTGGACGACTAGCAGCTAAATAAAGTAAACTACCAATCATACATTGATACTTACGTATGTCGACTGGTTTGCCTTGTTCATCAATATCAAGCTTGGTTGAAGTTGCCATCGGAGTGCCAAGTGGTTTGACTGTTTCCAGGTCGAACTTCTTCAATAAATCTTTTGTGTATTTAGTTTAATTAATGAACGTCCCATTATTGGTTTGTTTGATTTGCAATCCGGGAAAGAATTTCATTCTCTCATCATGCTCATCTTAAACTCATTCTGCATACACTTTGAGAATTTTTGACAAAGAGATTCTTCAGAAGATCCAAAAATAATATCATCTACATAAATTTGAACTAAAAGAAAATTTCTGTTAAAAGATTTTATAGACAGTGTAGTGTAACCTTGCCTTTTATAAACTGTTGTCCAGTAGAAAAGAGCTTAGACAATCATACCAACTACGAGGGGCTTATTTCAAACCGTATAAGGCTTTCTTCAACTTGAAAACATAATCAGGATTTTTGAAATTAGTAAAACCTGGAGGTTGAGCTACATAAACTTCTTCTTTCATAAAATCGTTCAAAAATACACTCTTATCATCCATTTAAAATAATTTGAAATTTAAAAATATGCAAATGCACATAACATGTAAATGGATTCTAATCTCGCAACTAGGGCATAGGTCTCATCATAATCAATACCTTCCTCTTGGTTGTATCCTTGAGCAACGAGTCGGGCCTTATTACGAGTAACTAAACCATTCTCATTTAGTTTATTTCGGAATACCCAGCGGGTGCCAATGACCGGATGATCAATGGGCTTGGGAACAAGTTCCCAAACTTGATTCTGTTCAAATTGGTTTAATTCTTCTTGCATAGCATCTAACCAAAAGTATCACTACATGCTTCATCAATAGTTTTGGGTTCAAGCTGTGAAATAAATGCAACACAGGAAACTATATCTTTGCTAGAGGAACGAGTACTTACACCCTGGTAATCTCACCTATTACCAAGTCCTTGGGATGGTCTGTCAAAAACTTCATTCTTTTGGCAAAGTCTCAAGGTAGCTAGTTCCAGTTTCTTGTTCTGTACGTGATCTGCTTGAAGGATCAACTGGTGTTGTGCTTGAAGGTTCTGCAGGTGCTGTATTTGTTGCACTGAGGTCTTCATCGTCATCATCGATTAAATGTTGATTCAGTTTGTCAAATGTGACATTTATCGATTCTTCGATGATTATGGTTCTTTTGTTGAAGACTCGGTACCCTTTTCTCTTCGCCACATAACCTAAAAAGATACCTTCATTCGCCTTTTCATCAAACTTTCCCAGATTATCTTTAGTATTGAGAATAAAACATTTACAACCAAATATTTGAAATATGAAATTGTGGGTGTTCTATAAAACCATAGTTCATAGGGAGTCTTCTTCGATATAGCTCAAATCAGAACCCAATTGAGAACATAGTAAAATGTATTGACAGTTCAGCCCAAAAGTATGTAGGTAGACTAAACTGGTTTAATATTACTCTAGCCATTTCGAATAGAGTCCTATCTTACATTCGACAACTGTATTTTGTTGTGGAGTCCTAGGACAAGAGAACTCATGCAGATAACCGTGTGTGTCATAAAATTGCTTAAACTCTGCATTCTCAAAAAAGCCACGATGATCACTTCGAATACGAGTAATCATGAAACCTTTATCGTTTTGAACTTTCTTGCAAAAGGAGGCGAATTCTGACAATGCATCGTTCTTATGTGCAAGAAAGTATACCCACATGTATCTAGAGAATTATCTACTATTACAAAAGCATATAATTTACCACCTAGGCTAGCAATTCTACTAGGTCCAAATAAATCTATATGAAGTAATTGTAGAGGTCTATTGTACTTACAACGTTCTTGGACTTAAATGCGGATCGGGTAGCTTTGTTCTTTTCACATTCACTACATACTGTATCCTTCTTGAAAGTAATGTCCCGTAAGCCTCGTACCAACCTTTTTGTGGATAGTCTTGAAATTGTGTCCATGTTTGTATGACCGAGTCTCCTATGCCATAGTTGACTCTCATCTGTTTTGGCCATTAAGCATCTACCTGCTTTGTTAGCATCTTCTAACAAATAGAAAACATATATATTGTCTTCCCTGATACCTTCAAAGATAGTACTACCAGTTGAGCTATCAACTATAGTACATTTGTCTTTGACGAAGTTAATAACATAACCGTGGTCAGCTAAATGGCTTATGCTGAGTAGGTTATGTTTTAACTCGGTAACGAGACATACAACTTTAATCACAGGATAGGGAGCCTTACCAATATTGATAGGGAGCCTTACCAATATTGTCGATACCTATTATGTACCCTTTAAGATTAATATCGAAGGAAACATATCCTCTTTTCTTCTTCGACAATGTTGTGAATAATGAAGCATCACCGGTCATATGCCGTGAGCAACCACCATCGAGGATCCATTTACGTCTTTCATGTGAAGGGTGTTCCACCTACAAAGAATTTGTAGATGAAGACTTTGGTACCCATTTCTTGTAGGTTCCTGGAACGTTAGTTTTCAGTATCCATGCACATATCTTTAAAGCAACAAGTTTCCTTACACTACATGCAGGAGAGATATGACCAATGAGGCTACAATAATGACATTTATCATGTTGAGTGTTAGGAGCATTGTATTGTGCATGATTGGTAGGTCTTGGTTTTCTAGCATAAAAAAATGCATGCCTATTAGTCTTCTTGGGCAAAGGTTTGGTTTGGTTTGGTCTGACAGTATTGATAGTGTTCTGATGTTTCGGTAAGTGACACATGTTAGGACAGGAAGCAGCAACTTCAGGCTATTTTCCTAACCTAATTTCCAACTTTTTGGAAGTGTCATACAATGTAGTATAATCAGCTAGGTGTATCATTCCTGATAAGTGCTTTTTGAGGACTCTTCTTCTCTTTGATTAGGTCTTCCTCTAATTGGGTAATGGTCTTGTCTTTCTCTTCGGATAGTCTTGTGGTCTCGTGTAGTAACAGCTTAACAGAAGAAAGCTCACCTACCTCACTAGAATTATCATTACTTCTAACCTCAGCTAGTAGGTCGGTAAGTCTTCCTATTTCACCTTTATACTCCTTGAGTACCTTATTAGAGTTTTGGTATTTATTACGCAGTTTTCTATAATCACCTAAAAGGTCACTAAAGGCTTTACCTAATTGCTCAAAGGTAGAATCATCATATGTATCAAACAGGGGGTTAGTAGTTACCTGATCGAATGCCATTAAGCATATATTTGCAGTGTCATCTGATTGTTCATCTTCTTAGTCACTGGCTTCGCTTTTATGCCATATGATTGTATTAGCAAACTTTTTGGATGTTGATTTCTTCAGGTATCCTTTGTCATACTTGTGCTTTTCCTGGTTACTGATGATGCTATTGGACAGTCCTTCATCATATGTCATTCTTCTTGCAACCGTAGCAGATAGGATCTTCTTCGTTGTTACTATTGTTGTTGCTATAGTGATCCTTTGTTCTTCTATTAAATCTCATGAACTTCTTCAACTTTTTTTACTAGAAGAACTTGGTCTTCAGACTCAGAGTCACTGTCCTCAAAATTATCTTCGATAGTTCTTCTGTGAGCTTTGAAAGAGATCGACTTCTCCTTCGGTGCAACATCTTAAAAGTCTTGAAGTTCCAGCTCGTGAGTGAGTAGCTTACCCATGAGTGTTTCCAGAGACATAGTTGTGAGGTCATTCCCTTCAATGATTATCGTAGCCTTCAGAATCTAGTTCTTCGTAAGAGCTCGTAGAGTTTGTGAATCTTCTCATGGTTATTGTATTCCTTGCCTAATGAAGACAGAGGATTTACAATGTCCAGAAATCTTGTAAACATCTGAGTGACGGATTCATTTGGCTTCATTTTGAACGCCTCATACTCTTGGGTAATTCTACTAATTTTGATCCTTGACTTGCGTCATGCCTTCGTGAGTCACTTCGAGAAGTTTTTGGACTTCACTTGATGTTGTGCACGTAGATACCCTCTTAAATTCAGTCATGTCTAAGGCACAAAACAAAGCATTAATAACACGTGCGTCATGATTGGCCTGTTTCTTTTCAGCTTCAGTGTCATGGGGTTTCTCAACTAACTCCCCTTCAGCAAGATACAAGCAGGCTTTTTATAGACATCAATAACAATAGACCATAAATCAAATCTAGAGATTTCAAGAAGAAACTCATCCGTGTTTTCCAGTATGTGTAATTTGTACCGTCAAACAGTGGAGGTCTGTTTGTGGCTTGGCCTTCACTTATGAATTTCACAGTTACCATGTGTTATACTGTAATATATGTAACAACTGAAATAATAAAAATAAATAGCAGTGTTACCTCGCTTTATCTGTATAACATGTTTTGATACCAATTGTAGGAATGAATTTATAATGCTTAATACTCTAGAGGGGGGGTGAATAGATTAGGCAGCAGAATTTAGCCAATTAAAAGTGTTAGCAACAAGATCACACAAATATATATATCACACGTAAATGAAATGTAAAGGCAGAGATCAGAAAGCAAACGCAAAGATGTCGATGTATGTTGGTTTCCCTCTTGTGAGGACTATTCCAGTCGGAAGAACTCTAGCTTCCAGTTGAATCCACTATTGGAAAATACCGCAAGTTTTCATACGAAGTCCTTGCAACTTCTACAACGCGAGCTTTGATATGAAGTACTCGACCAACTTCAATTGTGAAGTGTCTTTATTCAATCAAGCCTCTGATTACAATCTCTCTGAAACTTCTAGACCATACCGCACTAGCAAATCGACTAGAGGATTGTAACTGGCTTGGGATTTGAAAATGGAAACTTTTAGAACACTTTGGAAGACGTTTAAGCTTAGAGAGAAGAGATAAGAAAGTGAATGAGTGAGGTGAAACGATTGAAATCCTTCTCTTTTTATAGGTTTTCCAAAGTCAGAATTCTGACAGAATTCGAAGAGAATTCAGGCAGAACTCTTTGAGAGAATCTCGACAAATAGCCGTTGCATCCGTAACTACAATAAAACCAAGTTCAAAATCCAACGGGCACCAACCGAATTGTGGCCAAACTCTGGCCGAATTCTGGCTAAATCCCCTAGGGCCAATATTGATTTTTGGGATGTTGTATAAAATAGATTTTAGTTTTGGCTTATTTGAAAACTTTAAGCAGTTAAGTGCTTTTGTAAGAATGGGCTATTTTCAAAACATAGAATATTTTTGAAAACATTTTGGGATAGCCTATTTCCAGTACGACTCGATGTACAAAGTATTCCTAGACTCAATAAATATAAAAATTATATTGAATATGAAATACAGACTCATACGACAAAAATGGCTTCAGTCTTGATCAGATAGTAGCAGTTCTATAGAAGTGTTTAGCAATTGTCCAAGTAGCCCTTATAACGAGACGGGGTTAGATCATTATAAAATCAGGTTCGACCATGACCAATGGGCCAACAAGGGTTGTGCTCAAACTTGAGAAAATGACTCAACAAATGATCGAACGACGGAGGAGATACTGCGCCGCGAAGTATGCTGCTGCAATGGTTGCTGCTGCTGCTGTTGTCGACTTTGCTGCTGTGTTCGTGGGCACAAGATGATGCTACCACCGCCGACGGCCACCGCGGTGGCGCGTGTCGACGACGAGGGCGGTCGTCCAAAGATGGAAAAGGTTGGTAAGGGGTTTAAGTTAGAGTTTTCTCAATCAATCCTCTCTCTCTCTCTCTCTCGTTATATGTACAAAGCTGTTGGGTTATGCCCGGGTTTGGGCTCATTGATATCGGGTCTATATGGGATTTTCATCTCACGAGATTTTCCAAAATCTCGCAGGAATTTTTTTCCATTTCTTTTCTTTATATATATGTATGCTAATGTGGGTGTGTATTATAATATATTTATGCCTAATGTGTATATATATATATATATATATAAAATATATATATATATATATATATAATAATATATATTATATAAGATAATATATATATATAGATATATATATATATATATAATATATATATTATATATATATATAGATTTTATATTTTATATATTCCTATATATATAATATATATATATATATATATATATATATATATATATATATATCTATATATCTATATATATATATTATATATATATATATATATTATATAATATATATATATAGATATGCATATATATATATGTATATTTTTTATATATTGTATATATTCTTTATATATTTTTATATATGTATATATTCCTATATATATATATATATTATATAAATATATATCTATATAGATATATATAGATATAATTATATATAATATATATATATATATATATATATATTATATATTATATATATATATATATATAGATATTATATATATATATATATATATATATCTATATATTGTATAGTATTCATATATATAGATATACTCACATATTATATATATCTAGATATGATATATACAATATATATTTTTTTTTTTTTGAATATACACATAATATATTATATATATATATATATATATCTATATATATATATATATAATATATATATATATATATATTTTTAAAATATATATATATAATATAGATATATATTTAATATATATATATATATATATAATAATTATATTATATATAATGTAATATTCCTATATATAGATATACTCACATATTTAGATATATAGAACAATATATTTATACACACTTTAGATAAATAAAGCAATATTTATAAAAAATATTCTAAAACATAACCCATGCGTGTACCATAAATCCTATTTCTAAGTAAAATAAATTCTACGATAAATAAATAATTCAAGAAATAAATAATAAATGGATAGAATGAAATAAAATACTAAGAGTTTGGAAGATAATATATATACCAATACACACCTTATATTTAATGCATAAATCCATTTAATATCAAATAACTTTTTAGATTATACATATAACAACTATTAAAAATAATTATTAGTCCATTAAAATAAATTACAAAATATATGCATATACATAAAAAATATATCCACATGGAATCTTTGGACGCATCACAAGACTCTCTGGGTGGGTCCAGTCCGGACTAGTTTAGTACAATCGGATTCCCAAAACCATAATATTAATAAATAACTAATTAAATCACTTATAGGGGTCAAGTTGCAACTTTGAATGGTTTTTATAGTTGGGGACACTGTTATAGCTCGGCCTTCCCTAGCATGCATATACACTAGTCAAAGCACACAATTACACTAACCGTGCCAAATTTCCTAATCGAGATGCATCTCTAAACTTAACCATGACTAAGGCTATATATATATATATAATAATATATATATATATAGATATATATATAATTTTATATATATATATAATATATATATTATATATATATATATAATATATATATATATATATTAAAATATATATATATATATATAGTATTATGTTATTATAAATATAATCATATATGTACAAAATTGTATTTAATTCTATTTGGTCCAAGATAAATTCATAATAATTCTACTAAGTCATGGCAAGCTAACATGGCTCTACCAAGTGGGTTAGCCAGATTAGGGTCCAAATTATTTTCTGGTCAAATCGAACTCGAAAAGTCAACCAATGAGTCTCATGTGCCATTCGCAAATAAATAGTACATAGAAACTTCATTGTGTGGGACACCCTTGGTACGTGAGTTGTAGGCTCAAAATGGGTCAAAACTATATATTGAGTCAAATAATTTTGATCTATGTCGAGTCCCAAACTCAAGTAGGAAGTTAGACCTAGAATTACGTTAAACGATCAAATGGCTTAAATTAACTTGATGTTGTGCGAAGTCAAAGAACGTTTGGGAACAAGTTTAGATGGGACATGATATATCTAATTGAAGGTGGACTTTCCTATTTCAAAACTCATGAAGGACGTTTCGAAAGATCGACATTTTCTGTGCTCCAAAAATCAAAGCTACGAAAAAGTACATATATAGTCATAATTAATAATATAATTTAATTTAATAAATATAAATCATTTTAAAAAATATTTTCTAAAAATTAGGGTGCTTACACATACTCTATTGACTCCCTCGAGCCAATTACCAGTTAGTATATTCAATCCCTGGCAACGCTGCAAACTTTAATCCAATGCGTGTCACAAATTGTGTAGATACAAAATAAGATGCTAGAATCATATAAAGCTACAAATGTAAAGAAGCAATAAAATGATACCTGCTGATACGCTGCTGACGTTGTTGGCCCGTTGGATAATGATCACACCTGATTTTGATAATCAACGTTAACTTTGGTCGATACGCAAAATACATATACTGTTACAGGTTTAAAGGTTTCAAGTTAGAAGAATGTCTGCATCTTAAATCTGCGTCTATTGCTACAAAGTGCAAACATATTGTCGTCATCAAGAATCCAAAGTAATAGAATCAAGATCAAGTCTTTTTCGTATTTCTTCAGTAATTTTATTTTATTGAGTCTAGGAAGAATATGTAAGATTGATCAGGATCTGTACTGGCTTAGTTTTTTTCAGTACACAAAAATGAGCAAGAGCCTACGGTCTCTAAAGTCAACAAAGTATAAACCTATAAGTCATGTCTTTGATACAAATTCAATGGTATGTCGAGATTTGGATTTCGATAAGCCGTGCACAACATCGTCCGTCGAGTCGGATCGTAGGCCCGCCAAAATAGCGTTCCGGTCGATCTTCTCAGAATCGGACCAAACTTGACTCAAAGGGCCAGAAAAATAATACGAGTCGAGTAGTACAAGTTTCATTGTGAGGTGACAAACATACACAAAGTAATTGGCTAGTTTGCAAAGGGGTCGATACGGTGTTATTCGACGGATACGTCTCAAATTCGTCGCACACACGCAACAAATTCGAGTTTCGTCAAAGCCCATACATCTGCAACATCTGTAGGCGACTTTCTAAGCTCACGGGTTGTGACCAAGTCGCCCAGTTTGTCGGGGACGGATCCTGTATCGGGAAAAATCTAAGTT
Organism: Iris pallida; assembly: GCA_029216955.1. NCBI lineage: Eukaryota > Viridiplantae > Streptophyta > Magnoliopsida > Asparagales > Iridaceae > Iris > Iris pallida. Next base: position 3,509,208 of record JANAVB010030217.1, on the reverse strand, counting down.
TGGAAAACAGTTTTTCATGTTTTTCCTCGATTTTCCTAATGATTTCTTTTACTGGATAATCAAATAGAATTAAAAGTAACAATAGGGTTTTAATCCTGATTATGTCATCTATAAATTTGTTTATATAGATTTCTAAAATTTCTAATGGGTTGTTAGAAATTGGCCTTTCAAACAGTGCCCTTCAACTAATATTCTGCTTTATTTCGAATAGATTTTTGCCAATTTTGGCATCGATATCTCGGACAATCGAACGTAAATTATTCAAAAATACGTGAATGGACTAGAAGAGGTTAGGGTTATGCTAATACCTGAGAAAACGGCTCGACGAAAGATCGAACGACGGAGGAGATACTGCATCGCGAAGTCAGCTGCGGCAATGGTTGCAGTTGTTGCCGACTTTGCTGATGTGTTCGTCGGCACAGGATGATGCTGCCACCGCCGGTGGCCACCGCGATGGCACACATCGACGACGAGGGAGGTCTTCTAGAGACAGGAAAGGTTGGCAAGGGGTTTAAGTTAGGGTTTTCTCAATCACTCCCTCTCTCTCCCGTTATATGTACAATGTTGCTGTGTTATGCGCGGGTTTGGGCTCAGTGATATCGAGTCTGTGTGGGATTTTCTATCTCACAAGATTTTCCAAAATCTCGTGATATATATATATATATATATATATATATATATATATATATATATATATATATATATATATATATATATATATATATATATATATATATTATTAGGCTATTATAAATGTAATCATATATATACAAAATTATATTTAATTCTATTTGGTCCAAGATAAATTCGTAATAATTCTACTAAGTCATGGCAAGCTAACATGGCTCTACCAAGTGGGTTGGCTTGGTTAGGGTCCAAATATATTTTCTGGTCAAATCGAACTCAAAAAGTCAACAAATGAGTATCATGTGCCATTCGTAAATAAATAGCAAATGGGAACTCGATTGAGTGGCACACCCTTGGCACGTGTGTCGTAGGCTCAAAATGGGTCAAAATCATATATTGGGTCAAATGATTTTGATCTATGTCGTGTCTTAAACTCAAGTTGGAAGTTAGACCTAGAATTACGGTAAACGATCAAATGGCTTAAATTGACCCGAAGTTGTGCGAAGTCAGAAGAACGTTAGAGAACAAGTATAGATGGGACATGATATATCTAATTGTTGGTGTGCTTGCCTACTTCAAAACTCATGAAGGACATTTTGAAAGATCGATATTTCTTGTGCTCCAAAAATCAAAGCTACAAAAAAGTACATCTATAGTCATAATTAATAATATAATTTAATAAATATAAATCATTTAAAATAAATAAAAAATTATAGCACTCTAAGCTAACTAGTAAATCTCTTGGAACATGAATCATTGAATCTAAATACTATTTTATTCTACGACTTGCAACCAATCATCTAGTAGCCAACAAAATGCTACCTAACCTTACTGCTACCACTATCCATACTAAATTTTACATGTTTCTTCTTTATTTGGTGAGACCGTATATTCATGGTTATAGAAATCCAAATTCACTAAAAAAAATCCTCTTAGTACTGTACAAATATGTACCTTTACAATTTTGATCAAAATTAATAATGATCGACTTTAAAATCTCGATATTAATCTCGAATACACTTAGTCTCTTCCAAATGTCTAACTTCTAGTATACTATTACCTTATCATTCACATTCGTAATTGTTCACTATATCTAGGCCCCAAGTCAAATTCTCGACAAAATTTATGATCACATCTTCCGCTTGAAGATAGATATAAATAAATCCACTCATATCCTTGTATTCAAGTCTACAAAACCGTTTTTTTACCAAATATAGTAAACTTCATCAATATTCTTCACAATTAACTAAACACCAAAAAATAAATTCGCTAGAATCTCTACCCACCTTTGGTCACACTACCCCTTCAAACACATGTTGCCATAAAATTTTATAACCCTTGCACACTAGTTGAAAAAATTATTAGCACTAGATATCTATGACATATAGCATCTCTCCTATCTATCAAGCAACAAAAATTCAATAAGCAAACCAACATCCACTATAACTTAAGAATTTATGATAAATTCTGTAAAGCACGATCATTCGTCACTCAGAAATATGAAGGAACGAGAAGCAATGGTACGAGAAAGCAAAGGAAGAATAGTCGAGAGCAAATACGAAGTCAAGCATGGTAGAAAAAATTCTAAAAGAATTGTCAAGGCAGTTGTGGATTGAGATTCCTAAGGGTTTAATCATATTCGCAAGCCCGCTCGGTACAGTAACGTAACCGAAACGGCTAACTTGACCTTCATGGGCCACCAAAAAAATTTAATGCCCCAGTCCTAAAATACGTAGGACTAGGAGACGTATACATGCCAGCTACGTATCGAGAGGACTCCAGCTCTGCTCGAATACGTATAAGCTGTCTACACTGGGTAGTTATATCTATATGTCTTTATGATAATTCTACATCTCAATCCACTGAAAGATAAATACATCGTAAGACCAGGTGTACAAATGTTGATCAGGAATTAACACACCGAATCCTACTAACAATCAAGAATAGACAATGTATAATAAAGTTTATCAGATTCTATTACAATCGTTTGAATAAGCTCATAGAGGATGATAAAGCTTGCAAAACTAGGCTATACAGCAGCATGGTCAAAGTAAATAAAATATAATATATGACGAATATGAAAGATATGAACTAAAAATATAACTGAAATCCTGGAGAAATAATCGTCAAGCCTCTAACTAATCTACAAACGAGCTCAGCAAAACCTGGAGAGATCACCAGGTCCTCAGGGGACTAGCAAGATACATATAAACATTCCAAAATGTAACAATATAAAATGTGCAGAGAACATAAGAAATAATCAAAGGAAAAAACCAACGGAGGCACAAAATACTAAGACACCAAGATCTTAAGACACCAGAAACCTAAGACACTGGCATGCCATACTAGTCATTGCTAACTTGTCAAAGCTATAGATTGTAGTCAAACACTCTCAATCTATAGTATCTCAATCGTAGTCAAGGCAAGCACTCCCAATCGAGATGGTAGCCATTCCTAGTATCAAAGTCAATAATCCTATAGACCGTAGTCAAGGTAAGCACTACAATCTATAGAATGTCACAAGTCAAGTCCTACTCGAATCAAGTCATGTCAAGTTAGGTCAAGTCATACTCAAGTCAAGGGAACAGTGGTATAGGACTAGACGACTATATCAAGGGACACATATGAACACGTAGAGCAATATAACAAAATCAAAATATAACAGAAAATAGGTACATGCATGTAAACTGAAAATAAGGTAAGATAAAACTAGAACAAGATAAGTAAACTAGACACATGATAAGACAGTCAAGAATATAACAATATGAGAAAAAAGAACAAAATAAAAGTAAAAGAACATTCATATAAAATATAATGTACATACTGGCAAGTTATACTTGCCTGGTGAGGAATCAACCACGTCCAAATAAGCTACTCGTCAAATCAGTAAGCTACGAACGCTGAACTTCCGTAAATGCCCCTGGATGCTGAAATAGACATCACCAACGTTCTTGTCATAAAAGAAATGACTAAGTTTGACTATCCATAAGTCCAATTCTGGACAAAGAGGCAAAATGATAATTTTGGGTCAAAATAGTATCCGCTGTTGGACCCACTTTGTACCGAAAAATGTGCCAGATTATTTGGTCTCTAAATTCAACAAAATATAGACCTACAAGTTCAGTTTTTCAATACGAACTCAATGATATGTCAATATTCGGATTTCGATGAGCCGTGCACAAAATTGCCAGTCGAATCAGATTGTTGGCCTGCCAAAATAGCGTTTCGGTCGACCTTCTCAGAATCGGACCAAACTTGGCTCATAGGACCAAAAAAATGATACGAGTGCAGTAGCATAAGTTTCATCGCAAGGTGAAAAACATGCATAAAGTAATTGGCTAGTTTGAAAAGGGGCCGATATGGTGTAATTCAACAGATACGCCTTGAATTCGTCACGCACATGCAACCAATTCGAGTTCCGTCAAAGCCCACACGTCCGCAACTGTAACGCCCCAGTTCCAATATACGTAGGACTAGGAACGTAGACATGCCAGCCGTATATTAAATATACGTAAGCTGCAGTATAACCACAACAACTAATCTTATACACAAATTAAAGGAATAAAAGTTATCATCCTATCAGCTATGAATTGTTTTTATACAAGATGTTGGGTGGAGACAAATCTACTACCAAATATTTAAAAGAAAAGTAATACATGGAAAATGAAATAATTTGTCGAGAGTAGCAAAGAAAAATCCAAGACACGTCATCTTCGAAGGAGTAGAGAAGATCACGACCTCAGCTAGAATACCTGCGGGGGGACAAGAACACACACTTGGAGAGATCACCAGGTCCTCAGAGGGACGTAACAAGATTCATAATATCATGCCATAGTACTGAATATAAACTGCTCAATAAATAAGTCAATTGGATTATAACATGGTCTAATACACACCATTGAATTAGCGTACCATCCCTCCAACGAAACAAGGACAGGAGATGGCACCCTAATCCATGATGAATATTTTTCCATGCCATAAATCCAATATGGTATCCGGACCACAACAAGGTTCAGTACCTTCTCATCGAAGTATGAGCCACACCTACAACCAAATAAGGACAAGATGTGGCAAACTAGTTCACGACAAGCTACTATTCCAAGCCGCGATCAGGTACAAGTACCCAAACCAAAAGTAGCTATACCTAACGGATAAGGGAGCCTAACCGTTCTAAGCGAATGCAGTTTAAGAACAAACCTCTAACGCATGGGCTCTCTAGCTAAAATGGGATCGACATAGTCCCGACTTGGGGCACCAGGGGCCTCAAGCATAATCGTTCCTCGAACATAAGTAGCCAGCAATAAAATAAATGATCATCAACCCGTATCTCCGACGGAGCGTACGGTCATAAGGGAAATGTGCATAGTAGTCCATACACTAAGGATATGTCCTCCCCACCCAGTGCCTATATTTTGCCTTAACAACACATAACCTCTATAACCGCTAAGTCAAACTATCATGCAATACTATTAGCGGTTAACCCTATTGCACGGCTTATACGTACTGGTGGCCAGCCACACAAATATGCCCGAGTTCTATATGCGACTCAAGAATTCATGGAAAAAACGTATCAAGGCACAATATAATCTATCTAATTATGACAAGGGTGGTCTTTTAAATCTAAGGTTAATTGTAACGCCCCAGAACCAGAACACTGAGAGCGGGGGCGCACATAGCCAGCTACGTATAATGAAATGGAATCCACCTCACTATACGGTCACGGCTGTCTATATATATGAGGGTTTACTACAAGCCATCAGTTTCTTAGGGTCAATAACAAGCCTAATTGTCTCAATCTCAAGCAAGAAAGTAAAGTTACAAGATGTAAGATCACCAAATATACAATAGTAAGGCGTCCCAAACATTACATATTCAGCTGATCATGAAGCTAGTCGTTACAAAATGTGGGGACTAGCAAGAGTTTTAGTCATACATGATCAACCCTAGGATCTGTCAATCATGTTACAGCCCGTAGGCAGACAGTAAATAAAGGTGCAATACGAGCTAACACGTGCTCGCCGGCTAAACGTCTTAAAAGAATATTTTTACAATAGAGTGGAAGAGCCAAAATAAACCCACTTGTTGCCAGGATTCCGTTTAGTGGTCACCATCTGGCTGGAAAGTCGGTAGATCCTCTGCTGCTGCTCCGATATCTGGCCATACAAAACCAGCTGGGTCAGACCCCAGAAAGAGCAAGTGCCACAAAGGAGGCTTCACTTAAGAACTAAAACCAGCAATTAGCACAAAACATAATAATAATAAAAGACAGGACATATGGAAAATCATGACAAGATGATATACGACGAGATAACCATGGAACTATTCAGATAATCAGGTTACAACCCGTAAACCAAACAAGGACCGGGGTTGTAACCCTTCGTCTGAACAGAACTTGGTTTCTCCAACCATTTATCGACAAGATAAAATAAGAAATCAGGTCACGTAACAATCTTATACATGATCAAGACAAGACTAGACTGGTTATGCCTCATCCAACAATCACGGCCAAGCAATAAGTATGGCTTGATACTTTAACTAACTAGGTTATCACAGGCCTAGTTACTAGCAAGATGCAGCGAGATTATTCCAACAGCCACAAGCCCTGCAGACCATCCAGGCTACCCAAGTCGAGTATTAGTACAATAAGGGTGCAACACATGACAGTGTGCTGGAAATGTGCCCTGCTCGTCGGCAGGCTACAAATCCATAAGTGCGCCCAGGTAACGGGATTGCCTGTAGCTGGAAGATCTCTTCATGACTATTGGATTATTCTAGTTATTAGCCTTAGTCAATTTACAGTAGGTACCCCTGACCGTGGTACTCAGGGATCCCTGTCCTAGATATGATGCAAGACAAGATGGATTCATTTGTACAAGCACAATCGTCCACGGTGTCCAGGTCATTCATTATATCAAATCATGTCATGTCATGTTAGCCGTCGCAACAGCATGTCGAGATATATCATGTCAGGTTTACTTGTCGAGAGTGCGCCACGGCAGGCCACTATCAAGAATTATCATGTCAAGTATATCATGTCAAGTTCACTGTTAGGAGTGTGCCACGACGGGCCACTATCATGTCATGTCAAAAGTGCACCACAACGGGTCACCATCATGTCAGGGAACACACTTAAATTAATATGGCACAAGCATACATGTGGTAATTAAATAGTAGCAGGCACAAGGACGTGGACTCATGCGGCTCAGGAAAAATTGGGCCGTATACGGCCAGAAGATTGCATGCAAACAAATACAAGCAATTAAAGTTAATGCACGCACATGCAAGCGGCTATGCAATTAGATTGCATATGCGGCCAATAAGGGTATTGGGCCATATCTGGCTACAATTATATTTAAATAATTATGTGGCCATGAATCTGGAATATTCATGCGGCCATGAATTGGTCCATGCGGCCAAAAATATATTAAATAGCCATGCGGCCAGAGCAGTTAATTCATGCATGAGCCTATGCGGCTGGAGCTAAACAATCCATGCAAATGATATTGCATACGGCTAGAGCAAATAATTCATGCGGCCAAGGGCTAAACAATGCATGCAATTAATTGCATGCGGCCAAAAGAGGGGAGGCCAAAGCAACAGTTATGCGGCCAATGCATTAAATAGTGGCCAAAGCAAAATAATTCATATGCGGCTAGCTTATTAATCCCCATGCGACCAACTATGATAATCCCATATGCGGCTAACTATATTAATCCCCATGCGGCCAACTATGTATATCCATGCACTTAAATAAAAGGCCATGTGGCCATGCCTATATAAATCAGTAACAGCATACAAAGCATTGCATACAATATTGAAGAAAAGGCCATACGACCAAAATAATATAAGCATGCCAGCTAATGCTTGCAAAGGCCATGCGGCCAACAATTAATTAATGCTCATGCGGCTCAGAGCTAAAAATGCTCATGCGGCCCATTAGATTAAATATTCAATTAAATGGCCATACGGCTGGAAAAAATACTTGTCGCATGAAATAGTCATGCGGTCAAGTACTGTTCTTCTTCTCCAATTTCCAGAAGAAGAATACCATGAAGCCATGCTTCCAAGCTCCATAATTCCATCATCCAGAGTCCAAATCCGAACTTCCATAGGTCAAAATAGGGTAGAATGAAATTCTCTACAACATGGAACCATCAACTAGCAAAAATATGCAAATTTGATAGATCAAAACTCCTGGAAATCGAAAATACCACAAAGCTAGATTTACAAGAAATTAACCATGGAAATGAAAAATGCTAAGTACTAAAGTGGGTTAGAAACACATGAGAAAGACAATGGAACAATAAAAATAGGGTTCCTCCATGAAGCAAGATGCACTTGCCTAAACCTCTCTCTCTCTCTCTCAGGTAGGTGAAGAGTTAAGGGAGGAAGAAGAAGATTAATGAAGATAGAGAAAGAGGAGTGGGCTAATAAATGGGGATGGTGGTGGTAGGTAGGTGGGTTGGTTCTCCAACAAAATTGGACCAAACCAACAAGCCGAACCGAACCAAGATGAACCAAGCAAGAAATGTCCAATTAAACCAAGCAATGAGACATGCAATATGAGACAAAATACATACACGTATACCGAGATATGTAACAAGCTATACTAAGCAATCAATCAAACAATCAATCATACAAGTAAAGAATTTGAAGGCAGATGGAAGAAGGAAGACATCCTGCTAGAAACCTCTCTGTCGGTTATGAATCTGAGCTTGGACCAGGGCATACTGTTGGGGTCTCTGCTACTAGAATACTTGGGTCTGAGGCGGCAATGGCCTCGGAGGCTGGTACTGCTGCTGCACTGGTGCTGGTGCTGGTCCCCTTACCGAGGAACTGGTTAGGTTCGCTGACGATGAGCTGGCCCTATTCGGACAGGATCCTATCTTGTGATCCGGTGCCCCATAAGCCAAACACAATCCCTATGCTCTGCGACACTCCGAAACAACGTGTCCTGGCTTCCCACAATTTATGCAGCCTATTGCGGAAGACTGCTTCTGCTTCTGTTGCTGAGGGGACGTGACCGACGTCACTGAGGCCGTCTGCCTCAGAGTTTCAATTGTCAAAGCCCTGACTGCCGGGGCTGGTGCTGATGACTGGGTCATCTGGCCGTGAGATCGCTTCCAAACCTCCGGTCCTGTCCACGATCCTGTGGGAGGTATACTCGTGCCTCATGGCTGCCCTCAATATCTCATCAAAAGTCTGATGCTCAAACTGATCCACTGCCAGAAGAATCTCTAAGTGGAGTCCCTACTGAAACCGCTAGGCTCTATCGAACTCGATCGCCACCAAGGTAGGAGCAAACCGACTAAACCTAAAAAACTCGGCCACATATCCGTCGACCGTCCTGCCCATCTGCTTTAGATTTGTGAACTTGGTCTGTAGATCGTACCGAGCTACATCATCGAAGTACTTGGTCCGAAATCTCTTTCTGAATACTGCCCAAGCAATGGGTACCACTAATCCAACGGCCTGCGCCGCCTACCAGCTGCGGGCAAGATCTAATAACTGTAGGCGCACTACGGCCACCTTCTCATTTCTGGAGTCTTCACTGCCTCTAATATCACCTCTGTGTCTTGAAGCCACGCATCAGCAGCGATAGCATCTTCGCTGCCATCGAAGAATGGAGGGTTCAGGCGCTTGAAACTATTCGCTGCACTGTTCCTATGATGACCTCCTCTGGTCAGAGCATCTACTACTGCCTGATGCAAGGCATCTCCTCGACGATCTTGTGATGCAAGCAACTCCCTGATAAGTCCCACCAGGGCTCCAACATCCTGTCTTGCGGGCTGGGCTGGCTGTACCGGAGGTTCTGGATCTCCGAGAGGCATGACCCGGGAGGCTGCTCCTGAATGCTGGGCTTGATCTCCTTGTTGCTGCTGTTCCACGGGAGGTGCTCTGCCTTGCTGATCGGCAGGACCAGGAATAATGCCGCTGAAGAAGACGACGTAGGGAACAATAAGGAAGGACCAAGACAGGTCAACGATACAAGCATGTGATCAGGTCAAAAATTTCAGGGATTCAGAGGATTCGAATAGACATCAAGGGCGAGTACTGATTGAGACATCTATTCGGTAAACCCTCACATATCTTTATTTACAAGACCTGTATGGGCCACCACTTAAACCATGTAACGCCCCAGAAACAGAACACTGGAGAGCGGGGGCGCACATAGCCAGCTACGTATAATGAAATGGAATCCACCTCACTATACGGTCATGACTGTCTAGATATATGAGGGTTTACTACAAGCCATCAGTCTCTTAGGGTCAATAATAAGCCTAATTGTCTCAATCTCAAGCAAGCAAGTAAAGTTACAAGATGTAAGATCACCAAATATACAATAGTAAGACGTCCCAAACATTACATATTCAGCTGATCATGAAGCAAGTCGTTACAAAATATAGGGACTAGCAAGAGTTTTAGTCATACATGATCAACCCTAGGATCTGTCAATCATGTTACAGCCCGTAGGCAGACAGTAAATAAAGGTGCAATACGATCTAACACGTGCTCGTCGGCTAAACGCCTCAAAAGAATATTTTTATAATAGAGTGGGAGAGCCAAAATAAACCCACTCGTTGCCAGGATTCCGTCTAGTGGTCACCATCTGGCTGGAAAGTTGGTAGATCCTCTGGTGCTGCTCCGATATCTGGCCATACAAAACCAGCTGGATCAGACCCCAGAAAGAGCAAGTACCACAAATGAGGCTTCACTTAAGAACTAAAACCAGCAATTAGCATAAAATATAATAATAATAAAAGATAGGACATATGGAAAAGCATGACAAGATGATATATGATGAGATAACCATGGAACTATTTAGATAACCAGGTTACAACCCGTAAACCAAACAAGGACCGGGGTTGTAACCCTTCGTCTGAACAGAACTTGGTTTCTCCCACCATTTATCGGCAAGATAAAATAAGAAATTAGGTAACGTAACAATCTTATACATGATCAAGACAAGACTAGACTGGTTATGCCTCATCCAACAATCACGGCCAAGCAATAAGTACGGCTTGATACTTTAAATAACTAGGATTAGGCCTAGTTACTAGCAAGATGCAGCGAGATTATTCCAACAGCCAAAAGCCCTGCAGACCATCCAGGCTACCCAGGTCGAATATTAGTATAATAACGGTACAACACATGACAGTGTGCTGGAAATGTGCCCTACTCGTCGGTAGGCTACAAATCCACAAGTGCGCCCAGGTAACGGAATTGCCTGTAGCTGGGAGATCTCTTCATGACTATTAGATTATTCTAGTTATTAGCCTTAGTCAATTTACAGTAGGTACCCCTGATCGTGGTACTCAGGGATCCCTGTCCTAGACATGATGCAAGACAAGATAGGTTCATTTGTACAAGCACAATCGTCCATGGTGTCCAGGTCATTCATTCTATCAAGTCATGTCATGTCATGTTAGCCGTCGCAACAACATGTCGAGATATATCATGTCAGGTTTACTTGTCAAGAGTGCGCCACGGCGGGCCACTATCAAGAATTATCATGTCAAGTATATCATGTCAAGTTCACTGTCAGGAGTGCCCCACGACGGGCCACTATCATGTCATGTCAAAAGTGCACCAGAACGGGTCACCATCGTGTCAGGGAATACACTTAAATTAATGTGGCACAAGCATACATGTGGTAATTAAATATTAGCAGGGACAGTGACGTGGACTCATGCGGCTCAGGAAAAATTAGGCCATATGCGGCCAGCAAATTACATGCAAACAAATGCAAGCAATTAAAGTTAATGTACGTGCATGCAAGCGGCCATGCAATTAGATTGCATATGCGGCAAGCAAGTGGATTGGTCCATATGCGGCTACAATTATATTTAAATATTCATGCGGCCATGAATCTGGAATATTCATGCGGCCAAGATTTGGTCCATGCGGCCAAAAATATATTAAATAGCCATGCGGCCAGAGCAGTTAATTCATGCATGAGCCTATGCGGCTGGAGATAAACAATGCATGCAAATAATATTGCATGCGGCTAGAGCAAATAATTCATGAGGCCAAGGGCTAAACAATGCATGCAATTAATTGCATGCGGCCAAAAGGGGGACAAAGCAACAGTATATGCGGCCAATGCATTAAATAGTGGCCAAAGAAAAATAATTCATATGCGGCTAGCTTATTAATCCCCATGCGACCAACTATGTTAATCCTATATGCGGCTAACTATTTTAATCCCCATGCGGCCAACTATGTATATCCATGCACTTAAATAAAAGGCCATACGGCCATGCCTATATGAATAAGTAACAGCATGCAAAGCATTGTATGCAATATTGAAGAAAAGGCCATGCGGCCAAAATAATATAAGCATGCCAGCTAATGCTTGCAAAGGCTATGCGGCCAGCAATTGATTAATGCTCATGCGGCTCAGAGCTAAAAATGCTCATGCGGTCCATTAGATTAAATATTCAATTAAATGGCCATGCGACTGGGAAAAACACTTGTCGCATGAAATAGTCATGCGGTCAAGTACTGTTCTTTTTCTTCAATTTCTGAAAAGAAGAACACCATGAAGCCATACTTCCAAGCTCCATAATTCCATCATCCAGAGTCCAAATCCGAACTTCCATAGGTCAAAATGGGGTAGAATGAAATTCTCTACAACATGGAACCATCGACTAGCAAAAATATGCAAGTTTGATAGATCAAAACTCTTGGAAACCGAAAATACCAAAAATGGGGTTAGAAACACATGAGGAAGACAATGGAACAATAAAAATGGGGTTCCTCCATGAAGCAAGATGCACTTGCCTAAATCTCTCTCTCTCTCTCTCAGGTAGGTGAAGAGTTAAGGGAGGAAGAAAAAGATTAATGAAGAGAGAAAAAGAGGAGTGGGCTAATAAATGGGGATGGTGGTGGTAGGTAGGTGGGTTGGTTCTCCAAAAAAATCAGACCAAACCAACAAGCCGAACTGAACCAAGATGAACCAAGCAAGAAATGCCCAATTAAACCAAACAATGAGACATGCAATACGAGACAAAATACGTACACGTATACCGAGATACGTAATACGAACCACAGGCATTACATTAATATGCATAAAAATAATAAGTACGGGAAATAGAACTACACAGTATAATCTATCTAATTATGACAAAATAGCAAAGTTTATTTTACAAAAAAATAAATAATAAATAAATGCATAAATATGAGCTAAAGTAAAATAGACAGCAAATGATAAGGTATCTTGCCTGGTATTGACTCCTGGTGTGGTGCATTGATCACGGTGGCACAGAATCGACTTCGGAGTTATAACTACGCAAGACGGCATCTGATGATGGTACTGATTCTTCTATCGGGTCTGGGATGGTCAGATTGGTTATGGTTGACAGTAGGATGTACATGATTGAAGAGAAAATAGAAATAATGAGATTGGTCACGGACAGGAGGATGATCAAAAGAAATTGGATAAATAATATATATACGATTTTAGAAAATATTTTATAATACTTAAAAATATATTTTATTAACCCAAATAATTTATAAGTAGTAAAATCGTTTTAAGTCGAAAACTATAGTTTACCTAGTAAAATATTTTACATAAATACTTGAAAATATATTTTATTAGTCGAAATAGTTTTTGGATAAATACTTGAAAATATGAAAATCGTTTTTAGGCTAAAATACTTTACAGTTTGTAAAATTAGGATACTTAGATAAAAGGCTATCATTTTATTATTGAAAATATATTAAAAATCTGAAAAAATCACTCTAAGACAAAACTGTAATTTTTGTCAAATGTATATATATATATATATATATATATATATATATATATATATATATATATATATATATATATATATATATATATATATATATATATATATATATATATATAAAATATATATATATATATATATATATTTTTATATATATATATATATATATATATGAAAAAAAAGAAGAAAAAAGGAGAAAAAAAAAATATATATATATATATATATATATATATATATATATATATATATTTTATATATATATATATTATATATATATATATATATATATATATATATATATATATATATATATATATATATATATATATATATATATAAATATATATATATATATATATATATATATATAAAAAAACAATATATATATATATATATATATATATATATATATATATATATATATATATATATATATATATATATATATATATATATATATATATATATTTATGAAACTATTTATCATATATCTTTTATTTAGTAAAACAATATATATGATTAATACATAATAATATTAATAGTAATAGTAAAATAATAATGAATATAATAGCAATTAACAAGTATCATAACTGTTATATCCCTTATCTTAATAATACCAGTAAGAATAACCTACAAATAATAAAACACAATAGTACGATAATAATAGAATTAATATTATCGGCATCATCTGCTGCTATTTTCTTAAAACCTACACAAAATACATAAAATAAATGAATAAAATAAAATAATTTATGATAAACGAATCAAAGATCACTGTCTTCTTCTTTCGTTTCAGAAGAACACAAACCAAAGCAACAGAAACCAAAGCAATATATATATATATTTTATGAAACTATATTTTATATTTTATGAAACTATATATATATTTTATGAAACTATTTATCATATATCTTTATTTATTAAAACAATATATATATGATTAATACATAATAATATTAATATTAATAGTAAAATAATAATGAATATAATAGCAATTAACAATTGTATCATAACTGTTATATCCCTTATCTTAATAATACCCGTAAGAATAACCTACAAATAATAAAACACAATAGTACGATAATAATAGAATTAATATTATCGGAATCATCTGCTGCTATTTTCTTAAAACCTACACAAAATACATAAAATAAATGAATAAAATAAAATAATTTAAGATAAACGAATCAAAGATCACTGTCTTCTTCTTTCGTTTCAGAAGAACACAAACCAAAGCAACAGAAACCAAAGCATAAAAAAACTACTATTAAGAAAGAAAGGAGGAACTGAGAGAGAGGGGGGGGGGTTCCATATTTCTTTCGATTGAGAGAACAGAGAAGGAGGAGATGAGCTGAGTGGAGAGTGAGGAAGCGGAGAGAGAGAGTGGTGGAGGTCGACGACGAGAGCGAGGGGAAAAAGGGAGCAGCAAGTGGAAGAAGAAATCGGGAAGAGGAAGCGGGAGGCTGGAACTCATCATGGAGGCCGCTAGGATAGGGGTGGAGCACGGCGGTATGGTGGAAGAGTTGGCCGGAATTTGGATGTATATGTAAAATTGACTATAGTGGAAATTGTGGACACCGACACGGTGCACAACACTTTTTTGTGGAGAAATTTGTGGAAAGGAACAACACATGGAGGCTCCTCTATATATCGAGGCAAAACTTCTAGTTGGATAAGGAATAGGGCCCCTTTGGATAATCTCACTTTTATCAATCACAATCCGATTTATATCTAGGTAAATTTTATTTATAAGTTTAAACTATTAAAATAAAATAAAATCAATAATTCAAGTTTTAATTTAAATTATCATAAATGATTAAACATTAAACCTACAAATTTCAAAATATCTTTATGATAAACAATAATAATAATTAATTTCAAAAATCAAAATAAATATTTAAATATTAGTAGGAAATATCTTGAAAATACTTTTTTTAGTAAATTAAGATAAATAATAGTATTGAAAATTCAACATATATATACATGAATTTAGTTTCATGTATTTGCATGCAAATAGGATTTTTCATAAAACATATTTTTTCTAAATGATACTTATAATTAGATAAATAAAAATAGTCTTTTTTTTAAATAACTACGATATGATATTTTTCGTGCTTAAACAAGATAAAATATTTACCTTATATAATTTAGGAAAGATATACTTACTTTCTATATGAAATTTTTTTTCTATACTATAAAACCTTTGTATATATAAAAAATATACGACTTCACAAAAACGTACTCGCACACGACATACAAATAAAAAAAATAAAAAAAATTAGTACCAAAAATTTATTTTAAAAAAAATCGTAGTGAAAATTTAGGGGGTTTACAGCAACATCCGTACGCATCTTTCTATGCTCAAAGGTTGCAATCAAGTCGCCCGATTTTTTGGACGGACCCCGTATCTGGAAAAATTCTTAGTTCAGAAAATAGTTTTCTTATTTTTCCTCAATTTTCCTAATAATTTCTTTCACTGGATACCAACAGAATTAAAAGTAATAATGTGGCTTTAGTCTTGATCATGTCATCTATAAATATGTTTAGATAGATTTCCGAAATTTCTAATGGGTTGTTAGAAATTGGCCTTCCAAACAGTGCCCTCCAACTAATATTCTATTTCGTTTCGAATAGATTTTTGCCAATTTTGGCGTCAATTTCTCGGATAATCTAACGTGAATTATTCAAAACTACTTAAAGGGACTAGAAGAGGTGAGGGTTGTAGGAACAAATTTGTAAAGCGTAATACTCTAGATGTGGGTGAATCTCTAGGCATCGAAATTTAGCTAATTAAAAGTGTTAGCAACAAGTTCACACAAATATATATATATATATATATATATATATATATATATATATATATATATATATATATATATATATATATATATATATATCACAAGTAAATGAAATGTAAAGGCAGAGATCGGAAAGCAAACGCAAAGACGGCGATGTATACTGGTTTTCCTCTTGTGAGGACTTTTCCAGTCGGAAGAACTCTAGCTTCCAGTTGAATCCACTATTAGAAAATACCGCAAGTTTTTATACGAAGTCCTTGCACTTCTACAACGCGAGCTTTGATACGAAGTACTCGACCAACTTCAATTGTGAAGTGTCTTTCTTCAATCAAGCCTCTGATTACAATCTCTCTGAAACTTCTAGACCGTACCGCTTTGGCAAATCGACTAGAGGATTGTTACTGGCTTGGGATTTGAAAATGAAAGCTTTTAGAACACTTTGGAAGATGTTCAAGCTTAGAAAGAAGATAAAAAAGTGAATGAGAGAGTTGAAATGATTGAAATCCTTCTCTATTTATAGGTTTTCCAAAGTCAGAATTATGACAAAATTCGGGCAGAATTCAGATAGAACTCTTTGTGAGAATCTCGGCAAATACCGTTGCATCCGTAACTGCAGGAGGACCAATTTCAAAATCCAACAGGCACCAAATCGAATTCTGGCCGAACTCTGGCCGAATTCTTGCCAAATTCTCCTGGGGCCAATATTGATTTTTGGGATGTTTTATATGACAAATTTTGAATTTGGCTTATTTGAAAAGTTTAAGTAGTTATGAGCTTTTGTAAGAATGGGCTATTTTTAAAAGATAGGATATTTTTAAAAACATTTTGGGATAGCCTATTTGCTAGTACGACTCGGTGTACAAAGTATTTCTAGACTCAATAAATATAAAAATTATATTAAATATGAAGTACAGACTCATACGGCAAAAATGGCTTCAGTCTTGATTAGATAGGTAGCAGTTGTTTAGCAGTTGTCCAAGTAGTCCAAGTAGCCCACGTAACGAGATAGGGTTAGATCAATTATTAAAATCAGGTTCAATAATGGTACTGTACTATATTTTCAGAAAAAAATTATGTATTATCCCGTTCCTGCAAAAGATGTTAGATCAATTTTCTCCCATGTTGTCACTTAGCAAAATAATTACAAAGAGAGAAGCTCCCCCGCAATATATGCATAAGAAACAAACATTAAAGAAATATAAAAAAATATAGAAGGATAAACATATATTTCACAGGCAGTTTATATGTTGAAGCATAAGCTAAAAAGATAATGCTATACATAAACAACATAAAATAAGGATAGAGAATAGTACTAAGCTGAAATAGAAAACATGCTAAGAAAAGCATAAAAGATGTTCAAGATACATCATCTCAGCAATAATATCTCAGTGCTAAAAAAATAAAGTGCTATCTTGGTATGTCGGAGCATTTCCAAGTACACATAGAAAAATAAAGAGTCTAACAAAATGACATATAGACAAAATGACATCAGAAGTCCTCAGAGTCATCAACATCAGCAGCGTCAGCAGTGCCATCATGTCCAGATGGACCAGCTCTAGAAGGGTGTGGAGTAGTGTAGGAACAAAATCGTAAAGCAGAATACTCTAGAGGGGGGTGAATATAGTAGGCAGCAGAATATTGCTAATTAAAAAACTAGTTAGCAGTTAGATCACAGATATAATAATAATCACAAAATAAATAAATATGATGAAGAAGAGTGATCAGAAGGAAAACGCAAACATAGAGATTTATACTGGTTTTCCACTTGTGAGGACTAGTCCAGTCGGAAGAACTCCAGCTTCTAGTTGAATCCACTATTGGAAAATCCCGCAAGTTTTTATACGAAGTCCTTGCAAATTCTACAGACGCGAGCTTTGATACGAAGAACTCGACCAACTTCAATTGTGAAGAGTGTATCTTCAATCAAGCCTCTGATTACAATCGCTCTGAAACTTCTAGACTGTACCGCACTGGCAAATCGACTAGAAGGTTGTAACTGACTTAGGATTTGAAAATGGAAGCTTTTTTAACTCTTTCAAAGAAATATAAGCTTTAGAAGAGAAGAGATGAAAGTGAATTGGTGTTTTGAAATGATCGAAATCCTTCTCTATTTATAGTTTTTCCAAAGGCAGAACTCTGACAGAATTCGGGCAGAATTTGGACAGAACTCTTTGTAACCAACCGCAACTGAAGGGAGACCAAGTTCAAAATCAAATGTTCACATAACGTTCAACTTGGCCGAACACTGGCCGAGTTCTGTCAGGGATTGGTTAGTTGATTTTGTGAAAAATATTTTTTGGCTTTTTGAAAATCCTTCAGAAGCTTTTTGTCAAAAAGATGTTTTTCAAAAATATAGGTCATTTTAGAAAGATAGGTCAGTTTTGAAAAACAATTTCGGATAGCCTATTTGCCAGTACGACTTGGTGTACAACGTATTCCTAGACTTAATAAAAATGAAAATTACATTGCTTTAAGGAAATACAATCTTAAGTGGCAAACAGCTTCGGTCTTGAACTGAGTAGATATCCAATCTTTGATCAGTGTCCAAAATGTCGTAAGTAAATATCTGAGAGAGTTTGATCAATTATTAAAATCAGGTTTGACTATGACCAATGGGCCAACCATCTCTCCTATTTTGATAATTGACAAACCTTGACCGATATAACATCTTTGGTCTTGATCAATTCAAAAGTGTACCGAAAGGACCAAGATATAAAATGTAAAAATTGTTCATAACCTGTATCCATGAAGATATTAGATCTTATTTTCTCCCCCATTGTCACTTAGCAAAATAATTGCAAAGAGAAAGCTCCCCCGCAATAAATGCATAAGTAACAATCATTGAAGAAACACCAAAAAAATGAGTAAAGACATTCAACACGGGCATGATATAAACACGAACAGAAAAATAAGATAAACAGATATGGTAGAAATAATATAGGCATGGTATTTGTCACATGCAGTTTATATGGAAGCATAAAGAAAGATAATGCTATAATAAAGCTGAAACAAATAAAGTGTTGAACAATAAACTAAACTGAGTCATATGCTAAACTGAGTCAAAAAAATATGCCCATCCAAATGTCATATCCAAATAAAAAGAGTACTGATACTATCTTGGAATGTCGGGGCAACATAAGACAAAGTCATCAGTCTCAAAAAGTAACAACTCAAAAGTCATCCTCATCCTCATCATCATCGGCTACAGTGCCAGCCTGTCCAGATGGACCAGCTCCGGAAGTGCCAGCTCCAGAAGTATGTAAAGTAGCACCAGAAGTACAATACCAATCGTATGCGTTCCCTGGCTGGAACAGAAAGTGGACCGCCTCATCATCAATGTGGTAGCCAGATACAGAAGGGTCTCAAGGAAAAGAGCTAGCAGAGTGACCCGTCTGTGCAAATCGAAGGTCGGCAAAGGAGTTGGCAATATCCTGGAACTGAGTCACGTCACAGAACTCATGTTCCCTGGAAGTGTCAATGAATAATATATGTAGATCTGATAGATGCTGGTGAATACCCTCAAAGGTCATAGGGTAAGACTGAGGAGAACCAGGTATAGTAGGAGCAGGTGTAGGAGGTGGAGGACCAGTGGTAATGCTGCGACGAGAAAGTTTAAGGAACTTGGGCTCAGGGTCCAGAGCACAAGTGGATAAGTCAATATCACATCTTTGAAAGATGCGTGGGATGATCATTGCATAAGAGAGATTGCGGTCTCGTCCGCGACATCTACCCATCATCTAAATGATAGTCTTAGGGGTAGAAAAAGGAATCCCCTTAAGAATGTGGTACAAAGAAGAAAGCTCGAGTGTAGTGACATCATCTTTTGAAGTAGATTTTGGAATTAGAGTGGAATAGATGATGCGATGTAATTCGTAGTTAAATAAGTTCAAGTTATTGGCCTTGAACTTTTCAGGATGAGCACGTGCGGGCGCACAAAGCTCATTCTTGAAACTAACGAGAGTCGTACCCTCGAAGAAATCGAAGTCAGTGATGTCATCGAGCGGTGCACCTTCGTTTGGAAGACTAAGGATTTCCGCTAGCGATTCATCATTGAACTCGATATCTATCCCGCTGACACGAGTTCTCGCGGTAAAAGTGTCTAACACGAAATTACAGTAAAATAGTCTAATGGCATTAGTAGCTATAGAGAATTGTAAAGTAGCAAAGTGTTGTAACCCTAAAGCCTCAAAGTAAGGACGGTGGTCAAGAAATATAGTCCATTTGATCGGAGATCCGGTACATATAGTACGCATAATGAAGTCGGCATACCAAAGTAATGATTGGTTAGGAGTTTTGAAATAAAACTCATCCGATGGACCGTCATCTGATTGGACCGGAGAAAAGAGGGAATCCGTATGCGGATCAGAAGACGATGCCTCTTCACTGGCATGGGTCTTCTTCCACTTGAAAGGATTGAATCCCTTAGGCATTCTATCCCAAAAACTAGAAACCCTAATAATTTGAAAGTGGAGGAGAGAAGGAATTATACCTTCTGAGAATCAAGTATGTTGTAGAGGACGCAATTCTCCACACGAATCCAAATTTTGGACGAAGATCTCCACGCAGATTGGAAGAAGGAAGGTGGAGAAGAACTAGGGTTTTCAGGCGACTGATGCTGCTGTGATGTGGTTTTAGAAGGGATGAAGAAGATGGGGGCCTCGGGTTCTGACTAAAATATATATACACCCAGCCGAACTTTGGCCGAATTCGGACCGAACTCGGGCCGAATTCGCCAAGGGTTCTCCTGGCTATATAAAAAAAAATTGTGTGGGCCACATCTTTTTCATCAATTCATTTCAAATATTTAATTCAAAGTTTAGTAATTTTAAATATCAAATAATATAATTAATATTATTTTATAAATTAATATTCTTTACTCAGCATCTGTTTCAGATTAGATGTAGGAGTATTGTCCCAGCTAACGGAGTTCACCGAAAAACTCTTAAATACCGCTTCGCTTCGAACGTAGTCGTGGTGACAGACAAACTCTTTTTAGGCTTGTCTCGAAAATAGTTTTTGAGTATTGAATAAATTAATTAATAAAACAAAATTAATTAATATTATTGACGTCTAAAATTTTTAATTTTTGACGTAAATAATTGAAACGATCTTCCGCTAGAGGTTTTGTTAGTATATCAGCCAATTGATTCTGTGTGTCTATGTATACAAGGTCTATATCTCCATTTTATTGATGATCTCTAAGAAAATGATGTCGAATCTCGATATGCTTAGTATGGAAATGACATACTGGATTCTTAGTCAAATTAATAGAACTAGTATTATTACAAAAAATGGGTATGTATGTAAAATGCAATCCATAGTCTTCTAAAGTTTGCTTCATCCACAAAATTTGTGCACAACAACGTCATGCGGTGATATACTCAGCCTCGGTTGTTGATAATGCGACAGAATTTTGCTTTTTGCTAAACCAAGAGACTAGAGCTTTTTCTAGGAAATGGCATATGCCGCTGGTACTTTTTCTATCTACTTTGCATTCGACAAAATCAGCATCAGAATAACCGGTTAGGTCAAATGACGTGGTTTTAGGATACCATAAGCCAACAGAAGAAGTGCCTTTAAGGTATCAGAAGATACGTTAACTGCGCACAGATGTGATTCCTTAGGATTGGCTTGAAAACGTGCACACAAGCAAACACTAAACATAATGTATGGTCGACTAGCAGTTAAATACAGTAAGCTAACGATCATACCTCGATACTTACGTGTGTCGACGGGTTTGCCTTGTTCACCAATATCAAGCTTGGTTGAAGTTGCCATTGGAGTGCTAAGTGGCTTGACTGCTTCCAGGTCGAACTTCTTTAATAGATCCTTTGTGTACTTTGCTTGATAAATGAACGTCCCATTGTTGGTTTGTTTGATTTGTAGTCCGAGAAAGAATTTTAGCTCTCCCATCATGCTCATCTCAAACTCATTCTGCATACACTTTGAAAATTCTTGACAAAAAGATTCATCAGTAGATCCAAAAATAATATCATCTACATAGACTTAAATCAAAAGAATGTTGTTATTCAAAGATTTTATAAATAATGTACTATCAACCTTTCCCTTTGAAAAACCGTTGTCAAGTAGAAAAGAACTTAGACGATCGTACCAAGCACAAGGGACTTGTTTCAAACCGTATAAGGCTTTCTTCAACTTGAAAACATAATCAGGATATTTAAAATCAGTAAAACCTGGAGGTTGTGCTACATAAACTTCTTCTTTTATAAAACCATTTAAAAATGCGCTTTTGACATCCATTTGAAATAACTTAAAATTATGAAAACATGTAAATGCACATAACATGCGAATGGATTCTAATTTTGTAACTGGGGTATAAGCCTCATCGTAGTTGATACCTTCTTCTTGATTGTATCCTTGAGCTACGAGTCGAGCCTTATTACGAGTCACTAAACCATTCTCGTTCAGTTTGTTTTGGAATACCCAACGGGTGCCAATGACCGGATGATCAATGGGCTTGGGAACAAGTTCCCAAACTTAATTTCGTTCGAATTGGTTTAATTCCACTTGCATAGCATCTAACCAAAAATTATCACTACATGCTTCTTCAATATTTTTGGGTTCAAGCGGTGAAATAAAGGCAACACAAGAAGCTATATCTTTACTAGGGGAACGAGTACTTACACCCTTGGTAATCTCACCAATTACCAAGTCCTTTGGATGATCTGCCAAGAATCTCATCTCTTTTAGCGTATCCTCAGGATTACTGGTTCCGGCTTCTTTATTTGAAGGTTCTGCATCTTTGTGTGAAGGTTTTACAATAGCTGTACTTGGTGTGATTACGTCTTTATTGTCGTCATCGTCTAAGTGTTGATTTAGCTCATCAAACTTGACATTAATTGATTCTACGATGATCATGGATCTTTTGTTGAAGACCCTGTACCCTTTGCTCTTTGCTGCATAACCTAAAAATATACCTTCATCGGCCTTTTCATCAAATTTACTCAGATTGTCTTTAGTATTAAGAATAAAGCATTTACAACCAAAAATCTTAAAATATGAAATAGTGGGTGTTCTATCAAACCATATTTCATAGGGAGTCTTCTTTGATATAGGTCGAATTAGAACCTATAGAGAATGTAGCACGCTGTATTGACAACTTCAGCCCAAAAGTATCTGGATAGACTAAACTGGTTTAACATTACTCTAGCAATTTCAGATAATCCTGTTCTTACGTTCCATAACTCCATTTTGTTGTGGAGTCCTAGGGTAAGAAAATTCATGCAAATAACCATGTGTGTCACAGAATTGCTTGAACTCTGTATTCTTAAATTTGCCGCCATGATCACTGCCAATGCGAGTAATCATGAACCCTTTTTTATTCTATACTTTCTTGCAAATGGTGACGAATTCTGATAATGCATCGTTCTTGCGTGCAAAAAAAATATACCCATGTATATCTAGAGAAAGCATCTACAATGACAAATGCATATAACTTACCACCTAGACTAGCAATTCTACTTGGTCCAAATAAGTCCATATACAACAATTGTAGAGGTCTAGTGGTACTTACAACGTTCTTGGATTTAAATGCGGATCAGGTAACTTTGTTCTTTTTACATTCACTACATACCGTATCCTTCTTGAAAGATATGTCCGGTAAGTCGCGTACCAACTTCTTTGTAGATAGTTTTGAAATTGTGTCCATGTTTGCATGACCGAGTCTCATATGTCATAGTTTACTCTCAATGCTTTTGGCCATCAAACATCTACCTGCTTTGTTAGCATCTTCTAACAGATAGAAAACATATATGTTGTCTTCCCTGATACCTTCAAAGATAGTACTACTAGTTGAACTATCAACTATAGTATATTTATCTTTGACGAAGTTAATGTCATAACTGTGATCAGCTAAATAGATTATCCTGAGCAGATTATGTTTTAACTCGGTAACTAGACAGACATCTTTGATCACGGGATAGGGAGCCTTACCAAGGTCACCGATACCGATTATGTACCCTCTTAAATTATTACCGAAGGAGACGTATCCTTCCTTATTCTTCTTCGTCAGTGTTGTAAATAATGAAGCATCACCGGTCATGTGCCGTGAGCAACCGCTGTCGAGGATCCATTTACTTCTAGCATGTGAAGGGCATCCCACCTATAAAATAATTTTCAGATGAAACTCTTGGTACCCATTTCTTGTCGGATCCTGGCTGGTTAATTTTTGGTATCCATGCATAAACATTTAAATCTACTAACTTTCTGATTCTACATGCAGAGGATATATGACCAATAAGGCTACAATAATAACATTTTACATGTTGAGTATTGAAAGTTACGTGACGTACATGATTGGTAGGTTTTGGTTTTCTCATATAGAAGAATGCATGCCTATTAGTCTTCTTGGGAATAGGTTTGGTATGGTTTGGTCTGACAGTGTTTGGTTTGGGCGTCTTCCGATGATTTGGTAATTGACACGTGTTAGAGTACGAAGCAGCAACTTCTGGCCATTTTCCTAAACTGTCACGACCCGCACCCACTGTGAGGGTACGAGAGCGTAACAACGCCCAACCTACGCCGCAGTGTCGACGGTAGAACGTTGTTCTAGGTCATGAACTATAACTAACATAATATGAATACTCTCCATAAGGATGCCAACACAGAGGTACAACTCAATCACAATCTAAGGCAGAATATAGCACGATAAAATAGATAAGAGAAATCCTCAAACTGAGGTACAACAGAGATGGACAACAATCTCAACATCTCTACAATATATAACTCTGAATCAATGACAACAGCTAAACATGAAAAGAAGAACAGACTAAGCTAACTACACTATGCAAGGGTGCCATCCTCAGTAGCTGCCTGAACCTCCCCAGGAGTCCAGGTCGCGAGTGTCATCTAGGCAAGCTCCAAGTAAGGGGTGCAGGGTTCCTCATCATCCTCTGTAAAATTTTCAACAGGTCCAGTCAGGACGGGAGCGAGCACAGTACATCTCAACAGTTCTTAGCAGGTTAGAAAATATAATCATGCAGTAAAGTAAGATATAGATACTGAAGAAATACAGTATGTAAACAGAGAGAGAAACTGTAATAGAAATATCTACTATACATAGAGAACTAACAGTGACTAGTGAGTCAGAGTAAACTATAAACATGTGAATGGCATAGGAGATTCATGACTAAAGCTAAGAGAGTGATTCATGACTACAGCTACTTGGATAATATTCACATGTCTATTTCTACTCCTCCACCCCCAATCAATACACAAGGATCTGTTCAAGTTATGTTAAGATTCGTAAAACTTCACATGGCTCATAAAATGAGTGATACATGAAGGTGATTCATGATGGCTCTGTGAACATGAGAGTACATGTGTCACAAGCGATTCGTGAATCAGAGGAAGTATAGAGATACGTGATGATTCGTGAAACGCACAAACATGCAGTATCCGATGCTCCCGAGGGGGATAACATCTCATGAAAAGATCCATATAGTACCAATCCGTGTGACCAACGTGACAGTATCAAGTAAAGTAATTTAAAACAGGAAAATATTTCTAAACAGGATATAAAATGATCAGAGAATGTACTCGCCTCGTATCTGAATGTCTAAAGTAAATGTACCGTCCGAGATGAGGTACATGACTCCTAGTTAGAGCAACACAAGTCAAGATGTATACAGAGGGTGATATATGAAATGTACAATGCATCTCCATGCTGTCTAGGTCAAACTAGACCAAAGTCAACTCTCGGTCAACTCTAGTCAACTAGACTAGTCAACTAGGTCAACTAGGTCAAGTCCTAGCCCAACAAGTCTAATAAGTCTCACTAGGACTAACCAGCCTAGTCTAGCAATCACACACCAATCACAAGGCTATACAAGCCAAACACAAGCCACACATCAAGGCACATTCACATTTAGCTATTTATCCTGGAATTTTTATATGGCTATAAGTATATATGATTTCATATATTTACAACATTTTACAATGAGAGAAAGTTAGAGAGGGAACTAGCATGTAAGGCTATGTGTGTGAACATGAAGGTGAAATGGAAGGCATAGGCTATACTATCTATATGCTAATTACATATCAAGCATGCTAACACAAAACATATATCTATGCATACATTGAAACAAGTAAGTTAACTAGTTGTATGCATGCATGTGTATACTCTATATATCTATATAATATATCATAGTATTACACATTAACATATAGGTTACCTATAGTATATGCTTACACATAGAAGAATAGGAAAGGGGCACATGTGAGGGTGTTGTGTGGGTGGCATTAGGCAAAGTTGTACTTCTAGTTACATGCATATATACATCCATACATACCTATCTTCATATATTCATTTATACATTTATTTACCTACTTTCATCTATACATTTATACATGCATACATACATACATATTTACATACACACACACATACATATATATACTCATATATATAAAAAAATAAAAAATATATATACTCATATATATAAATACATATCTAAACTCATATATATAAACACATATAGGATGCATATAAAGGCTGATACAAGGCTGTGTTAAGGACCTGTTGGGGACAGGTAAGGGACAGCTACATGGCTGATTTTTGGGGTGGTTTAGGACAGTTAATGACAGGTTTTAGGCTGCCAGTTAGAGGCTACTCCATGGGCTGTGGGGACAGTTATTTGGGACTGAAATGGGGTGTGTACCACTGCTGCTATGGGACAGGAAATTGTGGGTGGTTTGGGGCTGCCAAATCTGATATGGAGGGCAGGTTTTGGGGGCCAATATGTGGGCTGTATTGAGTGGCTTAAGGGCTGTCATTGAGGGTGCTATGGGACTGATTTGGAGAGTCCTATAAGTCCTGAACATGGGCTGAACATAGGGCAAAAAGGGGAGCTGAACATAGGTGGACAGAAAACATATGACAGGAAATATGTGTCAATAGAATGTAGAGTGTGTGTGTATGTGACTATGTGTCAATGTGTGTGTCACAGGATGCAGTAAAGTGTATGAGAGTGCACTGTGTGTGTGAGAAAATATGAGGGAAATCAGAAATCAGTGTGTTAGCAGGAATACATGATATTGTGTTAGAGTTTAGTGTCTCAATCATTACAAGTGGCAGGGATTAAAACAGGGTTCAATGGAGAGCATTTCATGTGTGTGTGAGAGAACATGAGAGCATGTGATACATGGCATAGGGAAAAATTAGTGAATCATGTGCATGTGTAGTAGTAAAATGACATGTTAGAAGAAGGAATTTCAGTGAATGGCAACCTGTGTAGTAATGAACAGTGAGCTTATCAAAACAATGAGGTACGGAAAAACAGGGAAATGAAATCTTCTCAGGTTATAGGAACAAAATCTCAGTTTTGACAATTACCAATAGGAAGAAAATCAGTGAATCAGTGCCTTCATTCAAATTAGATAGAAGAAGGGAAAGGAAAACAATTTAGGATGTTAAGGGATGAATTAAAACAAACAAAACATTGTGGTGCAGGAACTCTCAGGTTTTCATAAACAGTTTCAGAAGTTGAAACTGAGCACAGCTCATTAACTCCTGAAATTTGTGAAACTCTAACATTTACTCTAGCATGTACAACAATGCATTCAGTCATCTCCTAAATATAGAATGATAAGGATTGAACTGCATATTAAACTGGGATCAAAACGACAGTTAATAAGAAAATTCAATTCTCAGGATTTGGTAACCCTCTAACAGTTTATCCATCACTACCCAATTTGGATTCCCATCTTGTTTTCTAACACAATACAAACCAATCATTCTAGTAATGTGGCTACACATGCATGCATGAATCTATCATGTAATTGAACATCAATTTCAGTTTAAAAGCTGGAATTTAAATCAGAATGGAAGAACAGGTATATATCTATATGATATCAGTCAACACATAATAGTCCAATTCACAACCCAAATCCCATTACATGAATATAAAAGCGAATCTATCATATAAAATCAACCCAGCAGGTACTAATACACATATACAATTAATTTAATATGACAAATAATCATTAGAATCAGTTCAAAAATGGAATTTTAACTTAGGAAATTAAGAACTGAACATTCGTATCAGTCGAGAATGGAAAACTCCCCAAATCGATTCAAAACTCATTAATATTAGAGGCTAAGGGTTGGTAATTAAACTATTATACGTGTACGTGTCAACCATGCTGCATCGTGTCCAAAAACAGGACACGAACGTGTCCAATCAAATCAAAAACACCCAAACACTGAAACTGATACGGCAGTGTCGTACGGCGAGGTCGAAGTCTCGTGCTCGCGACACAGTGCAACTCGTGTCCCGTGCTTGTGCATAGGTGTTCGCCATGGATAGGTCTAAGTTTCCATCACCCTGTATTAGGTCAAAACCGTGTCGTGTCCGAGATAAACGTGCGTATCAGACGCGAATTTTTGCGTGTGTGCACAGTGTACGAATCAGTGTGGGCTAGATTGCTTCCTAACCACTCGATGGGATCCTATGAAACTTTAGGGGCTTGGTGTCAGTCATCAAGGGAAGGTCCACACAAAATTTTGTGTCCAGATGTGTCGTGTACAGGGAGTTATAGCCCCCGAGATGCAGGACACTGTACGCTGTTCAGAACAGCAAGTTCGTGTCCCCGTGTGGACACGACACAGCACGAAAATCATAGATCAATGACACAAAATCAAACACTACACCTAGCACTATAAATTCATTCAAATACATTTCAAAAATAATAATAAAAATACGAGTGTGGCATTTCATCAAGCACCTACACTACACATTGGCACGTGTCCGATACGGACACAAAATGAACACGACTCGACACAAATCCAATACCTACGGCTAGGGGACACCTAGGGCTTCCTATTCATGAAGACCAATCGAAATTTCATGGAGATTAGAGAGAGTTACCTAAGCTTGAACTTCTCAAGAAAACCCCTCTTTCAATGGCTCTCCTCTTGATGTCCCAATCCACAAAAATCACCTCGAACTGAAATAAAACATTAATGACAGCAAGAATAGGTAGATTAGGACCTAAAGGAAAAGATTTGAATGGAAAAGGAAGAGGAATGGAATTTTAGGAATTTATTGAATATGAACAAACCTTGCTTTTCTAACTTGAGCTTTCCTAAGAAAGAGGCAACCCTAAAAATAGGAGAGTATAAATAGGGTGGTGCTTCCAAGGAGGATATGGTGGCTGGCCAATAATGTCTAGGGCTTAGGGTTTGGTTAATTTGGGCTTTGGGCCAAGTTACATAGGCTATGGTTTGATTTGATTAATTAAGGGCTCTAAATCATAAGCCATGACTTATGTCTTTCTAATTTCTATTGCTAATTCGGTTCTAATGACCAAACCAAAGATTAGGCTAGGTTAGACTAGAGTCATATATCCTAACCAAGTCCCTACTAACTAGGGTTAGCTCCTAGGTTGGTCTACAAGGGTCAACACTAGTCAAAGTCAACCTAGTCCAAACAATTCCAAAATAATTTCCTAAAAATTCTCATAAATTCAAATAAATTCTATTAAATCTAAATAATAATTAATAATTCCAAATAATTCTTAAAATTACAAAAATGACTAAAATATCCCTCAGTCTGGAAATGAACACTAGCAAGACACCAAATCATAAGTCATGAATTTAAATAGTTTAAAAAAATAATTAAAAATCACTAAAATCATAATATAAAATAAATATCATTAAATAATAATTATAATTATAAAATTTCAAAATTACCCTCATCTGGAAAATTGGGTGTTATAATACTACCCACCTTATAAAAATTTCGTCCTCGAAATTAAAATGGTAGTAGTCCTTCTAGGTCAAACACCCCACAATCAAAGTCTCAAACATACCGTCAGATAATCATATGCGTCTGTCCAAAATCATGATACTCAGAATCTTCGTCATGCTAGTGAGCACGGCTACGATAATCACAGAGTCCTTGACTAAGGTACGTACCTCTAGGTTCATGGTATTTAAAATTTTCGTATTGCCGCATGCGACGGCGAAAACCTTAAATTCTCATATCCGAGAAATACATCCAAAGTCTGACTACGTGTCCTCACTATGCCAACTATCACGACTATCGAAGATTCTAGATCCCATGATTTCGGTGACCTAGCCCATATGATTTTCTCAGAAGAAAACAACATAACAAAAGAATAACATGACAAAATTAATCAGTCAGCAAGGAACAGATGGAATCGGATTTCAAGGTAGTTTATAAAAGACAATTTTGGGAATGGAATCAAGAAGAACGGAACTTGCAGCAAGATCTCCAATGGTCTGCGCATCCTTGACTGTCCTGACGATAGCTCGCCCTGCTAGTTTCCCCTGGTCTGCTGCTGATGCTGCATGAATCACCGCTGCTGAGAGAAATCAGAAATGACGGGAGAAAATCTCTGTACAGATAGAGGTGCACCTCCAATGTAGAAGAAACGCCAACCTGAGTCGGCACAACAGAAGCTGCGGTCTCGAGGCCCTGATGAACAGGACGAGAGGTGGCCAGCCTCTCGATAGTATCCCCCGAACCGAAGCGATGAGATCGTGTCTTCATAACCATCATGAAAACTGATCAAACAAGAAGTAATTTCTGAGAATGAAGCAAAAAAAAAATTCAAAGGAGGACAGTTTATATTCAAGGGAAGTCAATAAGCAACAATTTTTGACAAAAAGGAATCTGATTAAGAGTTTTTTCCTAATGTGATTGAGTACCTCCAAAATATCCTAATCCTATTGCAGGCTGTAGTGATACTCTAGTTCGAATACCACTACAAAAACTCGACCTGCATGGGCCACCACTAAAAACGTGTCACGACCCGCACCCACTGTGAGGGTACGAGAGCGTAACAACGCCCAGCCTACGCCGCAGTGTCGGCGGTAGAACGCTGTTCTAGGTCATGAACTATAACTAACATAATATGAATACTCTCCATAAGGAGGCCAACACAGAGGTACAACTCAATCACAATCTAAGGCAGAATGTAGCACGATAAAATAGATAAGAGAAATCCTCAAACTGAGGTACAACAGAGATGGACAACAATCTCAACATCTCTATAATATACAACTCTGAATCAATGACAACAGCTAAACATGAAAAGAAGAACAGACTAAGCTAACTACACTATGTAAAGATGCCATCCTCAGCAGCTGCCTGAACCTCCTCAGGGGTCCAGGTCGCGAGTGTCATCTAGGCAAGCTCCAAGTAAGGGGTGCAGGGTTTCTCATCATCCTCTGTAAAATTTTTAACAGGTCCAGTCAGGACGGGAGCGAGCACAGTACATCTCAACAGTTCATAGCAGGTTAGAAAATATAATCATGCAGTAAAGTAAGATATAGATACTGAAGAAATACAGTATGTAAACAGAGAGAGAAACTGTAATAGAAATATCTACTATACATAGAGAACTAACAGTGACTAGTGAGTCAGAGTAAACTATAAACATGTGAATGGCATAGGAGATTCATGACTACAGCTAAGAGAGTGATTCATGACTACAGCTACTTGGATAATATTCACATGTCTATTTCTACTCCCCCACCCCCAATCAATACACAAAGATCTGTTCAAGTTATGTTAAGATTTGTGAAACTTCACATGGCTCATAAAATGAGTGATACGTGAAGGTGATTCATGATGGCTCTGTGAACATGAGAGTACATGTGTCACAAGCGATTCGTGAATCAGAGGAAGCATAGAGATACGTGATGATTCGTGAAACGCACAAACATGCAGTATCCGATGCTCCCGAGGGGGATAACATCTCATAAAAAGATCCATATAGTACCAATCCGTGTGACCAATGTGACAGTATCAAGTAAAGTAATTTAAAGCAGGAAAATAATTCTAAACAGGATATGAAATAATCAAAGAATGTACTCGCCTCGTATCTGAATGTCTGAAGTAAATGTACCATCCGAGATGAGGTACCTGACTCCTAGTTAGAGCAACACAAGTCAAGATGTATACAGAGGTGATATATGAAATGTACAATTCATCTGCATGCTGTCTAGGTCAAACTAGACCAAAGTCAACTCTCGGTCAACTCTAGTCAAATAGACTAGTCAACTAGGTCAACTATGTCAAGTCCTAGCCCAACAAGTCTAATAAGTCTCACTAGGACTAACCAGCCTAGTCTAGCAATCACACACCAATCACAAGGCTATACAAGCCAAACACAAGCCACACATCAAGGCACATTCACATTTAGCTATTTATCCTGGAATTTTTATATGGCTATAAGTATATATGATTTCATATATTTACAACATTTTACAATGAGAGAAAGTTAGAGAGGGAACTAGCATGTAAGGCTATGTGTGTGAACATGAAGGTGAAATGGAAGGCATAGGCTATACTATCTATATGCTAATTACATATCAAGCATGCTAACACAAAACATATATCTATGCATACATTGAAACAAGTAAGTTAACTAGTTGCATGCATGCATGTGTATACTCTATATATTTATATAATATATCATAGTATTACACATTAACATATAGGTTACCTATAATATATGCTTACACATAGAAGAATATGAAAGGGGCACATGTGAGGGTGTTATGTGGGTTGCATTAGGCAGAGTTGTACTTCTAGTTACATGCATATATACATCCATACATACCTATCTTCATATATTCATTTATACATTTATTTACCTACTTTCATCTATATATTTATACATGCATACATACATACATATTTACATACACACACACATACATATATATACTCATATATATAAATACATATCTAAACTCATATATATAAACACATATAGGATGCATATAAAGGCTGATACAAGGCTGTGTTAAGGACCTGTTGGGGACAGGTAAGGGACAGCTACATGGCTGATTTTTGGGGTAGTTTAGGACAGTTAATGACAGGTTTTAGGCTGCCAGTTAGAGGCTACTCCATGGGCTGTGGGGATAGTTATTTAGGACTGAAATGGGGTGTGTACCACTGCTGCTATGGGACAGGAAATTGTGGGTGGTTTGGGGCTGCCAAATCTGATATGGAGGACAGGTTTTGGGGGCCAATATGTGGGCTGTATTGAGTGGCTTAAAGGCTGTCATTGAGGGTGTTATGGGACTGATTTGGAGAGTCCTATAAGTCTTGAACATGGGCTGAACATAGGGCAAAAAGGGGCGCTAAACATAGGTGGACAGAAAACATATGACAGGAAATGTGTTTCAATAGAATGTAGAGTGTGTGTGTATGTGACTATGTGTCAATGTGTGTGTCACGGGATGCAGTAAAGTGTATGAGAGTGCACTGTGTGTGTGAGAAAATGTGAGGGAAATCAGAAATCAGTGTGTTAGCAGGAATACATAATATTGTGTTAGAGTTTAGTGTCTCAATCATTACAAGTGGCAGGGATTAAAATAGGGTTCAATGGAGAGTATTTTATGTCTGTGTGAGAGAACATGAGAGCATGTGATACATGGCATAGGGAAAAATTAGTGAATCATGTACATGTGTAGTAGTAAAGTGACATGTTATAAGAAGGAATTTCAGTGAATGGCAACCTATGTAGTAATGAACAGTGAGCTTATCAAAACAATGAGGTATGGAAAAATAGGGAAATGAAATCTTCTCAGGTTATAGGAACAAAATCTCAGTTTTGACAATTACCAATGGAAAGAAAATCAGTGAATCAGTGCCTTCATTCAAATTAGTTAGAAGAAGGGAAAGGAAAACAATTTAGGATGTTAAGGGATGAATTAAAACAAACAAAACATTATGGTGCAGGAACTCTCAGGTTTTCATAAACAGTTTCAGAAGTTGAAACTGAGCACAGCTCATTAACTCCTAAAATTTGTGAAACTCTAACATTTACTCTAGCATGTACAACAATGCATTCAGTCATCTCCTAAATATAGAATTATAAGGATTGAACTGCATATTAAACTGGGATCAAAACGACAGTTAATAAGAAAATTCAATTCTCAGGATTTGGTAACCCTCTAACAGTTTATCTATCACTACCCAATTTGGATTCCCATCTTGTTTTCTAACACAATACAAACCAATCATTCTAGTAATATGGCTACACATGCATGCATGAATCTATCATGTAATTGAACATCAATTTCAGTTTAAAAACTGGAATTTAAATCAGAATGGAAGAACAGGTATATATCTATATGATATCAGTCAACACATAACAGTCCAATTCACAACCCAAATCCCATTACATGAACATAAAAACGAATCTATCATGTAAAATCAACCCAGCAGGTACTAATACACATATACAATTAATTTAATATGACAAATAATCATTAGAATCAGTTCAAAAATGGAATTCTAACTTAGGAAATTAAGAACTGAACATTCGTATCAGTCGAGAATGGAAAACTCCCCAAATCGATTCAAAACTCATTAATATTAGAGGCTAAGGGTTGGTAATTAAACTATTACACGTGTACGTGTCAACCATGCTGCATCGTGTCCAAAAATAGGACACGAACGTGTCCAATCAAATCAAAAACACCCAAACACTAAAACTGACACGGCAGTGTCGTGCGGCGAGGACGAAGTCTCGCGCTCGCGACACAGTGTAACTCGTGTCCCGTGCTTGTGGATAGGTGTTCACCATGGATAGGTCTAAGTTCCCATCACCCTGTATTAGGTCAAAACCGTGTCGTGTACGAGATAAACGTGCATATCAGACGCAAATTTTCGCGTGTGTGCACAGTGCACGAATCAGTGCGGGCTAGATTGCTTCCTAACCACTCGATGGGATCCTATGAAACTTTAGGGGCTTGGTGTCAGTCATCAAGGAAAGGTCCACACAAAATTTCGTGTCCAGATGTGTCGTGTACAGGAAGTTATAGCCCCCGAGATGCAGGACACTGCACGCTGTTCAGAACAGCAAGTTCGTGTCCCCGTGTGGACACGACACAGCACGAAAATCATAGATCAATGACACGAAATCAAACACTACACCTAGCACTACAAATTCATTCAAATACATTTCAAAAATAATAATAAAAATACTAGTGTGGCATTTCATCAAGCACCTACACTACACATTGACACGTGTCCGATACGGACACAAAATGAACACGACTCGACACAAATCCAATACCTATGGCTAGGGGACACCTAGGGCTTCCTATTCATGATGACCAATCGAAATTTCATGGAGATTAGAGAGAGTTACCTAAGCTTGAACTTCTCAAGAAAACTCCTCTTTCAATGGCTCTCCTCTTGATGTCCCAATCCACAAAAATCACCTCGAACTGAAATAAAACATTAATGACAGCAAGAATAGGTAGATTAGGACCTAAAGGAAAAGATTTGAATGGAAAAGGAAGAGGAATGGAATTTTAGGAATTTATTGAATATGAACAAACCTTGCTTTTCTAACTTGAGCTTTCCTAAGAAAGAGGCAACCCTAAAAATAGGAGAGTATAAATAGGGTGGTGCTCCCAAGGAGGATATGGTGGCTGGCCAATAATGTCTAGGGCTTAGGGTTTGGTTAATTTGGGCTTTGGGCCAAGTTACATAGGCTATGGTTTGATTTGATTAATTAAGGGCTCTAAATCATAAGTCATGACTTATGTCTTTCTAATTTCTATTGCTAATTCGGTTCTAATGACCAAACCAAAGATTAGGCTAGGTTAGACTAGAGTCATATATCCTAACCAAGTCCCTACTAACTAGGGTTAGCTCCTAGGTTGGTCTACAAGGGTCAACACTAGTCAAAGTCAACCTAGTCCAAACAATTCCAAAATAATTTCCTAAAAATTCTCATAAATTCAAATAAATTCTATTAAATCTAAATAATAATTAATAATTCCAAATAATTCTCAAAATTACAAAAATGACTAAAATACCCTTCAGTCTGGAAATGAACACTAGCAAGACACCAAATCATAAGTCATGAATTTAAATAGTTTAAAAAAATAATTAAAAATCACTAAAATTATAATATAAAATAAATATCATTAAATAATAATTATAATTACAAAATTTTAAAATTACCCTCATCTGAAAAACTGGGTGTTACATAAACTAATTTCTAACTTTTTGGAGGTGTCATATAATCTAGTATAGTCAGATGTAAGTGTTTCTATTCTGACTTGTGTACACTGGAGACTTTTTCTCTCCTTAGAAAGGTCTTCCTTTATCTGGATGATAGTTTGGTCTTTTTCTTCGGATAACTTAATAGTCTCGTGTAACAACAACTTAATAGATGAAAGCTCACCAGACTCAATTGAAGAGTCATTATTTCTAACATGATCTAGTTGGTCGGTAAGTCTTCCTATTTCACCTTTATACTCTTTGAGTACCTTCTTAGAGGTTTCATATTTACTACGTAGATCCTGAAATCATTTAACAGGTCACTGAAAGCCTCTCCTAGTTGCTCAAAGGTAAAATCATCATAAGGATCAAATAGAGGGTTAGTGATTACCTGATCGCAAGCCATCAAGCATACATTTGCAGCATCATATTTGCTGCTTTTTCTGGTTGATGATGATGCTGTTGGACAATCTTTTTTCATGTGTCCTTTCTTCTTGCATCCGTAGCAAATAGGATCTTCCTCGTTGTTGTTGCTGTTGCTATCTTTTGTTTTCCTGTTAAATCTCATGAACTTCTTGAATTTTCTTACCAGAAGAGCTTGATCTTCAGAGTCAGAGTCGCTGTCTTCAGAATCATCTTCGACAGTTCTTCTATGTTGAGCCTTGAGAGCGATCGACTTTTCTGACTTCTCCTTTGGTGTAGCATCTTCAAAGTCTTGAAGTTCTAACTCGTGAGTGAGTAGCTTACCCATGAGTGTTTCCAGAGACATTGTTGAGAGGTCATTTCCTTCAATGATTGTTGTAGCCTTTAGAATCCAGTTCTTTGTGAGAGCTCGTAGAAGTTTGCGAATCTTTTCATGGTTACTGTATTCCTTGCCTAATGAAGACAAAGGATTTACAATATCTAAGAATCTCGTAAACATCTGAGTGACTGATTCACTTGGCTTCATTTTGAACGCCTCGTACTCCTGAGTAAGTCTGCTGATCTTTGACTCCTTGACTTGTGTTGTTCCTTCGTGAGTTACTTCGAGAAGTTTCCACACTTTATTTGATGTTGTGCAGGTAGACACCCTGTTGAATTCAGTTCTGTCTAAAGCACAAAATAAAGCGTTAATAGCACGTGCGTCAAGACTGGCCTTTTTCTTTTCATCCTCTGTATATTTGTCATGGGGTTTTTCAACTAAAACTCCATCAACATTAATACGAGGAGTTTTTTGTAGCCATCAATAACTACAGACCATAAGTCAAAATCAAGAGATTTTAGGAAGAAACTCATACGTGTTTTCCAATAAGTGTAGTTTGTGCCGTCAAACTGTAACGCCCCAGTCCCAAAATACATAGGACCAAGCACGTGAACATGCCAGCTGCACATATACGAAGAATACTCCAATATATGGAATCCTCAAATATGCACATAAGCTGTAAATAAAATAACCACAGGCCAGCAATATATAATCTAATCTCATCACAGCTCAACACAGAAGGTAATAGATTCCAAATAAATAAGTAAAAGTATCAAAAGATAGCCGGGTGAACATACTCACTCCAAATAGCTATGAAAAGTAGTCTCACAAGATCGGAGTCCAATCTCCGCAAATAGAAAGAAATGAGATGTAAAAATATGTCCACTAATGTCTCAAATAAAGAATAGACTAGACATCAGTAAATACTGCCTCGTCATCAATGTAGGATATTTCCAACGCCGCTCCGTACTCCTATGGAAAATCATCTAAACCTGAGAGATAACCAGGTCCTCAGGGGGCATAGCAAGATACAAGAAAATACCATGCCATATAAACTATGATAATATAATAAGAGAAAAAGGTATGCATGTAATCGGATCCCTGACCATTCTACTGTGAATATGCAGTTGAGATACAATCCTTCGACGCATGAGCCCTGGCTGTAAATGGGATTGGCATAGTTTCCATAGAGGGCACCAGGGGCCTACGTCCATAACGCTCTGGAATCGTCAGAGGGCACCACGTGCAAGGGCTACGTCCATAACGCTCTGGAAAACGTCAGAGGGCGCTTGGAGCCTACGTCTCCGGAGGAGCGCACAGGTAATCAGGGAAGTACAAAAAAGCCCATAAGTCAGGTATTGTTCCCTCACCCAATGCCTAGTATCATCACCTCCATGACTGATATGAACCTATAATAACCGCCAAGTCTTCTAACATGCAATACTATTGGCAGTTACTCGTATCCGTCGCACGCTCCATACGTATCGGTGGCCAGCCGACTACGCGGGTACGTGTCCTACATGTAACTCATATCACGTGATACAATAAGTGTCAAGGCCGTATGAGATATACTAATACCTCAATATCAATGGGTGGTCACTAGACTAAGTCAATGCAAGAGAAATAAATAAGGCGAGGTAAACGACCGATAGAGTCGCTTGCACCCAAGTGTGACTTGGACGCACAGTTTAAATATCAAGAAACAAAATGCTGAAAATAATAACTGAAAATAATAACTGAAAATAAGAATATAATAATCACAGAGTAGGGTGGCAAGGTATCTTGTCAGATGGTACAAAGTGGCAAGTCCAAGTAATCACAATGTTAGCCAAGAAACATCACAATCTCCAAACAACTTCGAACGCTGAAACAAACATCAAAAATACACTCGGTGTAAAAGATATACCAAGGAAATGCCTATCCAAAAGTCAAATTCTGGAACATGGACAAAATCGTAATTTCGGGTCAAAACGATGTCCGCCATTGGACCCGTTTTGCACTGAAATGCGTGCCAAAGTCTATGGTCTCTAAAGTCGTCAAACTACATGTCTACGATTTCAGTTTGAGGAGAGGAACTCAATGGTATGTCCAGTTTTGGATTTCGATGAGCCGTGTATAAATTCGCCCGTTTGAGTGGGTAGCGGGCCCGCCAAAAAGGGGTTCCGATTCGACTTCCTCAGAATCGAACCAAACTTGGCACACAGGACCACAATTTTGATTCGGACCTGTTGGCGCAAGTTTCATCTCGAATCGACGACCGTACACGAAGTTAGGACGAAGTTTGCAAATTGGTGATACGGGGGTATCTTGACGGATACGGACTGATTTCGTCGCGCGTACACGACGAAACTGAGTTCCGTCAGTTCCCACACGTCGACAACGTCCATACGCACCTTTCGATGCGTATAGCGCATGACCACGTCGCTCGGTTTGTTGGGGCGTACGCCGTATCGGACAGAATTCTAAAATTTTGTATTGTTTTCAAAACAGTTTTTCTCCTACTTCGACATCAAATAACTTTTTACACGTTTATCGAAATAATGATCCAGAAGGTGCGTTGCGTTCTCGTTTATGTTGTTAACTACTGTTTTCAATTAGTTTATCAAAACCCTAATATTTAGATCGTAATTAGGCTTACAAGTCGAGGTTTGGAACAGCCTTGTTGCTCTGTTT
Organism: Iris pallida; assembly: GCA_029216955.1. Classification (NCBI taxonomy): domain Eukaryota; kingdom Viridiplantae; phylum Streptophyta; class Magnoliopsida; order Asparagales; family Iridaceae; genus Iris; species Iris pallida. The sequence continues at coordinate 3,469,595 of JANAVB010030217.1, read as the reverse complement.
TTCGAACGATGCGGGCTCAACTTTGTGTCGAATTTTCGATCGATCTAGGGAACGGTGTCGGGATCCATCAAGGGGATGTGAAGGGGGTTATACTGGCTTTTCATGGAACTTTATGAAGCTCAAAACGATCTAGAGTCGTAGGAGAAATCGGGATGAAAAGTTGTTACCTGGACAGTGCTCGAAACAGAGTTTACTCTATTTTACCGTCGGTCCAGGCGATTGCGGCGTGGCTCCGGTGATCGCCGACGGCGACCAGGCTGTGCAGTCGGTTGGGAGAGGGTCTTCGAGGTCGAGGGACTTCAGGTTGGAGATGAAATTTCGGGGGTTTAGGGTTCGGTTCGCGGAGCAGTTCTTATACTGCTGTCGCCGCTTCTTTTAATGCGAATAGGAATACAAAGGGCTCGGGTTGCTTAACCCATACAGCTATGCTGCTGCTAAATCTTGCTTTAGGGGGGTCGGCTGAGGTGGACCAGTCCCACGTGGGCTGGTCCCCTCCCCTTTACTTTTTTTTTGTATTAGAACTCAGGCGCTGAGCAAACCGAGGCTGGCCCGCCATTCACTTCTTTTTCCCTTTTTTTTAATATATATATATATATATATATATATATATATATATATATATATATATATATATATATTAAGCATGCAAAAATTCCTCAAAATTTACCAGTAAATTCCTAAAATCCTAGATTCTATTATTCTTTATTTGTTAGTAATACTAACATGCACACATATAATATATACACACATACATTAATTATACTAATAAGCTAGTAGCAAATAAATTCGTAACTAATGAAATGTATAACAAAATAATTAATTAATTTATAGAAAAAAATTAATAATAAATTATAGGGGTTTACATCCTACCCAACTTAAAGAAAATTTCGTCCTCGAAATTAAACTAAGGTCCGGGGATCGAATGCAATACAAGGGAATTGTTAGTAATTTAAGAGCTTAACTGCAAGACATACCTTCATTTTCGAACAAATACGGGTAGCAGTTTCGGATGTCGTCCTCGCGCTCCCAAGTAGACTCCCCTGGCGAGTGATACTTCCATGCCACGTGAACCAATGGAATAGATTGATTTCGTAACACCTTCACTCGGCGATCGAGGATACCTACTGGTTGCTCTTCGTACGACAAACTCGGTCCAACTGTGATCTAGGAGTGATCAAGCACATGATTACTGTCCGTCACGTACCTCATCAGCTGAGATACGTGGAATACGTCATGCACTCCCTCTAGCGACGGTGGCAAGGCCAATCTATAGGCAACCTCTCCAACACGTTCTAAGACATCGAAAGGCCCGATGTACCTTGGACTCAACTTGCCACGTCCTCTGAATCGAATCGTGCCTCTAGTGGGGGATATCTTCAAGAATACATGGTCACCCTCTTTGAACTCCAAGGGTATACGACGATTATCTGTCCACTGCTTCTGACGATCCTGTGCTGCTCGCAGATGGCCCTATATTTTCTTCACTGTCTCCACTGTGCTCAAGACCAACTCGGGACCCAATAGCTGTCGCTCTCCTATGTCGCTCCAACAAACAGGAGACCGGCACTTCCTACCATACAACGCCTCAAATGGAGCCATCTGAATGCTTGCTTGATAGTTATTGCTGTAGAAAAACTCAACAAGATGAAGATGGTCCTCCCATGAACTGCCAAAATCAAGCATGCACGCTCTCAACATATCCTCTAGCGTCTGAATGGTACGCTCCGACTGGCCGTCTGTCTGTGGATGGTATGTCGTGCTAAACTTCAATCGAGTGCCCAAACTCTCTTACATACTTCTCCAAAAATGTGAGGTAAATCTCGAGTCGCAGTCCGACACAATACTAACAGGCACACCGTGCAATCTCACAATCTGCTCCATATACATCTCTGCCAATACCTCTGTCGACTGGCCCACTCTAAAAGGTAAAAAATGGGCTGACTTGGTGAGTCTATCCACAATCACCCACACTACGTCACGTCCCCTAGGACTCCGAGGAAAACCCGTGACGAAATCCATAGTAATGTGTTCCCACTTCCACTCGGGAATGGGTAGCGGCTGCAATAATTCGGCCGTCCTCTGGTGCTCCGCTTTCACTTGTTGACATACCAAGCACATGGCAACGAAACGACCTATCTCTCACTTCATTCCGTGCCACCAATAATACTGTCGTAAGTCACGATACATCTTGGTTCCTTCGGGATGAATAGAGTAAGTCGAACTGTGAGCCTCTGCCATCAGCTCCTGCCGTAGCTCTCCATTGGAAACATAAATACGATTACCACATCGCAATATCCCATCGGGGTGGATCCTCAATCCCGTCGGCTCTCCCGCTTCAGTCCTTTCTTTGAGTCGTCGAAATCTAGCATCATTAGGCAATGCTGCCTTGATGCGCTCTACCAATGATGATTATACTTGGAGGTTGGCTAATACACCATCGGCTCCAGGTAATACTACCTCAATACCAAGTTGCTCCAAGTCTCTAATCAACTCCTTCTGTGTAGTCAAAAAGTGTGCCAGGGGCTTACGGCTTAATGCGTCTGCCACGACATTAGCCTTGCCCGGATGATAATGAAGCTCGATCTCATAATACTTCATCAACTCCAACCAACGTCGCTGTCGCATATTCAACTCTTTCTGTGTGAATACGTACTTGAGGCTCTTATGATCAGTGTAGATATCAACCTTCTCGTCGTACAAGTAGTGTCTCCATAGCTGCAAAGCAAAGATAACTGCTGCGAGCTCTAGATCGTGGGTCAGATAATTCTTCTCATGCACTCTCAACTGTCGCGATGCATATGCTACTACACGCCCGTGTTGCATCAATACACATCCTAATCCCTTTTCGGATGCGTCACTATAGATTACAAATCCTCTCGGGCCCTATGGTAGTATCAAGATCGGTGCTGTGGTCAATCGCTTCTTCAATTTGTCAAATACGGCTTGACACTCGTCTGTCCATATAAACTCCTGATCCTTGCAAGTCAATCGAGTCATAGGCCCCGCTATTCAAGAAAAATCTTCTACGAACCGTCGGTAGTAACCCGCAAGTCCGAGAAAACTTCTCACCTCAGAAGCTGATGTGGGAGCGGGCCATGATTTGACTGCTGTGATCTTCTCTGGGTCCACTGATATACCATCACCCGTAACAATATGACCAAGAAATGATACCTCCTTGAGAAAGAAATCACACTTGCTAAGCTTCGCGAAAAGTCGCTCATTCCTCAACGTTCCGAAAACTATCCGTAGATGCTGCTCATGCTCCTCTCGACTCTTGGAGTAAATCAAGATATCATCTAGAAAGACTACTACAAATTTGTCCAAGTACTGGTGAAAGATCTTGTTCATTAAATTCATGAAGACTGCGGGAGCATTAGTCAAACCGAAAGGCATGACCAAGAACTCATAGTGTCCATACCTCGATCGAAAAGCCGTCTTTGCAATGTCTTCCTTCCGATCCTTCAATTGGTGATAGCCTGATCGTAAGTCAATCTTGGAGAATACTTTTGCTCCACTCAGTTGATCGAATAGATCATCTATACGCGGCAAGGGATACTTGTTCTTCACCGTCACTACATTCAATGCTCTGTAATCGATGCACATACGCACTGTCCCGTCTTTCTTAGGTACAAAAAGAACGGGTGCTTCCCATGGTGAGGCACTGGCACGAATAAATCCCTTCTCCAATAAGTCACCAATCTGCGTCTTCATCTCCACCAACTCCTTGGGTGCCAGATGATATACTCGAGATAAAATAGGCTCGGCTCCGGGAATAAGCTCAATAGAAAACTCAATATCTCGGTCAGGTGGTAGTCCTAGCAATTCCTCGGGGAATACATCCTCGAACTCGGTGATAATAGGGTGCTGAGGGGTGTCATGCATCATCATATGAGTCCCCAATGTGGGTGTATCACAACTCTCTCCGTCTTCTTTGGTGAACTCAAACTCTGCCGCATTCGATGGTCTAAAGATAATACTTCTTTTGTGGTAGTCTATGAGAGCGAAATGCTGGCTCAACCAGTCCATTCCAAGTACCACATCAAATGTCGGCATAGGGAATACACTAAGTCGTGCCATTGTCTCTCTGCCACTTATCACTATAGGACAACGTGCCAATAATGGTGATAGCTAGTGGTAACCGACCTATTTCGGGCGGCTCCGAGGCGAGTAGTAGCCAGGCAGTAATGTCTGAGGCTACTTCTGCGAGGGTGAAACCTGTACTAGCAGATGACAGACTTGTCGCTGGACCAAGCCATGGTAAGATTGCCTCTACTTTTGATCCTTTTCAATTAGTTGCTAATGACAACAACAAAAAATGATAAGGTTCATTTGATTTTGCTGAAGAACATCTGGGAGGGGCAGCTAGCTCTACGATGGCTCCTCTATCCATAGAGCCCTCCAAAGCTGAACGTCTATCCCAGGCACCTGCTGCTTCGTCGTCAATGGGAATAGCCGCTACACCTGGTACTCTGGCTACTAACCGATTTATCATTAGCTCCTTCACCAACCTTTTCTTTAATTCGTTGGGACCCTTGGTAGATAGGGTGATAGAGAAAGAAGATGCTGGTTTCTCAACAGTTAGAGGCCCAACCTCCTATCTGATCAATGCCATCCGCAGTCAAGGCGACGAGGCTCAGGCTGTTTTTCTTGAACATATATTAGATGAGCTGGAGGCATCGGTTAGAATCTACAAAGAGCTTAATAGGGGGAGATGGAGCTCTTGGTACAAGCTAAATTCAAGAAGATGTCACAAGAAGTTGCAGTTGCGAAGGTTGATCTCCAATTCTCTTGGACACTTTCTCTACTAAGTCTGCTGAGTATAATTCCCAAGTGGAAACAATAGCATCTGTTGCTGAAGAGAAGGAGATGAAAGTTGCTGAGCTACAAGCAGAATCTGCCCGTCTTCAAGAAGAGCTGAGACTTGTTCAGCTTGCTCTGGAGGATGAGGCCACACAACATCAGGCTGCAGTTCAACAACTGAACGCTCTGACTCAGGAAAGAGATGAGTACGTCGCAACTCATCAAGATGAAATCTCTCGCAGGATAGTAACCATGCCATCCTTCGACGATAAGTCTGGGATGGAGGAAGCTAGGAAGCGAGTGATGGACTCTCGTGAGGAGCGACTGCAATCTTTAAAGCAGCAGATGACTAGCTTGATGACCCCGCCATCGGAATGAGAAAGACTTTTTGTATCTTTAATTTTTTGGTGACATGTAATGTTGTAATGTCTTTCAATTTTGATCAATCAATAAAAAGACATTTTCTTTGTGGCTCTATAATTTATTGCATATCTTATTCACATATAAATAATAGCGATAGAAAATATATTCAGAGGTGCAAGACATGATATATTTCTTGATTTTAGAAAATAATCATATTCAATTATATCTGCTCAGAGATAATGTGGACATGGCAGAATATAATTTATTGAATATCATTATTTCGGTAGACAACTTAATCAAAGATGACAAGTTGCTGATATGAATGAAATGGATGATTCGTCAAAATGTGTGAACGAAATGAATCGTCGGGATGAACGGATGAACCGTCAAATGAATTATAATGAATGGACGAACAATCAGATGAATATGATGAACAGATGAACCGTCGGATGAATGTAATGAACGGGCGAACCGTCGGATGAATATGATGAACGGACGAACCGTTGGATGAATGTAATGAACGAACGAACCGTCGAAAAAATAAACGGACGAACCGTCAGATGAATGTGATGAACGGATGAGCCATCAGATGAATGTAGTGAACGAGTGAACCATCAAAAAAATGAACGGGCGAACCGTCAGATGAATGTAATGAACGGACGAGCCGTCAGATGAATGGAATTAACGGGTGAACCGTCGAAAAAATGAACGGGCGAACCGTCAGATGAATGTAATGAACGGACGAGCCGTCAGATGAGTGTGTCGCTTCCTTGTCTTACGAATCTCTGTCTATAAATAGAACAGAAAATCAGATAGACTGATCACTTTCACTTTTCAACATAAAGATGTCGTCTGGAGATGCATCCAAGAAGGCTGAGATCACCTCAAAGGTTGAAGCGGTTACTGAAGAACGTCCAGTTGAGCCGGCTCAGCCAAAGCAGACAGAGGCAGACGAAGGTTCATCTGTGTCCAAGCCGCCAAGGGATATCTTGGATCTTCTTGGTATAGCTCAATATGTTGTTGAGCCAATAGTCATTTCTCGTCAAGCGCTTCTAATTCTTGGAGTCGAAGAAAGTCTTTATTCTCTGTAGTGAGTTCGTTGGCGATAGCAATCCTCAAAGACGGAATTTGAAGCTCCAGGGGTAGAACTGCTTCACAGCCGTACACTAGACAGAAGGGTGTACAGCCTGTAGGGTTGCGGACCGTAGTACGGTAGGCCCAAAGACATTCCCCAAGCTTTTCACTCCAGTTTCGTTTGTTAGTAGACACAAACTTTTTAAGGAGCTTGATGATAGTCTTGTTGAAAGCTTCAGCTAAGCCATTAGCAGCAGGATTGTAGGCTGTCGAAGCGATATTGTCAATCCGATGATCGTCACAGAACCTTGTGAACTTTTGGCTGATGAACTGAGGTCCGTTGTCATGAATGATTCGTCGAGGTACACCAAATCTATAGATGACATGGTGTTTGACGAAATTGATGACACTGCTGGTCCTGACTTCCGCCAATGGTATAGCTTCGGCCCATTTAGAGAAAAGTCGGTTATTGCCAGTATGAAACATTGTCCTCTAGAAGAAGGAGGATTAATAGGACCTATAATGTCCATGCCTCAGGCTTCAAAAGGCCAGGAAGCAGCAGTCAGATGAAGAAATTTCGACGGTTGATGAATGAAATCTGCGTGGATTTAACAAGCTCGACATTTCCTTGCATATTCGATGGCATCAGATACCATAGAAGGCCAGTAGTAACCCATGCGTCGAATACGATCCTATAGCTTAGGACCAGGTTGATGTGCTCCGTAGACACCGTCGTAAGCTTCACACAATACTTGCTTTGTTTCATCACCAGCAAGACAGCGCAAGAGTAAGCCGTCATAAGTTCGTCGATAAAGAGTTTTGGTGGTCTGATTGTAATAGAATCGTAGAGACCGCCGATGAATACCCGTAGCTTCCTTGGGATCTTCAGGGAGTATGTCATGAACTACGAAGTCGATGAAAGGATTTCTCCAATCTGTATTCATAACATTGGTTTCAGTAAGATTACTGAACTCAATATTATGATTGTTTTCGACATAGAACAATTCTCGATTAGAGATAACCACCACCTGCTGTCTTTTGATAGGGATGGCTAAGACTGCTGCAAGATTGGCCAAAGCGTCGGCTTCAGCATTGCAAGCTCGACAAACATATTCGATGAAGAAGGCTTTGAATGATGTAGCCATGTTGATTGCCTCTTCATAGTAAGGTACTAGATCTTGATGGCGAACTTCATAGGTTCCTCTAACCTGATTAACAACTAGCTTGGAGTCACCATAAACTTCAAGATACTCGACGTCTAGTTGTTTAGCTAACTGAAGACCGATGAGTAGAGCGTTATATTCTGCTACATTGTTGAAGCAAGGTTCGTCTAAGGAATAGGCTCTTTGAATAGCTGACCCGTCTGGAGAAACATGGACAACTCCAACTCCTACAATAATGGCACCATTGGGTCCAATCCTGGATGCACCGTCAAAGAATAGACGCCAAGTAGGAAATTCTTCGAAGATCATATTTGATTCCAATGTCTCATCTGGAATTTTATCATAGAGTTTGGATGTCTCTGGAACAGGATGAGCTGCTAAGAAATCTGCCAGTGCTTGACCTTTGACAAACTTTTGAGGAACATATACCATATCATATTGGGCCAGCAGAATGGCCCATGTAGCCAGCCGAGAATTGAGTGTGCTGGGTTTCTTCATCAGTACCCGAAGAGGATTAACTCGGGATATGACATGAATAGTTTGGCCAATGATGTAATGCCTCGTCTTTTGAACAGCAAACATAAGAGCTAGGCATTCTTTTTCAACCGGACTATAACGGTGTTCGGCACCAATCATAGTACGACTGAGGTAGTAGATGGCCTGTTCGTGACCTTCTTTGTTCTTTTGGGCAAGTAGAGCACCCAATGAATGATCCATAGCACGGACATACATTAAGAATGGTATGCCTGAAATCGGTGGCACCAAGACTGGTGGGTTCATAAGATATCGCTTTATGTCGTCAAATGCTCGTTGACATTCTTCAGTCCAAATGAAAGATACACCCTTCTTCATTAGTTGAGTAAATGGTCTGCAGCGTCTAGACAGATTCGAAATGAACCTCCTGATGTATGCAAGTCGACCTTGGAATCCTCGTAGCTCTTTTAGGTTGCGTGGAGGACGCATCTCTTGAATGGCTTTAATCTTCTCGGGATCCACGTGTATACCCTTAGAGGTAATGACGAAGCCGAGAAATTTGCCACTAGAGACACCCAAGAATAACTTGGTGGGATTTATTTTGAGTTGATGTTGGTGCATGAGATTAAAGATAGTTCTCAAGTCTTGAATGTGATCTTCCTTTAGACGACTTTTGACAGCAATATCGTCGACGTAGCATTCGACAGTCTTGCACAGATGATCTCGAAAGATGGTACTCATAGCTCGTTGGTAAGTTGCACCAGCGTTCTTGAGACCAAATGGCATTACGGTATAGCAGTAGACTCCACGAGGAGTGCGGAAAGAAGTATGCTTTTTTATCTTCAGGATTCATCCAAATCTGATTCTATCCAGAGAATCCATCCATGAAAGATATTCGCTCGAACCCACAGGTGTTATCAATCATGACGTCCGTGATAGGGAGAGGAAATTCATCTTTTGGACAGGGTTCATTAAGATCCCGAAAGTCGATGCAAACTCGAACTTTGCCAGTTTTTTTCAGGACTAGAACGACATTGGCTACCCAATCAGGATGCTGCTCTTCTCGGATAAAGCCATAAGCGATGAGCTTCTTGACTTCATCGTCGATTGCGTCCATCATTTCTGGTTTAAAGCATCGTTGTTGTTGTTTGACCGATTTTGCATTAGGCAGGATATTCAATTTGTGAGTAGCAACTTTGGGATCTAGACTTGGCATGTCTCATAGCTCCAAGCAAAGACGTCAATGTATTCTTGAATAAGAAAAATTAATTCTTGCTTATCTGCCTCTAGGAGGTTCTTGCTGATAAATATTGGACGAGGTGACCCGCTCTCTCCTACATCAATTTGAACCAATTGATCTTCGGTAGGAGGTTCCCTTTGTTCGAATCGGAGTTCCCATTGGGTATCCATTCGTTGAGCCCAAGGATCTGTTTCGAGATTTTCTTCAATATCCTCGTCATAGCCTTCTGAAAGTTCAACGGAGACCATGTTAGACGATACGATCAATTGATGAACTTGACCGATGCTGGTGTCAGAATCCCATGATCTGGAATCAGAAGAGTTAGAGCGCTCTTCACTATCGGATTTGGAGCCTGTTGGGGATAATACCGGAGGTGAAGAATATCCAAGACCTCTTTTGGTCCTGCTATAGTACATCTCTGACTTTCCTTTCGGAACAGCCGTATGGATAGGAGTTCTTCTACCCTTGCCGTAGTTGAGGCCATTTTTGAAGTCATAACCCATCTTTCGGATGATATCTTTTGATTGTTGACTGTAATGACGAAGTTGAAGATGCCCTGTATCGTTACTTTTGCTATCATCCGTATAGCTGAATTGTTGTTCTGGTCCTTTACTAAAAAGTATTGGACTCTCACCTTTCTTTCGAGAAGGGACAACAAAGTTTGAATCATCTGGGTGTTCGAGTAAGTCTTCTGTTTGAAGAGACTGTACAACTCCCATTGTAAATGACTGAAAGCTATCTAATATATCCAAATAGCACTTAGCATGATAAATGACATCAGTATACTGGAAAGTAGATGCTTTTTTATTGATTTGTACATCTGTATTTACAACAGGATCTTTAGCCTTAGCAAGCTTAGTTAGATTGATTACAAGAGGAGGGAAAGAAGAACGTGGAGGAGGATTAGCCTTGTTACGACGGAGGTAAATAACAAGCGGCTCAGAAGAGGTGAGCTCCCTTTTATCCTTGTTATGAGCTAAATCAATAACAAGTGGCTCGGAAGAGGTGAGCTGCCTTTTTTCCTTGTTACGACGTAAGTCGATAACAAGTGGCTCAGAAGAGGTGAGCTCCCTTTGATCCTATCCATCATCAGTTGGCTGCTTCTGGACTGGCAAGTGAATAGCCAGTGGTTTGGAGGATTGAGGACGAGAAACACGCCCTTTGACAGGTATAATGAGGGTGTCATTAGGCACTGCTTCTTGTTCTTCTTCAGTGTCCAAAGACAGTACTACTTTCATAAACTCATCCTTGTACATACGAGCATCGTTGCAGTATGCTTCAACACCTTTGAAAGGATAGAGATCAGCAACCTCCTTTTGAACCTCTCCATTGTCATCGACATACTTGAAACATTGATGGAGAGTCGAAGGAACAATGTTATGCTCATGCAGGAATGGTCTCCCTAACAGAGCATTGTAAGAACAACCATGGTTATCAATGATGTAGAAAGTCACCTTTGTGCGGAGATTGCCTATTTGGAGTTTTAGGCGAATCTTGCCCAGAGGCTCACTCCTTCCTTGATTGAACCCAAAGATAGTGGTGATTGTACTGGAAAGACTATGCACTGGGATCTTCAATGCATCTAACATTGTCTTCGGCATGATGCTGAGAGCAGACCCTGGATCTATCAGAATACGATCGACTTTCATCGAGTCGACATATCCTGTATAGTATAGAGGACGGTCGTGCCTATTGACTTCCATCAGTATGTCATCCTGTATGAAAGTTATGTTTGAAATTAACTCCAACACACTATGACAATGGAGGCAAGAGATTGGCTCTGCTTTCGGCTTCTTCAGAAGGGCTAGACAGGTTTCTGCCTGTATTAGAGCTTCACTCAAAGTTTCTCGAGTCTCTTTGGAGAGGCGCGAGAGCTCGAAGATTGACAGCCGGGCCGGTGTATTGGCTAATTGAGCCAAGATATCAAAGTTGTAAGGCTTTTCAAGTCCAGAAGGAGATGACTTCATCAAAGGCTTGTCGAAGCGGACTTGTTGTTTGCCTTTGTCAGCTACTGTCGGCTTGGGAGGGGTAGGTTCTACAACCGGTGAGGATGTAACAGGAATGTCCTCAGTGGAAGCAGGTTGCACTGGAGCAGGCTCAGAAGAAGAAGCAGGATTCTCTTGAGCTTCGGGATAATCCTTTAGATAGGCTTTCCCTGATCTGGTGTCCAGCAGGATTTCCTCATCAACTATGGGGTCAAAAGACACCATATTGCAAATCTTTGTCTTGCCTTTGGAGCAGTCTTTCTTCTTAGAGGAAGTGGGAACTTCGAACTCCGAAGCAAGATCAGGATGAATCCATATAATCTCGCCATTGTCAAGAGACAAGGGGACGAGACCTTCACTTCGTGGAGGAGGGAGATTCTCGATTTCAAGAGTAGCTTTGGGGATAGGGATGACACCATGTTGTACCATCTGCGGAGGGAAGTCACCGAATTAAACTTAGACCATATTCGCGGTAACAATCTTCTCGTCTTGCTGCAGAGTAACAACACCAGCATTGACTAACTCCTGAATTTTGCCTTTGAGCACATAACATGCTCGAGTGGGATGCCCAATGAACCTGTGATAAACACAGTATTTGGGATGATCAGTCTTACCGACTTCATCAGGCTTCTTCGGGTCTGGGAGTTGGAGCTTATTGCTTTTAATCAAGCAATCAAAGATGCTTACGGTGTCATTCTCGTCAAATGAGTACTATACTTTCGGACGAGGTTCCCTTGGTGGAGGTGCTGAAGGAGTAGAAGTAGACGTAGGTGGAGCTACGTTGACCGCCAGAGATTCTTTGTTCTTCAAGTTGATATTCAAAGTCTCTTTTCCCTTACGGTTGTTCTGGCGATTACCACCACTCGATGTCTGGTATTCATCCCGGTCGGGGTTAGACATGTGTACCCCTAGCTGCTTGAATTTGTCAGCACTAACTTCAGCTGCTTTAGCATTGACAATGAAGAATGTCCAATCTTGGAACTGAGTTGACCCTGTCCACATGCTGATGATAGGCAAAAGATTTGCCTTGCAGGTGTCTATGGTCACAGTGGCCGGAGTTCCAGGAGGCATTTTTAAAGCTTCTCGACGGAACCTTTCAATGAAACTCTCAGTGGTTTCATTGTGTCTTTGTTTAATTTTATTAAGGCCTGACATAGTCATGTCATTGATCCTCTCATAGAATCATTCCAAGAAGATTTGTTTGAGACCTGAGAAAGAGGTGATACAGCCATCGGACAAACTCCTGTACCAATCGTATGCTACGTCGGCTAAACAGCCAACGAATACCCTGGTAAGAAGAGCGTCATTTGGCTGAAGTTGGACAATCATTACCTCAAAGTGGTTAATAAACTGACTGGGAGAAGTGTTTCCATCAAACAGGGAGATTGTTGGAATCTTGTACTTTAGAGAAAATGGGACTTCCTTCCATTCAACTGGGTAGGGTTGTTTGATCCCCAACCTCTGCAAGTTGTCCTTCTCTTTGAAGAACTCGAATTGAGTGCGCAGGAGTTTGACAGCTTCATTGGCATCCTCTACTGATGTAGAAGGAGAGGCTGAATCAGAGTGTTAGGGGGAGGAACAGCGTGGTAAGCACTACCCCCAGCACCTGACTGACTGGGTGTAGGTTGAATCTGTACAGGGGGTACTTGAGGAGATGCTACCCCCAGCCCTGTATTGATAGGCACCGACGATGCTATAATCTCCGGATTTGTAGCAGGTACGATCGGTGGTACTGTATGTTGGGCTACGATGATAGAATGCATACTTGCAGCCATTTCAGCCATGGTCTTCAACTTGTCTTCTAGTGCAGCTATCCGTTGTTCTTGACTTGCTGAACTGGAAGCATCTGGGTCTTCAGTGACAACATAAGCTGTCGCTTCTCTAGGTACAAAGACACTATCTGTTCAGAACTTTCACTGTATGCATCATAGTCGGAGAAAGAATCATCTCCTGAGTGAGAAAGAGGAAGATGACCGGAAGGATCTTGGAGAAGATTCCTTTGACCGATTGTATCTCGGCTTCAGGATCGGGTATGTCGAAATACTCCTTCAGAAGATTCTTGGAGTAGATCTAAATACCGCTGGCTTGGCTTGCGAGGCTTGTCGTGCTGAGCACTTCCTACCCCAGTGTCTCTGGAAGTCATGTTGATGGAAGCGTACAACACTTCGTCTTCATCTTCTGACATAGGTTCAGACGTTGTAAAATTCAAACGATCGAAGATAGATCATTTTGTTGTCTGACAACAACACTTGATGACAACCTTGTGATTACATTAGTGTCCAAGTGGTTACACTGGAGGTGTTGAGATGTTGTCACATTTTTATTTAAGGTGTTCTCGGAGATCAGGAACAATGACGAGACGAGAAGAAGTTCGAGGGATATGTTCTTTGACAACATTCGGAACATGGTTCTGATTCTTCAAATGTTTTGTCCCTTGAGTGTACAAGGAAGTACTCATTTCATTAGCATAGGTATCAGGATTTTTGATCCTGGAAGTTTGCCTCTGATGCTGGTTGGTCTTCGGCATTGGCTGTTTGCATTTCGCCGAGGTTGGTCTATTGAGATAAGTTCTTAGATCAGCAAATTCACCCCCAGGGGTTTCTGTCTGAGACACCAGCAATTTTCCCTATTTTGAACGGGATATCTTGAGAGTTGGAAGATCTTGGAATTCTGCTACCGGAGTAGACAGAATACCTCTTTGATCAGTACACTTTCCATTGGCAAGGATGGAAGAAGAACCCTTGTTTGAGAGAGTTCTTGTACTGATTGGTGCCGGAGCACGTTCAGATTGATCTTCTACGGTAAAAACTGAGGAAGACTGAGAAAAGACCAAAGGGCCTTTTCCTTTATTTTGTGAAGAAGGGTTAGCTAAAGAGCGTTTCTCTCTGTTATCTTCCAAGTCGTAGGACGAGGAAGTTTGAGAAAAGACCAACGGGCCTTTTCCTTTGTTCTGGGGAGGAGGAGGAATAGCCAAAAGACTACCCCCAGTGGATTGTGCTGGAGCAACAGGGTGTTTGGGAAGAGGAGCAGAGGTTTTTCCTTTGCTGTGAGAAGAAGGGAGGTTAGCCAAAGGGCTGTCCCTCTTAGACTGCGCTAGCACAGTTTGCGCAGGGGTTGAAGTGGCTGTTGTCGCACTGGCAGGTTACGGATGAGGAGCTTTGACAGAAGGTCTTCTGGCCACAGTCACAGCAGCTTGCGCAGCAGGAGTTTTGATGCCAGAGTTCTTGATTTGTACTCTGGTTGCTGGAGTGGTGGACTGCGCAGGCAGAGTTGCAGCCAACTGCGCCAGGGGAAGAGGAATCTTGTACTTTGACAGAGCAGCATAGGAAGTAGGTTGTGCACTGGCAAGGGGAGCAGCATATATGCATGGGAAGTAGCAGCAGACTGCGCAGCAGAGACAGCAGCAAAGACAATAGACTGTGCAGCAGACTGAACAGCAGAGGCAGTAAACTGCACAATAGTCTTGGGGACCCACACTGGGTGAACTTTGCTCGTGGCAGAAGTTGTTGTAGTGTGAGGGGTGGTCCTGGAGTTGATCGTCGCCTCGTAGGCCGTCTGGTTGACCTTTACAACCAGCGTCTTCTGCATCTTTCCGATAGACGCAACGTCACATTGAGTTGTCACTTCCTCGTCGGAGGAGAAAGTCGTCCCCAGCAGAGTCGCCATTTTGTTTGCAAAAATAAAAGTTGATCTTTATTTCACAAACTTTGTATGAAGATTACAAGAATTCTAGAAAAGTACAACTATAGGAATCCGATCTGAATGACGATTGCTTTATCCCTTGGACGATGTAAACTTTGAAGACGATAGCCTCTGAAGAATGCAGCAGCACTTTGGCAAGAACTCCTGATCGCTGGTGATGACTCTGATCTGATTTGGGATGATCTAGGGTGATCTCTGTGTATAATAATGAAGACTTGAAACTCTATTTATAGAGTTCTGGAAATAACTAACTTTTAGTTATTCTGAGTTGTGCAGAATGAATTGTGCAGACATGGGACTGCATAAGCAACGAACTGCGCAGGCAGTTACTCAATCGTGGACCACCTGTATGGGACACGTGGCATTGTTTGATTGAAATGTGCTTGGTCGTGTACAGACGGTTGCCACATGGTGAGTAATTGATGGCATGTAGGCCACGTGTAAATTGTCATTTGTCTTGATGGAGTGCGCCACATGAATTACGCTGGCTTTAGATTGTGCTAGATTGAATTGCGCTGCAGAGAGTTTGGCAGATTGTGCTTCGGTTGGGCTGATAGCTTGCGCTGCATGTACAGCTATCCTCGAGCGCTGTGCTGCACGATAAACGAACAGTTTCCTCGTTCTTCGGGCTGACAGCTGTCAGAAGATCTGATTTTCTGTCAGATAATGATGACGAGGCCACGTCAGCTAGCGCACTTAGATGAGTGTGCAGTTCAGTCTGTATAATTGAAGTATTGAGCAATCTTTCTCCTGCGCAGTTCAATTGAAGAGTGCACAACTTGATTTTCTTTGCCTTTTTGATGGGTGCAACTTGATTTTTAGGACCTATACTGATGAAGATGGATTTGGAAGAAGATCCATCCCTAAGGTCGATCTGCTCGACTTCGTCTTCGGTAGGGGGTTCGCGTAATTCAAAGCGAGACTCCCACTGTTCTCCTAAGCGTTGAGCCCAGGGTTCTTCTTCGAAGAATTCTGGCGTTTGGTCTTCGCCTTCATCTTCTTAAGATTGTACAGATGTCATGTTGGCTGATAGCACTTTCTTGAAGACCGATTCGATACTGGTATCGGAATCCCAGGTTGATGCTTCAGATGAATGAGAATGCTCTACTTCTTCTGCCTCCGAACTCTCTGGAGTTGACGGTGGCGTGACATAGCCCACCCCCCGTCTAGTTCGATGATAGTAGTCCTGCGGCTTTCCTCTATACGTTGGAAGCCGGAGAGGAAGACGTCGACCCTTGCCGTAGTTCAGGCCTTTGTTGCTTTTTAGGTCATAACCCATCTTTTGGATGAGGTACTTTGCCTTGTCCGTGTACCGATAGACTTGTATCCTGCCGGTATCTGGTTCTTGCTCGAGTGGCGGGAGGTCTTGACGACGCTCGACTTTGCCGAAGATGATGGATTTTTCGTCTCGATTCCGCGATGGGACTACAAAACAGACCCCTTGGGACGGGACTACTCGATTTATATGATGGACGGTCGTTATTTGTGTTTGCAACGACCGTAGAGCGTTATCTAATGTATACATGGCATTCTAATGTGGAAGACTATAATAATTAAAAGACACTCTATTATTGATGAAACACGAGATTTTGTCCCACGGGATTACATTGTCCAGAGAGGGTGCATCTACATCGACAGAGATATATTCCCCTAGCTCTTCATCTGTGAGTACTGGGATTGGATCAGGAGAGTCCACCACAGCTTTGATCTTGGGGTGTGAGAGGGCTATGTGGGCCTTCTCCGACAGTTTGGATGAGACCGATGATTGCGGCGGCTTGCCCTTAAGACGCACCTTCAGAGGTGCCTCAACTGCGCCTTCAGTGATTGGTGCCTTTCCCTGTAGTTTTGCCACAAGGGGAGCCGATATTTGAGGCGGCTTTCCCTTGAGCCGTATCTTCAAGGGAGCTTCAGTGGGTGTTCTACCTGGTGCAGTTGGTGCTTTTCCAGGCAGCTTGATGTTCATAGGAGGCAACGTCTAAGACGGCTTCCCTTTGAGTCGAATTTTCAAAGAAGCGTCTGGAATCACCTCTAGCTCCATGTTCGGCTCTGCTACCGCTTCTGCTTCGTCGTCAGCATCATTGGTTTCCTCCTCGTCAGGTGACTTGTACAAGGTGGAATCTGTGAAGTAGGCTTCAACCCCCTTGAAAGGGTCGATGTCCGTGAACTCCGTCCGGATGATGTCATTGGTGGACACGTATTTCATACATTGGTGGAGTGTAAATGGCACCACCATGTACTCATGCAGCCATGGACGACCTAGTAGGAGGTTGTAGTTGACATCAACGTCCACGACATAGCAAGTGACCTCAGTTCTGAGGTTACCAATATGACACTTCAGCCGTATTTTTCCCAGCGGCTCGCTTTTGCAAGCATTGAAGCCACTGATTATTGTGTTGGAAGGCGCCAGTCGGTACATTAGGATCCCCAGTGTTGAGAGCAGCATCTTTGGGATGATGCTGAGGGAAGATTCCGGATCGATCTGAATCCGCTTTACCTTGACGGAACCGATATACCCTGTATAATATAGAGGCCAGTTGTGTCGGTTGTGCTTGAGCAGCATGTCTTGTTGGGTGAAGGTTATGTTGGGGATAACTTCATCCGTACAAAGACAGTACGCACATGTAGTCGAGAGATTTTCAGGCTGCTTGACCTGACTGATGAAGGACTCAGCATCCTTCAGAGCTTCACAGAGAGCTTCATGAGTGTCCTTGGAAAGACGAAGAAGCTCAAACAGAGATAGGCGGCAGGAGTACTGGCAAGTTGTGCCAGTAAGTCAAAGTTGTGGGGCTTGGCTAGCCCCAAAGCATTCTCCTTTCGCAGAGGCTTGTCGAAACTGGCCTCTACATGCTTCTGTTTATTGGCTGTTGAGGGCTTAGATGGGCCCTCTTCCTGGGCAGCAGGGACGGTACAAGGAGGCACCACCTCGATGGCAGCTTCATCGGGTCGGGCGTTCTGATGTGAACGCGTCTATACAGGAAGTGTCTCTTCCACAGAGGAAGAGACCATGCGGCAAGACTTGATCTTTCGGCCCTTAGTTTTGGAGGCAGAGCGTACCTCCGGTTGAGTAACCTCGGAGACAAGATCCGGGTAAACCCATAAGACCTCTTCCCGAGATGTGGTGAGTGGGATGAGCCACTCACGTTGTCACGAGTAGGTGGTAATTTAACCACCTCCATTGTCGCCTTAGGGATGGGGACGACGCCATCTTGTGTTGTGGTTGGCGGCAAGGTGCCAAATTGAAGCGACACCAGGTTGGCCGAGACCGTTTTCTCCTCGTAGTCGACGGAGATAACATCCGCATTGATCATGCGCTGGATATAGTTTTTGAGGACGTAGCAGTCCTTAGTTTGATGTCCGATAAACTGATGGTAGTGACAGTACCTCGGATTGTCCACTTTCCCAACCTCGTCGGGACGCTTTGGGTCCGGCAATTTGATCTTGTCATCCTGCTTCAGTATCTCAAAGAGTTGCAGGGTGTCTTCATCGTTGAAAGAATAAACCTCCTTTGGCCTTGGTACAAGTGGAGGCTTATGAGTAGGTGCTGATGCACCTTTGGAGGCATTGACAGTCAACGCCTGTTTCCCCTTCGTCTCTCGTCCGGGGTTGCTGGCTGCAGGTCGTTTCCCCTTGTCCTCAAAGGCAGGAAAACTAACTCCCAGAAGGCGAGCATTGGACGCCTTCTTTTCTGCTGCTTCGGCTTCGATGATCAAGGAACTCCAGTCAGGAGGAGGAGTGGAGTTGAGCCAGAGTTTGACTGCAGGCAGCATGTTCATGCTGCAGGAGGAGAAGAGTGCATGTTCTGGTATGCCCGGGCAGTCTAAAGCAGGCCTGTCGGAAGCGTTCGATGAATACTCGAACTATTTCCTTCTCCTTCTGGCGTATCTCTATGAGGGACGCCATTGTCAAGTCCTTTCCGCCATCGTAGAAACGGTCGAGGAAGAGACACGTCAAGTCGTCGAAGGAAGATATAGAGTTATCGGGGAGGCTGCAGTACCAGTCGTACGCCACTCCTTTCAGTGCCCCGACAAATATGCTGGTGAGTAGTGCATCCTCCTTCGGAAGATGTCCCGTTTGTGACTGGAAGTACGTCAGATAGCGACGGAGAGAGTCCTTTCCATCGTACGGCGTCAATGTTTGCGGTTTATACTTAGAAGGATAAACCACTTTTTTCCATTCGAGGGGATAGGGTTGGGGGATCCCCATCTTCTGGCGCTCTTCTTGTCTGTTCCTGGACTCAAAGCGCTCGTACAAGTCCCTGATCATTTCCACCATGTCTTCCGTGGAGCTGGGAGTCAGGGAAGGTGGTACAGCCTGGAGTTGAGCATTTGATGGCTCCGACGTCCGATGTGCTTCGCGGCGATCCGTATCCAAGGATACCCGTTGAAGGGGTACACTTGATTCTCCATTGGCCCCTGGGTCAGGACCGGTAGAAGGTGCCCTGGCCAAAGCTGACCGTATCTCAAATACTGCATGAGTCAGTGTTTGCATGGAGGTAGAGAGGGTTTTGAGTCCTCCCTCCAGGGTATCCATGCGCTGGACGAGGTCTGCTGGCGGCGTATCCGGCTCGGTATCACCCCCAGTCATGTATACTGTCATGACACGGCTAGAGTTGGATGGGTCAGTTGAGGCTTCGCTTTTGGCCTCGCTTCCTTGTAGGGAAGTTGTCTCTCCTGGAGCTTCGTCTTGGCTACCTCCAACTATGTTTTAGAGGACACCCTCGTCTTCGAGAGAAGTATCTGCAAGGGCCTGATTACCCCCAGTTCTGTCTTGGAGGACTTTTTCGTCTTCGAGGCGGAGGTCCACAGGGGCCAGACTACCCCCAGCTACGTCCGGGAGGCTGACTTCATCTCCAGGATGAAGATCCACCCTAGCTGTGCTCTGGAGGACATCTTCGTCTTTAGAAGGAGGATCAACAAGGGCTTGACTACCCCCAGCTTCCTCCAGGATCTTCTTTCTCCCCCGAGTGCCTTTGAACACTCCAGAGGATGGAACAATTGTCTTGGTTCTCCTCGGCTGGCTCTTGGACGAGGACGAGGAATGACCAGTCGCCTTTCGGATCGACGAGGATTTAGAGATTACGTTGCATGAAGCAACCTTTAGTCCTGATTCCTCTTCAATTGACACCTTCTTCCCGAGGCGACGTCGGAGAGGTGTTGAAGATTGCAGCCGCTGGAACACCGACTGCCTTGGTGGCAGGACTGCTATTTTGTAACAACAGTTCATGGTGACTACAGCACAGGCGTGCCCTGTAAGGGGCGCATTGTGCTTGTCAGGCGACTCTCCTGACCGACATTTATGAGTGATCACATTACGCAGATCGTTGGAGGAGAGTGCCACCTTCGCACCCCTATCAGGCGCATGGCAAGGCCAAGCGCCGGGGTGGTCAAGTGAATGCTGCGCCCCCTAATCCAACACCAAACAGGCGCTCAGATCAGTAGTGGGGAAACAACATTTACAGTGACTTGAACGAACCTCAGACGCACAATCATAGGAGGCGTGGGAGTTCAAGACCACAGGGTTTGCCTTGCTCGACTTGGTTACGAACGCAACAGATGCGCCCAAGTGAGACAAGGACTTTGAAGGTCGACTCATTTCCAGCGCAGAAGCACCCGAGTCGACCTTATATAGCTTACCATCAGCAGCGCGCATGATTGTGAGCGCATGCTTCTGGTTTGCTGCCGGCATAACATGTTTGAGGCGTATGGCCCGTACTGCCTTGGACTTCTTCGTACCAGCCCGTTGGGGTACATAGTACTCAGAGTCTAAATTCTCCACGCCACTGTAGCGAGTGAGTCTGTCAAAGACAAAGACCTTCTATGGCGCATCAGAGGTGATGCACGGGGCATTAGCTGTGCCCCTGCTCTGTCGACGCATCTTCCTCGCCTGAGAGGGAGATGGCTGGGGGATGTGGTCAGCCGTATGTTTCTTCGAGAGATGCGCTGCACCGGTGGGCACATCTTGGCTGATGAGGATGTCAGCAGGAAGAGAAGACTGCATTGGCGCATCCCCTTTAGTGGTGGGGCCGGAGGCGTCGACCTTGCGCACCCAGACTTGGCGAGTCTTCTTCGGCTTCGGCAGCCGCTTCGAAGGACTCGCACTGCCTTCAGAGATGAACTCCTCATATGCCTGTTGATTGAGGCGTACGACCAGCGTCTTGTGGGAGGAGCCCACCTTCACATCATCGGATTGCGACACAGCTTTCTCGGTGGAGGAGAAAGAGGTCCCCAGCAGAGTTGCCAGCTTATTTGCCATTAAAATCTTTTGATGTAATTTCAATACAAACAGAACAGTGTTACAATGTAGGACTTAGACGTAGTCCTAGGAGTACACTTTTGTTTATCTGGGTCCCTTGTACCGATGGAGCGAGTGGTAATGCGTTGTCTCCGTTGACGATCTGACGACGGTTTTCGGTTCTCTGAAGGTCTGAGTTGGTCTGGTGCCGGAGCTTGCGGAGAGGAAGAAGACATTGAGTGTCTGTATCTGCCTCTCTCTATATGTTGTTTGTGGTTGTACAATGTGTGTCTCCGTCTGCCGGTGTGTATGTATGAGAAGAAAGTGATCCCTCTATTTATAGCTTTACAGGCTGGCTGCTCATGTGCGCATGTAGGATGCGCCTGTACGCAGGGATGCCACGTGGTGATTGCTGATGGAGGCGTATGGGCGATGCACTCTGATTGAGGAGTTGAACCTTTTTTGTTGCTGTTATGGGCTGCGGCAGAGCTGACACGTAGCAATGGAGAGAATCTTTCAGTTGCTGAGATCTTGGGTGATTAGCACCCCTTCATAGGCTGAATCAAGTCAAAGGACGCGTGTCGTAGGTCCATGGCTCGAAGATCTTAGATTTGGTGCGGAGTGATCTGATAGGATGCGCCTGGGATTGGGCGCATGAGGAGGCTTTGGCTCGTAACCTTTAGGAGTCACGAACCAGTCAGGGCACATGGCTTTTGAGGCGCATGCGAGGCTTCAGTAGTGACTTAACTTCTGTCTTTAGGGATCAGAGAAAAGTCTGAGGCGCATGGCTTTTGAGGCGCATGCAGAGGTTTAGGCGCATGGTTGCGAAGGCGCATACGAGATGGTTGGGCGGCCACGTGGCTTGTAATCGCCGGAGGAGAGTAATGATGGTGCTGACGTTGGCGACGCTTCGTCTTCTGAAAAAGCTGTCAACTGTTCAGTCCTCGGGGAACGTGCTGCCAACTTTGTCAGACTTTGGCATTTAATGTTCTTGACAGGTGATGGGCTGTTGAGTGGGCGCGCCGATCGGTGTTCCACTAGGCGCATTGGGACGCATGGGGGCACATCCTTATGAGGCTGATGGGAGCTGGGCGCGTCAGTACGATGCGCGGTCTGGCCGGCGCATCCGCTTTGCATGACACGTCTTTATGGGCTCGACTGTTACGTTCTTCGAGTGCTTTAAATAGCCATCTTTGACTTGGCTGAATTCGAAGCGTCAGGTTCATTACCATTCATTGTACGGGATTCAGAGAGCCAGCCACTTGGCGCATGGATTTGATTTGCCCGGCCTATAAATAGTGGCATAGAGAGGGTTTGCTCCTCGTTCTCTCACGTCCTTCCGAAATGAACTTGTTTGCTCGAGCACATTCTGTTGATGAGATGCTTCCGAGGGTGAAGATGCGACACATTGTCTTCATTAATGCACTTGAAGGTGACTGTTACATCCAAAAGTCGGAGTCGAGGGCTTCTGAGGCAGGCGGAAGGTGCATGTTGCTTCCAAAGATCGAGATGCTCGAGCCTCGTCTCCGTTATGCTGGAAGAGCCGCAGATCTGAATTGCGGTGCTCCGATCATCTTCCTTGGGCTTTGGGAGAGCTCCTCCTCCTACTATAGTGGGTATTGCCCATTCTGGTTGGGTTGAATGCTGCTCCTTTAGCCGCAGGTTGATTGCGGTGCTCTTCTCTTCCTTGGTTTGGGGAGCTCTTCCTCCAGCTAGAGGGTTGATTTCCACCATCGTTCTGCTCAATAAATGCTTCATTAGTCGAAGCATTTGATGGCACATATGCTGAGACTTCATGATGCGCCTGTAGGGCGCTAAAGGGTGGCACATAACTGAGCTGCTGAAGGGATGCACATAACTGAGCTGCTGAAGGGATACACATAACTGAGGATGCACATAACTGAGCTGCTGAAGAGATGCGCCTGGCTGAGAGATCATGGCGAGATGTGCCTGTTTGAGAGCGCATGGCGAGATACGCCTGTTTGAGAGCGCATGGCGGGATACGCCTGTTTGAGAGCGCATGGTGGTTGCTGCGCCTAGCTGTAGACTTAGGGTCTTTTCTTTGTAGAAATTTTCCTTTGTACAGCTCTTTTTAAGACATGTAATAGACTTTTATATGAAAATAAAAAATCCTCTTTTAATGTCAATACTTTTGCTTTGCTGTGCCAAGTACTTCCTCTGAGCTCCCTAGCGTATGTAATATTTGGCACATAGGATTTCTGGTCCTGAAATTCCATGCTTCTACAATGTTCCTTTTCTATGCTTCTACAAGACCTCCTTCAAAGTTCTCAATTTGTAAAATTGAAATACTTTGAATAAGAAGCATGCCTATGTCCGCATAAGCTCCTCGTACTGCATAGACTCTTCTGGTCGCATAGGATGTTCTGGCCGCATGGATATTCTGGCCGCATAGACTGTTCTGTGCCACGTAGGCATCTCATTTATTTGCCTTTGATTTGCTTTGATTTAAAACCGTCTTTTGGGATAGGATCCCAAGAGTCAGCTTTAAATATTTAGATTTTGCCTTAATGATTAGGATTAATCTTTTCTCATGCAGGGATTAGAAATCCAAGAGTCGGCTTCGTTTTCTAGGCGGCACGTCATGCGAAGCGTCCCTTGATCCGCACGCCCCCTCCCCCCATCAGCCTATAAATATGGGTTCTTTGGGAGAGAGAGACTATTTACTTTCTTTTCTCTTCAACTTTTTTTACCCTAGTTGCCGTCGTCTTCTCTCTCAATCACCGATCAACAATAGCCCCCAAAGCTTCCTCTAGCGCTGCGACGAAGGGTAAGAGAGCGGCTTGTTCATCGACTGAGACGCCCATAGTTCATCCTGATGTCCACCCCGCCATTGATGGTAAGGATTATGTGGAAGACCGTATGCTTCAAACCCTAACAAAAAAATGGCTATGTTGCATGTTCTATGCACAAGCCTTTCCTCCTTGGCATTTAATGCATCCTTTGTCTTCATTGAACTGCCCAAGTTCAGTACGATGAAACCGCATATGTTGTATGGGCCGCATGAACTTCTCATGTTCGAGCCGCATGAGGTATGCCCCATGTTTGAGCCGCATGAAAATGACTGAGCCGTATAAGCATATTTAAAGTTGAACCGCGTGAAGTCCCACTGAACAGAACCGCATGAGCTTCTGATGAATTGGGCCGCATAAGATCCAACAGATCAGAGTCGCATAAGCTTATCTGAATTTGGCCGCATAAGCCCCATTGTACAGAACCGCATGAGCTCTTTTAGAACTGAGTCGCATGAAGTCCCCTTTAAAAACTGGACCGCATAAGCTCATCTGAACTCGGCCGCGTGAGACCCTGCTAAACAAAGTCGCATGAACTCCTGATAAACTGGGCCGCATAAAGTCCTTTGAACAGAACCGCATATGAACCCATCAAAGTAGAGCCGCATGAACTCCGTTAAAACCGAGCCGCATAAGGACCCATCAAAACAGAGCCGTATGAACTCCGTTAAAACTGAGCCGAATAAGGACCCGTCCAAACAGAGCCGCATGAACTCTGTTAAAACTGAGCCGCATAAGGACCCGTCCAAACAGAGCCGCATGAACTCTGTTAAAATTGAGCCTCATAAGGACCCGTCTAAACAGAGCCACATGAACTCTTTTTAAATGTTTTCTGGTCATCTCCTGACTTTGTTTCTTTGTCCTTCTTTCAGTGAACTTGCCAGTTAATGCTGCAGGAGAACCTCTGGTGGGTCGCGCCCAATCTGCTATGGGATATAGGTATGAGCACATAGTCGAGTATGTGGTGAACCAGTTTCCAAAAGACGAACCTTAGGAGAGGTTGGATGACATTAAAAAGCAGTCCTTCTTCTTTATTTTGGGGATGATGAACTCAGGGCTGTTGGGGGCAAACATTTGAAGCCTGTGTTCCTCTTCGGGGACGCCCTGACTGTGAAGAACTCCCAAGTTTTGGATGTATCTGAGAGCTGGAGTTTCACCTCTGACGGGATGGTGATCCATATTCCTCTGATGGAGCGTCACTTCCCACTATCATGGTTCAACATGTTGCCCATGACCAGGAAGATGGAGGATTCTTTGACTCCGATCCGGAGCGGGATGATTGTGGGCAAAATTTACTACAACAATAACATGCGGTCAGTGTACGCGGGCAGGGTACCAGTCAGCCGATACGTGATGGGGTTGGCCCCGGGCAGTTTCTTGAATGTACAGGGTCCCAATTTTACGTTCTCTGAAGCTAACACTTTTATGAACCAGCTTGCTCGGAAGGGGTCCTATCCGATTGGCCGATTGTCGCTACCGAGTTGGGTATACCCCATCCCTTCGTGGACCAACCTATCCATGTGGATCGCACGGGAATACGAGACTCCCCTGCGTGAGATTGGACTCTACCATACAATTCGGGGTACCAGCCACGGCTTGCCCATAAACAAGAAATTATTCATGGCCCTGCTGGAGATGTATAACCGCCGCACGGGGACCTTCTTTACACCCGTGGGGGAGATGGGGCTTGCTCTGGACGAGATATATGCCGTCTCCAGGATGCCTTGGGGAGATGAAGTCTTTGAGGTGTACACTCCTACGAATGAAGAATTTGGAGAATTGGAGGAGAGGTTCCCGGGCTTCGTTGTCGTCTACCGGGAATTGCTGTGTCATTACAGCACGTGCCAGCAGCTGTCGAAGAAAAAAAACGACAGCTCGGAAGGGAACCTTCCTCACACAAAGGCCTGGCTCTCTTATCTTTTTAAGCTCGGTGCTTCAGGCCGGGTTGCTCCCCAAAGTCCCCGCACTCGGGAGGAGGTGCAGGACTAAGTATCGACCGCCAAGAGGACAAGAACCACCGGTGACAGGTTCGGGAGTAAATCTGACTCTTTTGCTTATTTCTATCAAGCCACTCAGCCATTGTCCGAGAAGTCTATTCTGGCTGGATTCTTGATGGTGTGGCTACAGAATTGCGTGGTCTCAGGAGGGGCTGGTTCCATCGAGAGAATCAGCCGTAATTTTATCCTCCCTGCTGTGAAGTTGGTCTTCGGAGTCAGGCTAGCTCTACTTCCGGCCATGGTGTGCAGTATACACCGTGGCCTTTGTAGTTTTATGTCCAAGGTCATCGTCCGTGAGGCGACGAAGGACTTTGAACGTGTTGAACTGCCCTACCACTATCTAATGGGGTGGTTGCTGATGCATTGCCGGTCTTTAATGAGGCCTGGCCCCGAAGATGGCATAATTGCAGATGACGCCTTTATCTTCCAATATCGCCGTATGCCTTGAGATTGCGAGACTATGTGCGCTTGTAGGATTGTGCTGTCAAGAGTGGACAGATACAATTTTTCGTATCTGTTCTTCGATTTACTGCTGAAAAAGTAAGGGCTGTACATCTAGATGGTATTGGGCCTCCCCACTTCTTAGACGGCAAAATGCTCCTTTGGTTGCAGAACATTCGCCTTTCCCATCTGGTATACCACAACCGCAACGCTGTCTACTTGGAGCCTTACTTGCCCAGTAGGTTCATCCGACAGTTTGGGTATAGCCAGCTTTTCCTGGACAGTCCCAGCTCTTGTCTGGGTTTTGAAGGCAGCGTCCTCGATGGCATCAGGGCCTGGCATTATTATAATACGGTTCACACCCGTACTAGCTTTTCAGTTCCTGATGCTGGGGATTCATGAGAGATCTTGTATTTGGCAGCTCTCTACCACGTTATGGCGAACAAGCCTCCTGTTGGCTTTGACCCGAGTACCAGCTTCATTGTTGGTACCGGCTTGGAGGAGAAACCCCAAGGGGTCTAAGGCGAGGAAAAAGAGGGAGAACACGGTCAATGTGTCAGACTCGGAGTCCACCAACGCGGACGAAGAGGATGATGAGCATGAGCATGATCCCGACAACTCTCTCCCTCCTGCAGATAAGGTGGTGGCGGATCAGCCGCCCGTTGTGCCGAGCTCTTACCGAAAGCGAAGCAGGACTGAGTCTGCTGGTGGCGGTAGAACCTACTCCATGAAACGGGCTGCAGTTAAGCCTCGCCGGCTGCTCATTAAGGAGAAAGGCGAGGATATGGGCGTTATTTCGGAGGTGAATTGAATTACAACCCTCTCTTTCTTTAGCTTTTCCTGAACTATGTTCTAATCATTTTTCTTTTCTCTGTAGGCGTCCGAAGAGTTAGACTCTCGAGAGCCGACCGCTGTTTCTGAAGTCAACCCGGCCCTGACCACTTTGATTAGTGACATGTGTGCCGAGATTATTTCTGCCGGGGTTCTCTCGGCGGTGGCTGAAGGGTCTCACGTTGCTGAGGTCTCGACCCAGGGCGACGTGGGCTCCGCTGAACCCATCCCTGAGACTGTTGAACTTCAGTAGGGTGACGCTGATCCAGTTGTATCTCCTTTCGGGGCGGCTGGGGCAGAGGAACCAGGTGAATTCGGCTCGGGTATCGCCGGCGAAGAGGTTACGGCGGCAGTAAGCGAACTTCAGCCTCCGCAATTCTCCCCTGGTAAGATAAGCCAAGTCTTGACTAGTGAGGAGTCTCATTTACTCTATTATCACATCCTTTGGATTAAGCTGATTGATGGTTGCTCTGGACATATAGGTCCTTCTCCTTCACTGCCAATGACGGACATTGTCAGGGTAGAGTTTACTAGAGGGGACCTGGTGGAAGAGAGCGTGCCTCCTCCCCCTCCAGCTTTCGTTGAGGGACCTCCCGCTAAATCGAGTTCGGGAGAGCGAGCGGCGGAACTGCCGGAACGAGGAGAGATGGTCCCTGCATCCTCCTCGATTCATGTTAATTCAACCCAGGGGGTCGACCTTTCTGTCCTGCCGAGTCTCCGGATTCTTCGGGCTGCGGAAGAAGAATTGGCCGCTATTCAAGCATCCTTTCGCTCAGAATTCATTTCCCTCGTGGCAGGGGTAGCAAGTTCCGGTGCACCTTCTTCGACCCTGTCAACTACCCTTCCTTTGACACCGTCTTCTTCGAAAGTTCTGGATGAATCATCAAAGGATGTAGTTGACAGTTTTTATCATCACCTGAGGCGAGGAGTTGAAGCTGTGGTGGAGAGGAGGACCTCTTTTGTCTTGGCATGTTAATGCGCCCAGGGCCAGATTGAAAACCTTAGAACCCTCCTCGGTGGGGCAGGGATAGTTGAGCTGCTGGAGGCCAAATTGCTAGAGGCGGATCAGCTTGTGGCCCAGTTTCAAGTACTGCGGCAAGTTGATCTGTCTTCAGTGATAGATCAGAAGCGGGCCTTCCTCATCACTATCCTGCAGAAGATAAGGGCTGCACGAGATGCGTCTAAGCCGGTTATAATAAAGGACCTCGACGATCTGTCTCTCCAGTATGATCAGCTGAGCCGCAGGAGCGAGGATTACATGGCTCGGAAAGCGGCCGCCTCTCGCGGAATAATTGATACGAGAGAGCAGATCCTCGAGCTCCAGAGGAAGTTGGCTTTCTTGGAATCTGAGCTTGAGGCCTCCCGTGCGGATAAAGAGCTAATCGTTCAGGAGGCCGAAAAGGTCACCCGAGCTTCTGCTGGCCTTTTGCGTGCTCTGAAGAGACTCGAAGATGGCTGGCAGACCCACGCGCATCTGGAGGATACAGAGCGGCTGAATCCAGAGGCCGAGCGTCGGGCCAAGCTGCAAGTTGAGCGGTCTACCGCCATGCTGAGGGACCGTCTCGGAGAATTATGTGTAGCCGAACCTTAATCGGCCTTTTTTCTTTCTTTCTTTGTCATTTTCCTTCATTTTGATAGGGACGTGTCCCCGAATATGTAGTACTTTTGCTTTTCAATAAATGACTATGTTTTCATCATCCATCATCTATTGTGCTTGTACTGTATCTTTGGTATTCGTGATATTTGCCCCACTGGGGGACTTTTTGTGGACCTATTACCCTTGGCATACCTTGGTTGTAGGTACGGATAATAAGTTTGATAGAGATACCTAGAACGATTTCGTGGTGAGACGGACGTGGAAGTTCTTGGTATTGGGCGAAAGAACGCCACGGAACAGCTGGGCTCCGAAGGCGTATAATAATGAGAAAAGAGGCGCATGTACTAGGAGATCTAGTACAGCATTTGTGGTCAACAGTGGACACTTGTGGTCAACTGTGGACATTTGTGGTCAATTGAGGACATTTGTGGTCAACAGAGGACATTTGTGGGCCAACAGAGGACATTTGTGGGCCTATTATCCTTGGCGTACACTGTTATTTTTCTTTTTCGGGTACGGATAATAAGTCGAAGGAAAATCGACATACTTACTCAGAGGTAATGAGGACATGACAAGTATGAGGGTTTTACCATGGGGTCTTCCTGCTCAGAGGTAACGAGGACGTGGCAGGAGTGGACTTAGCGGAGGATACACAGAACAACTCAGAGGTAATGTGGACGTGAAAGTTCTATGCAGGGGGTAGTTTATTTTTGGTGGAAGTGAAACAACTCAGAGGTGACATCGACGTGGCTGTTTCGAGAAATTTGTGAATCTGTTACCCCTTTTTTATGTACGGAAAGTGCGGGTAGCAGATCCTGGAGGAAATGCTCTTTTAGGGAGAAAGTTCAGAGGTATGATCATACGTGACTTACTACCCAAAAGATGCGATATAGATTCATTTGGATTGATCAGAGTATAAGTTCAGCGGTACCTGCGGGTACATAACTCAACAATCTGGGAGATTTGGAGTCAGAATGTAAGTTCAGTAGTACCAGAGGGTACATAACTCAACAATCTGGGAGATTTGGAGGATGTCGTTTTAGACATAATACTTCTTCAGGAACTTGTCGTTGATGGGCAACATGAGCAAGTCTCCATTTTGTTTTGCGAGGCGGTAAGCACCATTGGAGAATACAGCCTCGATGACAAATGGGCCTTTCCACTTTGGCTGGAATTTGTTGGCAGTTTTGTGAGTCATAACCATCGGCCTTCGAACTGCCAAAACGAGATCGCCCACTTAGAATGTTCTGATTTTAACCTTCTTGTTGAAGGCTCCGGAGATTCGGGCTTGATACAGCTTGATTCATTGTTGAGCTAACAGGCGCTTCTCATCTAGGGCCTCCAACTTTTGTAGCCGGCGACGGTAATTATCATCTGTCGTCAATCGGTAGATGAGGGCGACACGGAGCGAGGAGATTTGAGTCTCCAGTGGGAGAACTGCCTCACTCCCATACACCAGAGAGAATGGTGTGTTCCCAATGGTCGTCCGGACTGTAGTACGGTACGCCCATAAGCATTCGCCAAGCTTCTCATTCTAGTCGTGTTTGTTTGAAGACACAAACTTCTTGAGCAGCTTGATTATAGTCTTGTTGAATGCTTCTGCCAGCCCATTCGTCGCTGGGTTGTATGGTGTCGAAGTAACATTCTGGATTCGATGTTTGTCACAAAACCGATAGAAGGTGTGGCTTACAAACTACGGACCGTTGTCGTGGATCATCCTTCGAGGCAGTTCGAAGCGATAGATGACGTGATGTTTGAGGAAGCTGATCACATTTGATGTCTTCACCTCTGTAAGCGGGACAGCTTTCGCCCATTTGGAGAAGTAATCTGTAATCGCCAGTATGAAGCGGTGCCCTCTGGACGAAGGTGGGGAGATAGGACCAATGATATCCATTTTCCATGCCTCAAATGACCAGGATGCTACTATGGGATGTAGGAATTCGGACGGCTGTTGTATGAAATCTGCGTGGACTTGACAGGCTTTGCACTTTCTTGTGTAGTCTATTGTATCTGCCACCATCGTAGGCCAGTAGTAGCCCATCCGGCGAAGGCGGTATTACAATTTTGGGCCAGGCTGATGGGCCCTGCAGACGCCGTCATGTGCTTCACGTACCGCTTCTTTGGCTTCTATATTGGATAGACACCGAAGCAGTAATCCGTCGTATGATCGCCGATACAGCATTTCCGTCTCTGTATCGTAGAAGAATCTGAGAGAACGTCTTCTGATAGAGGTGGCTTCTTTCGAGTTCTCCGGCAAGATGCCATAAACTGCGATGTCGATAAATGGGAACCTCTAATCCTGTGTCTCATCGACCATCATGGCAGAATAGCTCTCAGCAAATTTGACGGTGTTCTTGGGACAGACCAACTCGTGGCTTATTACGTCCACCAAATGATGAGTATATTTTAGGACCGCTAGGGAAGCGGCTAGTCCTGCTAAGGCATCGGCTTCAATATTCCGGAGTCTCGGAACATGTTCTATGAAGAACCCTTCAAATAAAGAAATGATATTGATCGCTATTTGGTGATAGGGAATCATATCTTCATGGCGAACTTCGTATGAATCCCGGATCTGATTGACGATTAACTGCGAATCACCGTACGCTTCAAGATACTCTACCCCCAGCTCCTTTGCAAGTCGGAGGCCAATGACCAAAGCGTTGTACTCGGCCACGTTGTTTGAACAGGGCTCCGTGAGGAAGTAAGCCGATTGATCACCAGCCCGAAGGGAGAAATTAGCACCACTCCGACTCCAGCGACGATGTTGTCCTTGGACCCAGTTCTGGAAGCGTCGTCGAAGAATATTCGTCATACGGTATCATGAGAGGCCACGTTTGAATGGGCGACCTCATCTGGAATCTCTTCGTCTATTCTGGTTAACTCTGAACCTGGATGAGCTGCTAAAAAGTCTGCCAGAGCTTGACCTTTAACAACCTTCTGCAGGACGAAGATCATGTGGTAGGGAGACAATAATATCGCCCAGGTAGCAAGGCGAGAGCTGAGTGCACCTGGCTTGGTCATGAGGACCCTGAGGGGGTTAACTCTTGATACGACATGGATGGTTTGTCCTGTGACGTAGTATCGCATCTTCTGAATGGCGAACACCAGAGTAAGGCACTCCTTCTCCACAGCAGTGTATCGATGCTCAGGCCCCATCATCATTCGGCTGAGGTAATATATAGCTTGCTCATGGCCTGCATCATTGTTTTGTGCTAGTAAAGCACCGAGAGAATGCTCCATTGCTCGCACATAGAGCAGGAATGGTTTTCCAGCAACGGGTCCACCAGGACTGGAGCGCTCGACAGATATTCTTTGATGCTGTCGAAGGCGCGCTGGCATCCTTCATCCCATACGAATGAAACGCCCTTCTTCATGAGGTGGGTGAATGGCTGACATCGTTCGGAGAGGTTAGAGATAAACCTCCTGATGTAAGCTAGCCTCCCTTGAAGGCCTCGGAGTTCACAGAGATTTCTCGGGGGACCCATCTCCATGATTGCCTTCGTCTTCTCAGGGTCTATGTGGATTCCCTGGGCAGTAATGATAAAACCCAAGAATTTCCCACTAGATACGCCCAAGAAGGATTTGGTAGGATTCATCTTCAAGTTGTACGCTCGCATCAGGTCGGATACCGTCCTCAGATCCTGCAGATGGTCTCCCTTAGAGCGGCTTTTGACAGCTATGTCGTCGACGTAACACTCCACGGTCTTATGCAGGTGATCTCTGAAAATGACGCTCATAGTTCGTTGGTATGTGGCACCGGCATTCTTTAAGCCGAAGGGCATGACGGTGTAACAGTACACGCCAATCGGTGTTCGGAATGATGTATGCTTCTCGTCGTCAGGAAACATCTTGATTTGATTGTATCCTGAAAAGCCATCCATGAATGACATGCGCTCAAAGCCACATGTGTTGTCGATCATGATGTCCGTGATGGGAAGAGGAAACTCATCTTTAGGACAAGCTTCGTTTAGATTTTGGAAGTCGATACAAATTCGAATCTTCCTATTCGTCTTGAGGACTGGCACTATGTTGGCAATCCAGTCTGGATGTTGCTCCTCCCGGATGAAGCTGTTGGCTATCAGTTTGTTGACCTCAGCTTCGATAGAGTTCATAATGTCCGGGCGGAGCCGTCATTGCTGTTGTTTCACCGGCTTTGCGTCCGGATGAATGTTGAGCTTGTGGAGTACAATCTCAGGGTTTAGCCCTGGCATGTCTTCATAACTCCAGGCGAATACGTCAATATATTCTTTGATGAGTTGTAGTAGTGATTCCCGCTCTTCGTCTGTCAGACTTTTGCTAACGAAGATTAGTTTTGGGGAAGACTCATTGCCGAGGTCAACTTGCATGACCTCGTCTTCAGTAGGGGCTATCTTTGTTCGAACCGCTTTTTCCATTGCGTATCTAACTGTTGGGCCCACGGTTCTAACTCAAGAAGTTCAAAAATGTCTTCATTTTCTTCATAGGCGTCGACGAATGCCATATTGACAGACAAGACTTGTCTGAATACATCTCCGATGCTGACATTCGAATCAGAAGTTGGTGATCCGGTTGAGTGTGAATGCCAGTCGCATTCCTCAT
This sequence comes from Iris pallida, assembly GCA_029216955.1. NCBI lineage: Eukaryota > Viridiplantae > Streptophyta > Magnoliopsida > Asparagales > Iridaceae > Iris > Iris pallida. The sequence goes on along the minus strand of JANAVB010030217.1, from coordinate 3,436,309 downwards.
CTGAGCTTTCAGCAGTCGTTACAGGTGTAACATAACCTAGTCCACAGCTGGTCTTGTTGTAGTAATCCTGTGGTTTCCCGACCAGGACCAGCAATTGTAAGGGTAACCTCCGTCCAGTGCCGTAGTTCAAGCCTGGCGTAGTTTCCAGATCATACCCCTGTTTTTGCATGAGGTATTGGATCGAAAACTATACAGATAAAGGGGCAGTCTTTCAGTGTCGGGTTCGAGATCAACTTCTTCTATCCTGAAGGGTTGTGGATCATTTTTTCGGCCGAAGATGATTGGATGGTCCTCTCCCTCGACTATACGGTAAGCATCTTCCACTGGAGTAAGTTGGTTTACGGTGTAGACATTTGTCACCTGTGTGTGTAGGTGGGTGCCTATACCGTGTTCCATAGCATACATCGTACAAAGCTTATTAAGCTCGAGGTAGTTCAAAGATAGCCCTTTATTGATGAAATAGGATATCTTTTCCAGTGGAATTATATCGTCTACGAATGGAACATCAGTGTGAGCAGCCACATACTTGGCCAGCTCTGACTCTTCTTCGGCCACCCTCTGTGTCAATGAAGACTGGGAGCATAACTTGAGCAACTTAATCATCAGGGGCTCCACTGGTGGAGCAGAACATGGAGTCGTTGTCGTACTAGCGACCCCCAGCTTAGTATTTGGTGTGAGACGGGGAGTTGTTGGCTCACTTGCAGTCCCCGGCTTCGCGTTCAGCTGCCGATTCATTCTGGAAAGACGAATCATCATCGACTTGACAGAGGGATTGAGCTCCTCTGTTTGTTGCTGGCTAGCTCTAGGCAGCCAAATTGTCAGTGGATCTGTCGTGGGCCTTGGTGCTTGGCCAGACATTGGCAGTCGGATTATCATCTGCTCCTCACGTGCAGAGAGGCTGATTGCATCCTTACGCAGAGTGGCTGTAAGGGGTACAGTTCTGCCAGGTTTGCGGGCTTGGAGGTGGATCGTCAGAGGTTCTTCCGATCCAGTTGCCGCCTCCGTTTGATCTTGAGTATCTTCTTCGACAAAGTGCCTTTTCAACTTCTCGTACAAGCATGAGTCTGAGTAGCAGGATTCGACCCCTTTAAAGGGATCGATGTCGACAAATTCTGTCCTCACGAAGCCGTGCTTGTCGACGTACTTGAAACACTGGTACAGTGTGGAAGGCATAATCATGTAATCGTGTATCCAAGGACGCCCCAGGAGAATATTATAGGAAGTGTCCGTATCTATGACATAACAGGTCACTTTTGACTGAAGGTCGTCGATTTGGCACTTCAGGCGAATCTTTCCGATCGGATAGCTTCTGCCTGAATTGAAATCGCTGATGGCAGTGCTTGTCGGCGTCAGGTGATGCATTAGGATGCACAGATCGTGCAACAGGCTCTTCGGGATGATGCTTATGGAAGAACCGGGATGAATATGCATTCGATCCACCTTAATGTCGCCAATGTATCCAGTATAATACAAAGGGCGATCGTGCAGGTTGGTCTTGATAAGCATATCCTGCGGCGTGAAGATAATGTTGGACATTGTACCTGTGCAAGCACTGTCCTGGAGATCTGCAGGCGATCTCTCCCTAGTGAGATTGGACTGAGCCGGATATGCGTCGGCATTCTGGAGTGCCTCGCTCAGTACGACGCAAACATCTTTGGAGAGCCTCAAGAGCTCGTATAATAACAACTTGGCCGGTGTGTTGGCCAATTGTGCCAAGATGTCAAAGTTGTAGGGCCTCTCCAGCCCATGAGGTGCCTCTCTTCGGAGTGGCTTGTCAAAGAGATTCTCCTTCGGCCTAGGCTTGTCGGTCATCGAAGGCTGAGAAGGTCCTAGAGCATCAGCAGCTGCCGACTGATGATCTTCAGCCGAGTTACCCGGTGTAGGTTGGGATTGTGCACCCGACCGGGTGACGACAGCTGTAGCTTATTCGACCTCTGTCGAGATTGTGCGACAGGATTTGACTTTTCTACTCTTCTTCTTGCTGGTGGAGGGTGGTGTGGACTGAGTCACTTCAGGTACCAGGTCCGGATGGACCTACATGACCTCTCCTCGTGATGTGGTAAGGGGTACTAGACCAACAGCCTGGTCTCGGGGAGGTAGAAGATTAGCAACCTCCATTGTTGCTCGAGGGATGGGCACTACGCCGTCTTGAGTCTTTGTCGGAGGGAAGCTGCCGAACTGTACTGACACCATGTTGGCTGCCACGGTCACCTCTTCGAAATCAATGGCCAGGGCCTTAGAATCCATGAGATGCTGGATGTATCGCTTCAGTTGGAAGCAGTCTTGCGTAGCATGGTGGACGTTGCGATGGTAGTGACAGTACTTAGAGCTCTCCATTTCTGCCGACCGAGGTTTCCATCTTGGTGGGGAGAGATGAACTCTACCCCCTTGTATGAGCATGTCCAAGATGGGCTTGACATGGCTGTCCTCGAAGGAGTAGGTCTGAGGCTACTATTTTTCTGTCGGCTTTGGTTCAGACTTCTGGGCTGTGTCGGCCACCATAGCCTGCTTGTCCTTGATGTCTCGGTTGTTGGAGGAATTACCGCCGTTGTTGTTGTTGGCATTAAGGCGTTTACCTTTGTCCTCTCCCTTCGAGATGTGCAGTCCCAGTTGGCGAGCTTTCTTCAACTTGTCTTCTGCGCTAGTGGCACTGATGATGAACGTCTTCAGTCCTTAAACTGACTTTCGCCCATCCAGAGGCTAATTATGGGGAGCAGCCTCTTTTGGCAAATTTTAATTAAGGAGGAATCAGGGTTACCGGAAGGCAACTTCATCGCGGTTTAGCGAAACCGCTCAATATAGTTCCGTGTCAGCTCCTTTTCTCCCTGAACTACGTCCATGAGAGTGGACATCGTCACGTCTTGTCCTACTTCGTAGAACCTCTCCAGGAACATACATTTGAAGCCGACGAAGGAATGGATGCAGTTGTCCGACAAGTTGCAGTACCAGTCGAAGGCGACCCCTTCCAATTCTCCGATGAACAATCGCGTAAGGATGGCGTCGTCATGAGGCAGATGGTCGGTTGTGACCTTGAAGTAGGTAATGTATCGGCTCGCAGATGTCTTTCCATCATATGGATTGATGTTAAATGGCTTATATCTTGGTGGAAAGGGGACATCTCTCCATGTATAGGGATACGGTTGTCGTATCCTGAGGTCTTGGGAAGTTTCTTGGGCATGAAACATGGCCTGGCGCTTCTGGACCTATCGTCTCGCCTCCCTGCCCTCATCTATAGCGGTGGGAGCCGTCATCGTAGGAGGATTGTTGACCGGGTTTGGCACAGTTGAGTTTGAGTCCACATTGACCACGGGACCCAAGCTTGTTTGGCCAGGCGTCCTTCCTTGCAGAGTCGGTAGGGCCGCTTTGATCTCGTCTACGGATTTGACCAAGGTATGAAGTATGGCCTCCAGAGTGTCGATGTATTGGCAATCACTGGGACCGTCTTGGTTGTTGTCCATCATAAACACCGTCCTCACATGAGGAGAGATGAAAGGAACAGTGGAGGACATGTCCTCTGAGTCATACCCTTGCATCGAGAAATCATCGGGGTATGTAGGAATATTCTTCTCTGGTTCGGACTCAGAGGAAGTGCTACCCCCTGCATAGGAGGCTGCCTCATCTTGGGACCCGTGGACGTCCTCAGGAACGTCCGGATCCACTGCATCTGTAGGGAGAATTGTTTCTCCTGGTGCATCTTCTTGGAACACCGGATTGTTGTGGACGTTCGGAGGGGTGCTACCCCCAGCTTCGGCCACCCCCAGAGGTGCAGTTGACAAATCCCCAAGTGTTGAAGATTTTGTTTTAGAGTGGGTGCCTTGAAAAACTCCTCCTGGGGTGGTTGTGGACAACCGCTTGGATGCGAGTTTCCTGGCCATGCTAGTTGAGATCGTCGGGCTGGAAACATTTGTCTTCTTTCCTGTCTTACCGGTAGGGATCTTCTGAGCAGAATTGCAGGAGGCGACATGAAGTGCCTCGTCTCTTAAGCTTTGTTGCAGGACCGGTCCTGGCTGCTGCAGTCGTTGGAAGACGGACTGCCGATCCTCTTGTACTGTCGCCTTGCTGCAGCAGCAGTTGACGATGACTTGAGTGCAGTGATGTCCATGAAAGGACTCTCTGCACTCCAACTTCTCTTCTCTTTCCTTGCGTTTGTGAAGAATCATATCACGCAGGTCCCTCGTTTTGTGGGCCCGGGAGTTCCGAGCACACGAGTGTGTTGGCACCATGTTTGCTTCCTGATTGGGAGACTTTTGGGAACCATTCTGTCCATTTGTCGTCGGGGGCTAGACACGGTCGATTCTGTATAACTTTCCATCAGAGGTTGGGACAGCTGACTGAGATCGACGAGCCTGCGCTGCCCTAGACTTCTTTCCTCTAGCACCCAAGGGCGCATAGTGGGAAGAGTCCAAATTGTGCCGCACAGAGTCTGGCACATTCTCATTGGAGTATCCGAGATCATGACCGCAGGAGAGGCGGTCAAAGACAGAACCCGAGCCGCATGGAGCATTCATGCGACTGGCATTTGTGCACAGAGTAATGATGGCCAGCTGTAGATGCCTACTTTGAACTGCATAGAGCCACGTGGCTTGTTCCGAGCCGCATGGAGCTATCATGTACTTTCCAGCCGCATGAAACCTTAAGAGACTTTTGAGCCGCATGAAGCTTTTATGTTCCTTTTCCATGCTTCTACAGACCACCACTAAAAATGTGTCACGACCCGCACCCAGTGTAAGGGCATGAGAAGTGGGTACGTCCAGCCTATGCCACAGTGTCGATGGTAGAACGATGTCATAGGTCACAACATCTAACATAATGTGAATATGCTCCGAAAGGAGAACAATATATAAAGTACAACTCAATCACAATATCTAAGATAGAAACGATGATAAGATAATCTCAACAGAGAGAGAGAGAGAGAGAGTCACAAATATAAATAATAAGTCTCGGTACAAAACTCCTTAAATAATATCTCAATACATTCACAAATGTCTCAAGAACTAGATAATAAGAAAGTCTAGACTAAACTAATGGCAAGTCCTCAACGACTACTGGATCCTGCTGAGGGTCCAGGTCACCTGTGTCAACTAGGCCTGCCCCATAGTAAGTGTCGCAGCAATCCTCATCATCTGTAATATTTTAACAAGTCCAGTCAGTACAGGAACGAATACATATCTCTCACACAGATCATAACATGAAAGAAAATATAAAACAAGCTATAGAATAATATACATCAACTGCTGATAAAGGAATGAGACTATAAAAGAAAACATGGTATATAAAAATAGATATACATGATATAATAAGAGAACTGAACTAACTGCGTAATTTAGAGCACATATTTGGTTATGTAAACAGGCTTAGGTTATACATGACTTAAATCTAGTTT